>JAMXDD010000001.1:20318714-20419899 GCA_024733475.1 Syzygium grande
TCAATGTCCATGCACCCCAATTGAAGAAGAATTAATTCCTTCCAAACTTTATAATTGTCATTGTTTAACTTCGGGAACATTGAAATCAAGAAAATTCATAGCTAGTGAAACTGCATAATAAATAAACATGCTTATGTCACAAAAATTTAAGAAAAATTAACATAAATCATGTTTTTACCAATGCAAAACATTTCACAAGATATGAATCAAATAGCATCAAAAACTATCTGTTGGCTAAGTTTCCAATTTACATAGATTCATCATTAACTTATGAAAAAACTATCATATTATATCTCTTTTCCTAATCACTATGGGTGAATTAAGAAAAATAGCAAGTTATTTCATCCCAATTAATCATATTAATATAATAAAAATTCATGGGAAAAATTATTATATTGATAAAGATTAATTACAATCAATGTCCTTTACTATATGTGATCCAAAGGCTCTTAATATATGTAGTTTAAGATAATTAGAGATGTTTTAGCTAATCTCTAATTAAATAAAATTATATATAGATCACTAGACATTAAATTTCATATGTAAAACATTCACATAATAAGGGCAAAACAGGAAATTCATGTGACCAAGGGAAAACGGGAAAATCAAGAAGCCGTGGCCATAAACGCAAATTTTAGGCATCGGGGATACGCAGGGAATGTTTAATGTAAGAAGTGGTAGATAGATAAACTTGAGGATAAATACAATGCAAGTGCCATAACTTTTGTACAAAGGACACTTAAGTGCCATAACTTTTTTTGGCTCATTTGAGTCCCATAACTAGAAAAAAATGATCACTCAAGTGTCACGAAGCTGATCGTGAGGGCCCAAAACCGTGGCTTTTTTCTGAACGGTGACCTTCTTGCGCAGGCGAACACCATCAGCTTGAAGAGGGGTGTGGGTGAATCATTCCATAGCCTCCATTCGTCTCGAAATTTACGCTTTAACTTCCATTGACAAAAGTAAACGCATTGTGAGTCACACAAATCGGCTTGATAAACGTGTGACTACGACGATTTTTACCTTTGTTAACGGAGACGAAAAACGAAAATTTTGAGATGAACGGAGGCCATGAAATGATTCATCGACACCCCTCTTCGCTGGTGGTGCTCATCTCGCCGGAAGGTCACCGCTCGATCGGAAAAGCCACGGTTTCGACTCACCACCAACCCCTTTGACAGCATAGAGGGCTCGAATCGGTTTAATTGACCCGCGATCTTCGGAGGCGAAGAAGCGAGGGTGTCGACGAATCATTCACGACCGTCGCCCGAAATTTCATTTTGCTCTCCGCCGACGGGCGTAACGCATCGTACTACACAACCCGCTTGATAAACTGTGTGACTACCAAGCATTTTTAGTCATTAACGGAGGCTAAATGGAAATTCTGGAGACTAATCTAAGGCCATGGAATGATTCACCGACACCCTCTTCGTTGGTGGTGCTCGCCTCGCCGAGAAGGTCATCGCTCAATCGAAAAAGCCATGGTTTCGACCCTCACGATTAGCTCGTAAAGGCAACATTTGAGTGATCATTTTTTTTAAAGTTATGGCACTCAAGTGAATCAAAAAAAAAAATTATGGCACTTAAGCGTCTTCCATACAAAAGTTATGGCACTTGCGCTATACTTACTCCGATAAACTTGATAGAGTTATCGTTCAAGAAAATCATCACCAGTACAAGCATGCTTAGCTTCGCTAAAATTTGGGTCGAGACAATAAAAATGGCTATCCAAAGAGTAAAAACCCGATCCCCATAGAATCAACATCGAAACAAAGAGTGGTTTGGACCAAGTCGGATTTTCGGGTATTAGTGGGGACCCGCAAGGCGCCTGTTGACACGCCTAATACCACCCCTAGTCCACAACAGTTGAGAATTGATGATTCGTTGTGTGGATTGTTAGATCTACTTACTAATAAAGCTGAGATATGAAAAGAAGAAGACACGGTTGATTTTCTTACGTGGAAAATTTTTCAAAAGCATAATGAGAAAAAATCACGTTGTCGTATTAGGCAACAGTCTTTTCACTCTCAACAGAAAGTTACAATTACGATAGAGAATCTCCCATAGATTCGAAAGTCGAGACTGTTCTCACCCAAAAAGAAAAAAAAAACCCAAAGTCGGATCAAGACAAGAAAAGCCCCAAAGAAAGATGAAGCCAGCTGGGTCTATTAAGACAAGAGAAGGGTAAAATATGGGTCCGAAAAAAAAAAAAAAAAAAAAAAAAAAACAGTCAACAAGTCAAAAGAAGGAATAGTGATGTTCGGCTCCTCTTTAAGAAGCCACGAGCGGCATGAAATGAAACAGAAAAAAGAGAGAGGAAAAGAAGAGGAAGGAGAGGAAGAGAAGAAGAAGAAGAAGAAAGGGAGGGTTTTACGCTGCGCAGACCTCACCTAGCCGATTCGACTTAGATCGCAATGCTTTCGATAAGCACTCGTGCCCCTCGCTCGCTTGATCGGAGAAGTTTTTCGATTTAGGGTTAAAATTCGGAATTTTGAGAAATTCGAGTGGCGAAGTCTGATTTTTGAGTCGTTGAGCTGCGTATTTTTATAGAATTGGTAGTTTACGGTATTGCGGAGCCGTGGGATTTTACGAAACCTGATTTGGACTTACGGTTTGCCGGATATGAATTTTTGAAGTTGAGTGCGTGCAGTGAACAGTGCGCGAACAGTGGTTTTAGGCCGATTTTCGTCGGTTTTCAGCTTGATTTTGGGGCTGCCAAGTTGGGGTTCCTGTAGTGCTCTGAATAAGCTTTCTCTTGACTATAAGTTTGCTTAGAACGGAGTTTAGTGGAGAAAGTTATGGCGCAATTAAGTTTCGCGCTCAAGTTTCGCGTCGTGGACGAATTTGGATAATCGCTTTGGACGAGTGATTTGGGGGCATCTTTTAGTCGTTATATTAGAGTTTAAAGCCTAGTTGAGCCGAGTCGTAGTTGAAGTATCTTTTTGCTCGGTTTTGATACTGTTTTCGGCTTATTGTTAGGTATTTGAGTGCGTCGGCTCGAGAAATCACCGTGAGGTTAGTTTTCAGCTTTTCAAGGTGAGTGGTATTATTTCTTCTTTGAATTTGTAAGCTCATGTTTAGAAAATGAGATGTTATATATATGTTATTATATAAGAAATGACATTTTCTTTGCATAAAAAATGGATCGAGCATTTACTGTCATTTTGTCTCTTTGATGGAAAGATTTCTTTTGGTTTCGGGTTTGAACTTATGGAATGAAAAAGGGTTTGTGAAACCTTTTGTGAAGGACTTATGAGGAGTTTTTAAGTTTGAATGTGATTTTTAAAGGGTATATACCCGCTATAAATGATTTTTTTGAATATTGATGATTTTGATTGTGGATTGGATTTGCTGGTATGGGAGGATGTGGATTTTGATGCTCGGTGTCTCGTGGAACCCAAATGAGGGGTTCTGGGTATGCGATATTAGTCTAGGATATCCTTGTGGGCCGAGCCACCGCTTGTAGTAGGTGAAGACCTTGCCAAGGGGGGATCTTGGTCGCCTTTCACGGGCGTTATCCATGATTATACTTAGATTTCTGAGCATGAGATTGGCCAATGGAATAAACCATTGCCGTGTGCTTTTCGACGAGATTGGCCAATGGATTTGACCATGAGTTTCTTCTTTGATATTATTAATTCGAATGAACTTTCCTATTGTGAAAATGTGATATTTAAAGTAGCATATAACTTATTTTGAATATGGAGTTTGTGATATGTTGGAATTGGGTTAATTGAGCTTTCGTTTGGTCTTATAACTGTGTGCATAGTGAGTGCTCGATCTACTTAGAAGAAATGTATTACTCACTGAGCCGTGGTAGCTTATTCCTCTCATCTAAATTATTTTTTAGGTTCTTCACGGAGCTGCTAGTAGGCGTGAGAGTTCCGTGTCGGGGAGGGCATTTTGATAGTTGAGACTTTTTGGTACGAGTTACACATGGATGTGGAGCTTATTGTACTTAGCTTTTTGGTGGATTGTAATTAACTCGATATTGTAACCAAATAAACTTTATATCATGTATATATATAGTTGCATATATTTTGATATCATGTAAGTTTTGGTTATGTTTAGACTGCGTCCTTTTGTTAAAGGATGGTCGTGTCATGCCCTTATTTTTGTTGAGTTTAGGGTGTGACATTTATTGGTATCGAGTATAGGTTTTGATTTTTGAGTATAGATATGGGACGCTGTGAGATTGTGTGATAGATTTTTGCTCTAATCTTTTATATACTAAGTAGTATTCCATTCTTGGATACAGCGACCATGAGTTCTCGACTCGAGCCACTTGCCTCACTTCTTAAGAGTAATAAAGGCAAGCGAGTCATTACTTCCGACACTAGAGATATGCCTCAACGCTCTCAAGGTGTGACTTTAAAAAGGAGATTGGAGGATTAATATGAAGTGAGTCCCAACTCAGGAGAAGCTAGGGAAGAACCCCAAGAGCCTAATCCCCGACTAATTTCACTCCAAAGAATGATTCATTGGTATCACAAAGTAAGGGATTAAGTGAAGGTGGCACCACCGACTCATGCACCTTTGCGCATTCGTAAAGGCGGATCCACCTAAGTTTGATGGGAAGTGTGATCCTCTTAAAGCCGATAGTTGGATTAGAAGCATAGAAGAAATCTTTAGAGCGGAAAATATTCATGACAATCAAAAGGTCAGCTTTGCTACTTGTTATTTGGAAGGTGAAGCTATATGTTGGTGGCAAGGGACTAGACCCGCCCTTGGAGGTACTGATGTAATCATTTCTTGGAAGGACTTCACTGAAGCATTCAATACCCAATTCTTTCCCGAGTCATTCCAAGCGAAGATGAGGAGTGACTTTGCAAATGTATCTTGGGGTAGCTCGTCCGGTTATGGAGTATGCAGCCCGCTTTAATCAACTTTTTAGTAGATTCGAGGAAGGCTTTGTGGCTAGTGAAAAGCGGAGGGCGTAACACTTTCAGCGAGGACTTCAACCTAATATTCGCAGATTCTCATGCCTTTGTAATCGACTACGCACAAAGATGTCTTGGATCGAGCGATTAGGGTGGAGCAAGACATGTTAGAGAGTGGCGCATACAAAGGCACCTCAAGACAAGAGGTTCAAGCCCACCGATTATCATGATAGTCGGACCAAAGAGTAACAAAAAGCGAGGGATTTCATTCAACCGTAAAGGCTCAAGATTCGTAGTAATCCGGTCCTTGTGCTACTTGTGGTAAACGCCATAGCGGTCCTTGTTACCGCAGGGACAAGAGCTTGCTTCATTTGTGGGAAAATAGGACATATGGCACATGATTGTCCTACACGTATGATACTCCCCGGGAGAGTAGAGTGTGTTTTGTTTGTGAGCAGCCGGGCACCTAGCATCCGCTTGTTCTATGAGGAAAATTGCATCTTCAGCTGGTAGGCCTCAAGGAAATCAAGAAAGGCAAAAAACGACCGAAAAGTTTTTGCGATAACAAAGGAGGATGCGGCGGCATCTAACGCAGCTTGTTGCGGTAATATTCATATTGCCTCTCAATATGCGTATCTTGTTGTTTGATCTAGGTGCTACGCATTCCTTTATTGCCATTGACTTCACAAGGAAACTTGACGTGTTGCTCGAGCCTCTTGAGCATGAGATGCATGTTGATACTCCCACTGGAAATTTCCGATTGCTAACCGTGTGCTCAAGAGATGTTTGCTCGGATTAATGATGTAGCATTACCTGTAGATTTGGTGGAGTTAGGTATACGGGATTTCGATGTTATTTTGGGAATGGATTGGCTATTAACATATCATGCAAATCGTTGATTGCTATTTTAAGAAGGTTGTCTTTAGACTTCCAAATCAACCCGAATTCTCTTTTTTCGAAAGTTGTAAAGGCACTTTGCCAAGATTGATATCAACTTTACAAGTGAGGAAGCTTTTGAGGAAGGGTTGTTGTGGTTATGTGGCTTGTGTAAAAGACACAAGTAAAGATGTTGTAAAACTTGAAAATATTCTTGTTGTTAGAGAATTTCCGGATGTGTTTCCCCAAGATTTGCCTCGGCTTGCCTTCCGATAGAGAGATTGATTTACATATTGATTTGATTCCCGGTACTACGCCTATTTCTAAGGCGCCATATCGGATGGCACCGTCTGAATTGAAGGAATTAAAAGCACAGCTGCAGGAGTTGTTGGATAAGGGTTTTATCAAACCTAGCGTTTTCGCCTTTGGGAGCTCCTGTTCTTTTTTGTGAAAAAGAAGGATGGTAGTATGCAGCTTTGCATAGATTATCGGAACTTAACAAGGCGACAATAAAAATAAATATCCTTTACGCGGATTGACAATTTATTTGATCAACTTCAAAGAGCTCAGGTATTTTCTAAGATTGACCTTCGCTTAAGGGTATCATCGGTTGAAGATAAAGGTAGATGATGTACCAAAGACTGCTTTCAGAACGAGGTATGGCCATTATGAATTTCTTGTCATGCCTTTTGGATTAACAAATGCACCTGCTGCTTTCATGGATTTGATAAATAGGGTGTTCAGGTAGTATCTTGATAAGTTTATCGTGATATTCATTGATGATATTTTAGTATATTCAAGAGTTTGGAGGAACATAAACAACACTTGAGGTTTGTCTTGCAAACTTTGCGTGAGAAGAAGTTATTTGCTAAATTCAAGAAGTGCGATTTTTGGCTTGATCGTATAGAATTCTTAGGCCATATAATCTCGAAGGATGGCATTTCGGTTGACTCGAGAAAAGTTGAAGCAGTTGTCCAATGGAGTCGCCCTACTAATGTCACCGAAATGAGAAGTTTTCTCGGTCCTAGTCAAGCTACTATAGGCGGTTTGTGGAGGGATTTTCTAAACTTGCCGATCCACTTACTCGCCTAACTCAAAAGGGAGTTAAATTTATATGGTCCAATCAATTATAAGCATAGTTTCCAAGAGTTGAAGAGACGGTTAGTGTCGGCTCCTATATTGACCTTACCTTCAGTCTTGGTGGCTTCACAATCTCTTGTGATGCATCTAAGGAAGGCTTAGGTTGTGTTCTTATGCGTAATGGTGAAGTTGTAGCCTATGCCTCTAGATGTATTGAAAATACATGAGAGAAATTATCCCGCTCATGATTTGGAATTAGCAATGGTTGTGTTTGCCTTGAAGATATGGCTATGGCACTACTTGTATGGTGAGAAATGTGAAGTCTTTACTGATCATAAGAGTTTGAAGTACATCTTTACTCAGAAAGAATTGAACATGAGACAGAGAAGATGGCTAGAACTCTTGAAGGATTACGACCTGTCTATCAATTACTATCCAGGTAAGGCAAATGTAGTAGCCGATGCCCTCAGTTGTAAATTTTATGGAAACATGGCTACATTACTCACTTCTCAGAAGCCTATTCTTGAGGATATGAGGAAGTTGGACTTGGAGGTATTGGTACATAAGCTTGGTGCTCGATTAGCTAATCTTCAAGTATAACCAATGTTGATTGATAGAATTAAGGCTAAACAGAATGGGGATCCTCAGTTGGGAAAGATTAGAGAAGGAGTAGAAGCTAGGAGACAAGAGGACTTCAGTATCCATGCGGATGGGTCATTGAGGTTTCATGGTCGGCTATGTGTTCCTGATGATTCGGAATTGAAAAAAGAGATATTGCAGGAAGCTCATAGTACGAGATTCTCTATCCAGTCGGGAAGCACTAAATGTACAGGGATATGAGAGAGAATTTTTGGTGGATCAACATGAAGAAAGATATCGTGAAGTTTGTTGACCAGTGTCTGATTTGCCAGCAAGTAAAGATTGAGCATCAGAAATCAGGTGGACAGCTACACCCACTTAAGATACCTAAGTGGAAGTGGGAGCATATTACCATGGACTTCATCGTTGGTCTACCGAGGACATCTAGTGGTAAAAATGCTATATGGGTGATTGTCGATCGATTGACTAAATCTGCTCACTTTTTGTCATATCGATTCGGTCTTTCACTTGAGGATATGGCGAAGCGGTATGTTAATGAGATAGTGAAGCTTCATGGGGTTCCAAAGTGAGCATTGTTTCCGATAGGGATCCTGTGTTTGTGTCTAACTTCGGAAGAGTTTGCAAGGAGCATTGGGTACTAAACTCAACTTCAACACGGCTTTTCATCCATAAACAGATGGACAAAATTGAGAGAACGATTCGACATTAGAGGACATGCTAAGATCCTCTCATATTAACTTTGGCGGTTCATGGGACGAACACCTTCATTTGGCGGAGTTTTCTTATAATAACAGCTATCATTCTAGTATCAAGATGGCTCCTTTTGAAGCTCTATATGGTCGAAAATGCAGGACTCCAGTATGTTGGGATGATATCGGTGAGAAAAGATTAACTAGCCCAGAGTTTATTCAACAAATAAGAAAAAGTCAAGGTGATTCGAGAGCATTTGAGAACAGCACAAAGCCGTCAGAAAAGCTATGCTAACCTCAAAAGACGCAAGGTAGAGTTCAATGTGGGAGATCATGCATTCCTCAAAGTTTCTCCAATGAAAGGTGTTATGAGATTTGGCACTTTCGTGGTAAGTTAAGTCCAAGATATGTGGGACCATTCTTAATATTAGAAAAGATTGGTGAAGTTGCTTATAAACTGGCTTTACCACCAGCGTTATCGGGGTGCATGATGTGTTCCATGTGTCTTTATTGCGAAGATATGTGCCAAATCCTGAGCATGTGCTTGATTTTACACCTTTACGGTTAAAGGAAAACCTATCATATGACGAGCAACCGGTACACATTGTTGATAGAAAAGATCAAGTGCTACGACAACGCACTATTCCTTACGTAAAGATTCAATGGCAAAACCACACCGAGAGGGAGGCCACTTGGGAGCTTGAGGAGGAGGCAAGACGCAAATACCCTCACTTGTTTGATGATTGAGGCATGTCTAAATTTCAAGGGCGAAATTTTTTAAGGAGGGGAGAATGTAAAATATGGGTCCGAAAAAAAAAATCAACAAGTCAAAAGAAGGAATAGTGATGTTCGGCTCTTCTTTTAAGAAGCCACGACCAAAGACGAAACAAAAACAGAAAAACAGAGAGGAAAAGAAGAGAAAGGAGAGGAAGAGAAGAAGAAGAAGAAAAAAGGGAGGGTTTTACGCCAAGGACCTCGCCTAGCCGATTCGACTTACGTGTCGCTTAACCTTCGATAAGCACTCGTGCCCCTCGCTCATTTGATCGAAGAAGTTTTGGTTTAGGGTTAAAATTCGGAATTTTGGGAAATTCGAGCGCGAAATCTGATTTTTGAGTCATTGAGCTGCGTATTTTTATAGAATTAGTAGTTTATGGTATTGCGAGCCGTGATTTTACGGAACTTGATTTGGACTTACAGTTTGCGGATATGAATTTTTTGAAGTTGAGTGCGCTCAGTGAACAGTGCGTGAACAGTGGTTTTGGGCGATTTTCATCGATTTTCAGCTCGATTTTGAGGCTGCCAAGTTGGGGTTCCTGTAGTGCTCTGAATAAGCTTTCTCTTGACTATAAGTTTGCTTAGAACGGAGTTTAGTGGAGAAAGTTATGATACAATTAAGTTTCGCTCTCAAGTTTCACAAGGCGTGGACGAATTTGGATAATCGCTTTGGACGAGTGATTTGGGAGAGTCTTTTAGTCGTTATATTAGAGTTTAAGCCTAGTTGAGCCGAGTCGTAGTTGAAGTATCTTTTTACTAGATTTTGATACTGTTTTTGGCTTATTGTTAGGTATTCGAAAAGGCCGACTTTATAGAAATCGCCGTGGGTTAGTTTTTCAACTTTTCAAGGTGAGTGGTATTATTTCTTCTTTGAATTTGTAAGCTCATGTTTAGAAAATGAGATGTTATATATGTATGTTATTATATAAGAAATGACATTTTTCTTTGCATAAAAATGGATTGAACATTTACTTTGCCGTTTTGTCTGTTTGATGGAAAGATTCCTTTTGGTTTCGGTTTTGAACTTATAGAATGAAAAAGGATTTGTGAAATCTTTTGTTAAAGACTTATGAGGAGCTTTTGAGTTTGAATGTGATTTTAAAGGGTTATATACCCGTTTGCGAAATGATTTTTTGAATATTGGTGATTTTGATTATGGATTGGATTTGCTGGTATGGGAGGATGTGGATTTCGATGCTCGGTGTCTCCGTGAATCCAAATGAGGGGTTCTGGTATGCGATACTAGTCTAGGATATCTTTGTAGGCCGAGCCACCGCTTATAGTAGATGGAGACCTTGCCAAGGGGGGAATCTTGGTGGCCTTTTCACGGGCGTTATCCGTGATTATACTTAGATTTTTGAGCATGAGATTGGCCAATGGAATAAACCATTGGCGTGCGCTTTCGACGAGATTGGCCAATGGATTTAACCATTGGTTTCTTCTTTGATATTATTAATTTGAATGAGCTTTCCTATTGTAAAAATGTGACGTTTAAAGTAGCATATAACTTATTTTGAACATGGAGTTTGCGATATGTTGGAATTGGGTTAATTGAGCTTTCGTTTGATCTTATAACTGTGTGCATAGTGGGTGCTCGATCTACTTAGAATAAATGTATTACTCATCGAGCCGTGGTAGCTTATTCCTCTCATCTAAATTGTTTTTCAGGTTCTTCATCGAGGCGCTAGTAGGAGTGAGAGTTCCGTGTCGAGGAGGACATTTTGATAGTTGAGACTTTTTGGTACAAATTACGCATGGATATGGAGCTTATTGTACTTAGCTTTTTGGTGGATTGTAGTTAACTCTGATATTGTAACCAAATAAATTTCATATCATGTATATATGTGGTTGCATATATTTTGATATCATGTGAGTTTTGGTTATGTTTAGGCTGCATCCTTTTGTTAAAGGATGGCCGTGTCATGCCCTTATTCTTCTTGTTGAGTTTAGGGTGTGACAAGAAGCACCTGCTGCACAATCGAAAGCGGGTTCGCACGGCTGAGAGAGCGATTTGGAAGGCGATGATGATGGAGTAGGTGCAAAAGCCGGGTTGAAGTTATCGGGATCTTGGGCGGGATGGAAGGTGGCAAATTTGAACAGCATTTTCTTTTTGCCTTTCCTCTTCTGTCAGGAACAAAGCCCCTCGGGGCTATGTATGCTGTGTAGGTTATAGGTTTTTCCTCCTTCTTGTTGGGGGAGAGCTATTATATAGAAGTTCTATGAACCAACATAGAAATTTAACACAGGAAACTACAGAGGAAACCGCCAGTCAGCTTCCAAGAGGGAGAATGGACGGCGTCCAGATATGACATTATCATTAAACAATCAGAAGCCACCGGCGAGTGCATGGGTGCGCACGCACACGGAAATTGCTTCTTTCCGCTATCAGATTCCACTACTCCATCGCTTGGGCCCCAATTATTGAGAAAGCGAGCTTTGCTTTTCCGATGACTTGGTGCCATTGGTCGAAAGGTTAGAACTTGGTTTCAAAAAAGAATTAATACCACGTAAAATCTCAAATTATTATATTTATGATAAATTCACCCTAAATTAATTTTTTTGACCATAAAAGACCATAAATTGATATACTTATGATAAATTTACCCTCAATTAGTTTTCATTAAATTTGATTGATATCACAAAAATCATAAATTGATACACATGTGATAAACGGGAGGTCAATTTGTCAAATTGGATTAATATCACAGAAAACCCAAAACTGGTATACTTGTCAATTGCCAAGTGTCATCTAACTTAATTTGAAAGTAAAATTTAACAGAAACTAAATGAGGGTAAATTTGTTATATGTTATCGATTCGGAGTTTTTTGTGATCAAAATATTAGTTTAGAATAAATTAACACGGGCATATCAATTTTTAGGTTTCTCGTGATATTAACCCTTAAAAAAAATTAGAGAAGGTGTGATCGCTTAGGATTTAATTGAACTTTGGTGTATATTTATAACTCGCTTCTACTACCTATAAAAAGTTTATCGTTTCTTGCCGTATTTCTTTCCTTTTGCATGTATCGTTGGGAATTTGTCCTTTATTTAATATTCAATATCTTAAATTTGCAAAAGAATGCGAGGATTGATTCTTGAATTATTTAGGGTGATTTGAAACTTTTATTACTATTTAGATATAAATACATTGCCTGGGCAAGTCCATCGGCAAGTTTCCTTAGCATTGCTCTACATACAGCAATCATTCATTCCCCTTGCTCGGACACTCCCCATTTGATTGGGCCACGTCGCCACAAGTTTTAAAGGGAGAATGGACGGCCGTGTGCGATGTGAAAGGAAATTGCTCGAGTCCTTTCTTCTCCTTTTGTTTATTGACTTTTTCAGTAAGTGACATGTGAATTTTTTGGGGGTTTTAAATTAGTCCACTATTAGACGGTAGATGTTTAAAGATGGATGTAACTGATTTCACACATAGCACTTATTGCGTGATCTCTTTTTAATCTCATTAATAGATGATCCTTTTTTTTGTATATTTTTAATATGCCTTTTTATCTTATAATTTTATTTAATTAAGATTTTGGTTAAAAATTAGGATATAAGCTAGAATGACGTCATTTTATTCTCATCTTTCATGCTTTTGTAAGGTCAATGCCACGTATATTAAAAAAACAATGTCAACATTTTGGGTTAGTCTAATTAGACGGAGTTAATAAAAGGCTCTATTGCACAAATTTGACAAGTTTTAAGATTTGATTGGATTTTATGTAAGTTTTAGAACTTAATTGCTCTTTCATGATAAGTTTTAAAACTTTCATTGTACTTATTTAATTTTTCCTTTAAATTGAAAAATACGTAGCTACTGATGAATAATATTCTTTATGTGACAAGTAACTCCAAACTAGAAAAATTAAACTTCGAGCTTTCAATAGTTAGCGAATTCTCCATGTTAATATTAACTTTAATACCAATAAACCAATTTTAACCCGATGTCCTATAGAAAAAATTGACCGACTTATCAACAAATTTTAGCATCAGAAATAAAATAAAAAATTATGTGGGTAGTAACTTTTCATTCCAAGTAATGTTCATGCGTGATTTATACTCTTTTTACATACATCCGTCGATTACATGGACACGTCGGTAACTTTTTATTCGATGTAAAAGTTTAATTCAGACTTCGCGTGAGAAACTTGTTATATAGCCGGTTACAATTGGAGAGAGTTATCCGACTTTTGGTTTGATTACATATAGAAGGTGCATTGGATGCGACTCGACTGAGTGGCTGTTGGAAATGCGAAAAAGGACAACAGAACAGTGGCTGAAGATAGCTAGGGGTGAGCATGGTCCGGGTTGGGCCAGTCCACCCCCTAACCCTAGGACCAACCCACACAGTGTTGGTCCTCAATTTTTGGGACCAAGGACCGACCCTATTGAGCCTGGGACCAAGGACCGGACCGACCCAATGGGTTCGGTCCGTTTCAGGTCAACCCGGGACCAACCGGTAATTTTTTTGTTTTATTTTTTGTACTCCTTGAAAAGGAAAACCTACTATTTCAAATTACATATCATCGACAATGCGGCGATGTGCAACCAAACTATAAATACCATTACATATTTAACAAATTTAAGATAAGGCAACAATAGAAATTTCACACCTACTAAAAGTAAAAAACCATAAAAATGATTAAGACCACTCATAGAGATATAGAACAAGATGGGAAGTTCCCAGTAATCATCTCAAAATAATACTAGTAACGCCATACAAAAAAACGTTTTTCCTACATTCGATCAAGGAGAGTCCAATCAACCAAAAACTGAGCTTCACACTACTTAACTAGCAAATCATTGTAGCAACCGCAATACTACTCTTCAAAAACTTCTACCATTTCACACAAACTCAAAAGTAAAGTGCAACTGAAATTTACTAGTGAAATACAATTAAACTATAAGAAATTCAAAACACTTAATATAAAACCATGAATATACAACTTCACATCTTGTTAATTCACTTCAACTTCTAAACACCTGAAAAAAAAAAAAAAACAAACGACTCACATAATTAATACTTGACAAAAGTTTCAATTGGGTTCTCGGTTCTCTACATAAAAAATTATAACTAATATATTAAATATATATTATATATAATATATATAGTCCGGGTTAGTCCGGTTGGACCGACCCTAAACTATCCTGGACCGGGACCAACCCGCTTAACAAGATCTTGGTCCGGGGATATCGGGACCAAAGACCGACCCGATCCTCCCGGAAATCGGACCAGGACCGGCAGGGTTGGGCCGGTCCAGTAGGTCGGTCCAGGGTTGACCCGGGACCGATGCTCACCCCTAAAGATAGCTCAAGACTGTGGTAAAGCTGACGAACCAACGAAACAAATGTAAGAGCGGTGACTCCTAAAAGAACGCGTACTTTTCAACTTTTGGTCGACCGCGAACTTTTGCTTTCGCAACCATCCGCGTGTGTACGCGTGCGAGTGAACGAAAAGTGCCCTGTCGATTTGACGTAGACCGCAGAAAAGACAAAGCCATTGACCGCAGATCAAACCCAAAGGAAAACAAACTCTCTCTCTCTCAACTTCTACGTATGTGAACTTGAGCGGCGATTATTGGTTCACGAATTCTGGGCATTTCTACTCTTTCAAGTCCTTTTCTTCATTTGATTAATCATGTTGTTTCTGAACGGTTAGTTGCTATTTCAGATACTCTTTTGCGAAGGAAAACACTCCTTTAGTTTATTATTGTCGAAGATATAGCTAGATTCTCTTGTTGGATGTTGTGGCCAAATGATATATAGGATCAAGGTCGAGGTCCATGGAAGGCCATGACCCACCACGTGCTTACGGCTCTTGGTTAATGAATTACTAGTTTTTTTATTTTATCTGTTTCATCTCTAACTTTTCTCCCTCTTGAACTTTTGCTCTGTCTCTTGCAGGCGTTGGAAATTAATTCCATATATGTGATACTAGCGGCCCACTCTCGAATCATTTTACCAGCAAGGTCGCATGCCTATTGGCTAATGAATTACTATTTAATTGTCAATCACTAAGTCTGCACGAGAAGATTAGTTTAATTAAAAGATACCAAGTTCTTCGATAATGGTTAAGAAAGATGTGCTCTTCTTTTGACCAGCAACCACATGCTACGAATGGACCTGGTGTTTTTCGCTATTTATTTTTAATCAGTTCCCAAATGATGCGCTTACTGCTTTCAAGTCAGGGTCTAATGCTTTTGCATTGCATATATATTGCATGTGGTGTCAGCATGTCACCAAGCAAATAAAGGCCTTTCATGGATGCTTCTACCTTTGTATTGTATTTAGATTTTTCATAGAGTGTTGCGATTTCATATTGAAAAAAAAAGAAGTATTCATGTTGGTTCCTAACCGGCAAATAATAGATGAGAAAATCAAGATGCAATTAATAGGGCTTGGAAGAGCCTGTGCAAATGCCAGCTCGCAAGAGGGTTATTCTCGCCCGCTTCGCCACCCGTCAAACTCTCTAAGAGTTCACCTCAGGAGGATTGCAACAACAATTTAGCTGGAGTTTCTTCAAGGGACATTTGCTCCATGGGACGTACAAGTAATATTCATGTGTGATTAGTAGTTTTTATATATATGTTGAAGTAATCTTGAATACTTGTATATGCAAGTATGCAAGTAATTTTTATTCGATGGAGTGAGGATCTTGTTATGGACAGTTCAAATTGGATATGGATGGAGACCGGCAAAAAGAAGCCCCGAACTTGCCTAACAACTTTTCATCCAGTCAGTATGAAAATTATTTTTCCGGTAATGTTTCTTTCCGAATGATGGAAAGTAATGGTCCGATTATCATTAACAGAGGAAACAGCCAGTCGGTTTCAAGAGGCAGAATGGACGGCGTCCACGTATGACAATCAGAAGCCAGCTGCGAGTGAATGGGTGCGCACGCACACGGAAATTGCTCCTTCCCCTATCAGATTCCACTACTCCATCGATTGGGCCACAATTATTGAGAAAGCGAGCTTTTGCTTTTCCAATGACTTGACGCCATTGGTCGAAAGGTTAGAACTAGGTTTCGAAAAAGAACTAATGCCACATAAAATCTCAAATTATTATATCTATGATAAATTTATCCTAAATTAATTTTTTGACAATCAAATATCACAAACTGGTACGCTTATGATAAATTTACTCTTAATTAGTTTTTATTAAATTAGATTGATCTAACAAAAAATCATAAACTGATACATATGTGATAAACGGATGGTCAATTTGTCAAATTGGATTAATATTATGGAAAAACCAAAACTGGTATACTTGTCAATTGTCAAGTGTCGTCCAACTTAATTTGAAGGTAAAATTTAACGGAAACTAAATGAGAGCAAAATTGTTATATGTTACCGCTTCGGAGTTTTTGTGATCAAAATATTAGTTTAAAATAAATTATCACGGGTATACCAATTTTGGATTTCTCATGATATTAACCCTTAAAAAATTATAGAAGGTGTGATCGTTTAGGGTTTAATTGAACTTTGGCATATATTTATAACTCGCTTCTACTACCTATAAAATGTCACGCCCTGAACCCTACGGCATGCGAGCATCCCCAAGAATGGTCGATTAGGTAATGCGACGTCCCAAGACGCGTCGCCGACCCAACACCCAACACAGAGATTTAAAGCACATACGAAAGTAATTAAAACCACTCATACATTAAAATACACCTAACCAAGGATAGCCATACAACAACCAAAGACGGATAATTATACACTTACTTTGACATCGGGAAACATATACCATATTCATATACAGCCCACACTCAAAAATCAAAAGCGGTTACATGGCTCGGCAATCAAGTACTATATCTAGCCGGGGCTCCTCCCAAAACGCTTCAGCACACCTGCATCCTCAAGGTTGGGGGTCTGAAAAAAATGGGTTTCAACAACAGTGAGAAATAAATCTTAGCGAGTAATTCCCTAACCTAAATTAGGCTAACGTGCATCTCTTGACAAGTACAAAACAATACACAATTCAAACATAATCGACTCAGGGCCCTCGGGCCTAAATCTAAATTTTACTTGTCCCTCGCAGGTTAGGCATTATATATATATATATATATATATATATATATATAATCACAACTGAACGAAAACATTTAGATCGCAGTACAAATAAACATGTCACTTAATTCCGATGCATGTAATGCACGTGCTCATGTTCGCACTCATGTCATGCCTCAACAATGCTGTAACACACACTCGCATGCTAGCACTTTGCCATTTACCAATTTCTCCTCCGACCCGCGTTAAACGCATCAAGTCTATCACTTCAAGATCAATCTCTAGCCTGCGTAAACGATCGGGCTCATGACACATAACCCGCATAAGACGCATTAGGTTGGTCATCTTCCGTAAACCGGGCATCGCCCGCGTAACACACCTCAGGACGGGTTCACTACCCCGCGTAAAACGCATCAAGACTTTATGTGATCACACATTCACAATCACCAATTATTATTTGAACCCCGCGTAAAACGCATCAGGGCATTTTAGGTGATCACATGCTCATGTCATTCGTGCACACTCATATATGCATATGCCATGCCAATGTTTGAGATGCACACCCATGGCCATGAAATTCACACTTGGGCACTCACAAATTTCACAATGAGCAATCGATTACGCAACGCCACATATTCAATTTACCACGCAATAAGCTCAATCCACATTTCAATATGCCCAACCAATATTCTAGCATGGTCGTGAAAGCAATTCAAAGCATTCTTGCACGGCACATAAATCACACATATAACTCGCACAATTTGATCAACATGAACTCACGTGCCCGAGGCCTGCCAAGATACTCTATTCTTAGTCACATTATGCACATGACAAGGCATCATCACATTAACCACAAACAAGGCTCAATTCGTCGACCAATTGCACGGCGATCATTCTCGGTAATTGCATTATTAAGCCCCAAATTGATCGCACCTCGCCTAAATCAAATCCGTCGTGGCCAGCCACTATACCACAAATTCTAGGCCAATAATTGTCATCAAAATGCTCCATTATACTCCCCAAACGTCCATCTAATCAGCCACCAAAATAGTCGCCACCCGATCTATTAATTTCATCCACTAAGTCCACCATTTGGTCCGAATCTCGCACCCACGCTTTCCTACGCCACAGCACTATACGGGCTACTAAATCTCAACTAATTCATCATACTAATCCACCGAATCAACCACAATAATAGCCCCTAATCACCTCCACAATTTAACCCCCAAATTACCCTAATTAACCCCTAAAACCCGTCTAAAAATGCAAATTATCCTAATTAGGGTTTAGGGTCAAACTCACCGGATGTCCTAAGCTTGAAACGGGGTCGAGCACGCGGCGAGAGGGGCTGGGCAAGGCTGTCCCTCACCGGAATGGGAATAATGGTGGCGGCTCCGGGTGAACGGGCGCGAGCCTAGGTGGAGGGATGGCTGGTCGCGGCGGTCGGGAGGGAGAGGAGGGACCGTGAGGCTGATAAGGCATGGAGTGGCGGTTCCGGCGGGCGGCCTCCTGGCGAGTGGGCGAGGGCGCGAGGAAGAGAAAAAGGGAAGAAAAAGAGTGAGCCGAGGGGTGAGGGTGAGGGAGAGAGGAATCAGGGCTGAGGGGGGGCGCTGGATCGGCAAAGGGTCGGCCGACGAGCCGCCGGGCGGCAAATGACGACGAGGGATGGCCGGGCTCGCCGGGCGCTGCGGCTAGACTGGCTTAGACCGAAACAGTGGAGAGGCCAGGGAGGAGAGAGACAGGGGGGGGACTCGGTCTCACCGCCGGTTTACCAAGGATCGAGCCGACGAGGATAGGCTTTGGTCAGCGAGCTCACCACTACGGCCGCAGCGATGTTACCGCCACATGCCTCGCGGGCGTGTCGCACCCGCGGGCGGTCAGCGGGAGGGGCCGTGAGCCGGTCCGGTGAGTCATGGACGGCGGCGTACGCGCGCGCGTCAGCGGAGGTGTAGGGCGGGCCGTGGCGGCGCTCGGGCGTCGGGCTAGCGTGACGCATACACAGAACCAACCGAAGAAGGAGAGAGAGGAAGAAGAAGAAGAAGAAGAAGGAAAAAAGAAAAGAAAGAAGGAGGAGAGAGAGAGAGCAAGAGAGGCCAGTGTCGCAAGGCATGGGCGGATGGGACGATGCAGGGGGGGAACGTGCTTTGGGAGGAAAGAAGAGAGAGAGAGAGAATAATAAAAAAATAACTTCATTCAAATATTAAATGCGATCCGATGGCCCAAATTCAAAACCGAAAACTATCTACCGATCCTAAATAAGCCTCGCATATAAAAAGGGACAAAGGCCAAATTAATTAAACCAAATTATAATGAGGGAGGTCTACTAGTCCAAATATGCACCCGTCAAAAACTCCCTTTTTCCATTATTTCGACAATCTAAATCATCGCCACATTAATATCGATATCTGTCCAATTTATTTCTTCTTGAAACTCTCGAAAATCGGCTCCAAAGTTCGGGGTCTAAATAACGGTAAAATTCGATCGAAAAGCGATTCTAGCGAAATCTCTAATTTAAAATAATAACCGGGAGTGATCGGGTTCCCGGCGAGATTTTACTATAAGCACACCGACAAATTACACGTTTTATAAATCCAAAAAAAAATGGGCGAAATTCGAAATGTCACATAAAAAGTTTATCGTTTCTTTCCGTATTTCTTTCCTTTTGCATGTATCGTTTGAATTTAGCCTTTATTTATTATTCAATATCTTAAATTTCCAAAAGAATGCAAGAATTGATGTTTGAATTATTCAAGCTATTGATTGCCTAGCCTAGGCCCATCAAAAAGGCCTTCTCGAATTGAACTGGCTCTTACACCCTCCTTCTTTCCTTTTATCAATACTATGTTCGGATATCATGATGTCTTGTAACGAACTATCTTCTAAGTAAATGAAATTACAAGAGCTTTATGACAAAAAAAACAAAGATTCTTGAATTATTTAGGGTGATCCGAAACTTTTTCTTACTATTTAGATATAAATACATTCCCTGGGCAAGTCCATCGGCAAGTTTCCTTAGCATTGCTCTACATGCAGCAATCATTCCCCTTGCTCGGACACTCCCCATTTGATTGGACCACGTCGCCACAAGTTTTAAAGGGAGAATGGACGACCGTGTGCGATGTGAAAGGAAATTGCTCGAGTCCTTTCTTCTCCTTTTGTTTATTGACTTTTCAGTAAGTGACATGTGAATTTTTTGGGGTTTTAAATTAGTCCACTATTAGATGGTAGATGTCAAAAGATGGATGTAACTGATCTCACACATAACACTTATTTGCGTGATCTTTTTTAATCTCATTAATAGATGATCCCTTTTTGTATATTTTTATTATGCCTTTTTATCTTATAATTTTATTTAATTAAGATTTTGGTTAAAAATTAGGATTTAAGCTAGAATGACGTCATTTTATTCTCATCTTTCATGCTTTGGTAAGGTCAATGCCACATATATTAAAAAAAACAATGTCAACATTTTGGGTTAGTCTAATTGGACGGAGTTAATAAAAAGGCTCTATTGCACAAATTTGATAAGTTTTAAGATTTGATTGGATTTTATGTAAGTTTTGGAACTCAATTGCTCTTTCATAATAAGTTTTAAAACTTTTAATGTATTTATCCAAATTTTCCTTTAAATTGAAAAACACGTAGCTACTTGATGAATAATATTCTTTATGTGACAAGTAACTCCAAACTAGAAAAATTAAACTTGAGCTTTCAATGGTTAGCGAATCCTCCATGTTAATATTAACTTTAATACCAATAAACCAATTTTAACCCGATGTCCTATAGAAAAAATTGACTGACTTTTCAACAAATTTTAGCATCAGAAATAAAATAAAAATTATGTGGATAGTAACTTTTCATTCCAAGTAATGTTCATGTGCGACGAATAGTCTTTTTATATACTTCTTTCGAATACATGTACATGTCGGTAACTTTTTATTCGATGTAAAAGTTTAATTCATACTCACGTGAGAAACTTGTTATATACCCTGTTACAATTGTAGAGAGTCATCCGACTTTTTGGTTTGATTACATATAAAAGGTGCATTGGATGCGACTCGACTGAGTGGCTGTTGGAAATGTGAAAAGGAGAACAGAACAGTAGCTGAAGATAGCTTACGACTGGGGGTAAAGCAAACGAACCAACGAAACAAATGTAAGAGCGGTGACTCCTAAAAGAACGGTTTCCTTTTTGACTTTTGGTCGACCGCGAACTTTTGCTTTCGCAACCATCCGCGTGTGTACGCGTGCGAGTGAACGAAAAGTGCCCTGTCGATTTGACGTAGACCGCAGAAAAGACAAAGCCATTGACCGCAGATCAAACCCAAAGGAAAAACTAACTCTCTCTCTCAACTTCTACGTATGTGAACTTGAGCGGCGATTATTGGTTCACGAATTCTGGGCATTTCTACTCTTTCAAGTCCTTTTCCTCATTTGATTAATCATGTTGTTTCCGAATGGTTAGTTGCTATTTCAGATACTCATTTACAAAGGAAAACACTCCTTTAGTTTATTTTAGTCTAAGATATAGCTAGATTCTGTTGGAGGTTGTGGCCAAATGATATATAGGATCGAGGACGAGGTCCATGGGAAGGCCATGACCCACCACGTGCTTACTGCTCCCAGTAAATAAACTACTAGTTTTTGTTTTTTTTTCTATCTTATCTCTAATTCTTCTTTCTCTCAAACTTTTGTTCTACCTCTTGCAGACTACATGAATCGAACTATGTACTTGTGATACTAGCGTCCTCACCCCCCAATCTTATTACCAGCATGGCCACATGCCTATTGGCCAATGAATTACTAGTTCATTGTCAATCACTAAGTCTGCTTGAGAAGATTAGTTTAATTAAAAGATTACATCTTCGATAATGGTTAAGAAAGATGTGATCTTCTTTTTAGCAGCAACCGCATGCTACGAACGGACGTGGTGTTTTTCGCTATTTATTTTTAATCAGTCCCCAAAATGATGCGCTTACTGCTTTTAAGTCTGGGTCTATTGCTTGTACATTGCATATACATTGCATGTGATGTCAGCATGTCACAAAGCAAATAAAGGCCTTTCATGGATGCTTCTACCTTTGTATTGTATCTAGATTTTTCATATAGGAGTGTTGCAATTTCATATTAAAAGAAAGGAAGTATTCATGTTGGCATGATTAGGCACTATTTAGAATTTGAATAATTTGTTTCATAAGAGAAAAAGAGGTGGCATTAGGCAAATATAGCTTAACCAAGTTTCGGGATTGACGAACACTTCTTCGCACAAGTAAAACTGGCTCCCATATCTTGCTTGGCTCCTAACCGGCAAATAATAGTTGAGAAAATCAAGATGCAATTGATAAGGCTTGGGAGGACCTGCCCAAACACCACCTCACAAGAGGGTTATTCTCGCCCACTTGGCAACCCGTCAAACTCTCTCAGAGTTCACCTCAGGAGGATTGCAACAACAGTTTAGCTACAGTTTCTTCAAGGGACATGTACTCCGCAGAACATATAAGTAATAGTCATGTGTGATTAGTAGTTTTTACATATATATTGAAGTAATTTTGAATACTTGTATATGTATCTTTTTATTCGATGGAGTGAGTTTCATTAAAACTCACGTGAGGAACTTGTTATGGACAGTTCAAATTGGATACGGATGGAGACCGGTAAAAGAAGCCCTGAACTTGCCTAAAAACTTTTTCATCTAATCAGTGTGAAAATTATTTTCCGTAATTTTTCCTTTCGAATGATGGAAAGTAATGATCCGACTTTTGATTTGACTGCAGATGAAAGCTAAATTAGATCCAAAGAGAGGGGTTGAATCTATAAAGTCAAATGACAATAAAGGGGAAGGCGGGCCTGCTAATGTTCGAGCATTTTTACTGTTCGACCCGTGCTTGTTGGAACTCGAAAAGAAAGCAACCATTCGCAAGTGCGAATGCGAATCTTTTGCTCGGTGAAACAAACGCAAGAATCGCAACTTCGAAAAGAACGCGTCCTTGAGTTTTCGCAACCATTCGCACGTGCGAGTGCGCGAAGCGTGCCCAGTCGTCATTTGGTCAACTCCCTCTTCCTTCTTAAGGTGTCGCCGCGCAAGAAACTTCACTTTACTCTTCTGCTTCTTCTTCGCGCTCTCCCCGCGACTCAGGTGTACGTTGGTGATTTGGTCACTTACTCTTCCCTCTTCAGGTGTCGGGCCCCGTGAGAAACTTCACTTCCCTCTGCTTCTTTCTTCGTGCTAACATCAGGTCTCATCCTCTCTCTCTCTCTCTCTCTCTCAACTTCTCTCTCTCTCTCAACTTCTTTCGGCGTTTTCGAATATTTCAAGGCCCTTTTCGTCATTTGGTAATCATGTTGTTTCTGAGTGGTTAGTTGCAATTATGGACATTCTGTATCGCTCTCAGGAAGCAAGCTAGAGAATAGCCTGGAAGTAAATTTATAGATATCAGAGAAATTCTTATTAGAAAATATTGTTAAAGGGATTATTAGATATATCGTTCTTTCCTAGAATAACTAGTTTCCTTTTTAGATTAAGATAGCTAATTCTATTTTCTTTCCTATACGAATTGTTCAGTTGTAATAAATTATAAAGTTAAGCTAGACGTCATTTTTGACTAATTTCTTCATTGCTCTCTCTTGGATATCCCAGATTATTTATATATAGCAAGCCATTCTAGTTGAATTTAATCTCGAAATAATGACTTTCATACTTCGGTCAAGATATGTTATGAATTGGAGCTATTGTATTACTGTGTATTCATAGTGGAATAAATAAGCTTCCTTAAGTCTTGTCGACCTACCGACAATTCTGATGAAACCCCCTTGCTTTGATAAAGGAGGGACATTAGTGTGAATGTCAATTTCCTGATATTTCAGTGTAGGGGTTTAATTAGTGCTTGGCGAAGATGTTAAGGGAATATGTAGGCGCCAAACGTTAAGATCTATGTGCATAGACTGTATTCCCGGTGTTGTCAATAATGTGACTATTGAAAATTTCATTCACTATGTAATTCACTCTTCGTTTGTGTATATAGGCCAGGGAAGTCGATATGGTCAGAAAGAGAGATCGATTTTGGGAACATGTAGAGGTTCTAAATGGCAAACGTAAGTGCAAGTATTGCGACAAAATATTTTCCGGTGGTGTTGCAAGAATTAAATCACATTTATCTGGAATTAAAGGCGGTGGTATAGACATATGCACCAAAGTGCCCGAGGATGTTCAAGATGCCGTTGCTGAAGCAATTTCTGGTCCTAATAAAAAAGTCAAGGTCGAAGCCTGTTCAGGTAAGACCGAAGAGACTTCGCTCAAAAAACTCATGAGTAAGGACGATGTTATGCTAAATAAATTGCTCGCCAAGTTCATCCTATTGAATGATGTCGACGTGGATATTGTGCGGAGGCCATCCTTCATTGACTTGTTGAAGGGCGTGGCTAAACATGGTTCCCATTATAAGTTGCCCTGTTGTTCAGTGGTCAAAGAAAACTTAGTGCCTGATTTGGAAAAGGAAATTGGAGAGTATGTGGCAAAGGTGAAGAAATCATGGGATACAAACGGATGCACAATTATATCTGATATTTGGTGTGATAAGGAGAGATTCTTCATTACTATCTTCGCCCATTCTATTGAAGGGATGGTACTAGTGAATGCATTGGATATCCGCGAAGGTGAGTTCTCAAGCACTTTGCTGCGGGAGTTTATATCTTTTGTCACTGAAAAAATAGGGGCCAACAACATTGTGCAGTATATAACCAATGAGGAAGGGTTATATGACGATATGCCCAACTATGGCCACGTGTACAAGACTAAATGCTTTGCCCATGAACTACATTCACTCTTCAATAAAATCCACGATGAAATTGAATGGGTAAAAAAGGTATTTGATCAAGCAAGAGCCATTCTCACTAAGATTTGCAAGCATGATGGGATCTTATCACCAATCAAGCAGTTTACGAACAACTGGGAGTTGAAACAATCATCCACGATCAAATTAAACTTTTACTCGAACTATTATATGCTCCAATCAATCATGCGGGCTGAAAGTGAGCTGCAACCGCTTGTTTCATCATCGGAGCAGCTTTCCTTGGGCTTTGAGAAGGATGAATCAGGCGTGGATGTGGGTGGAATCAATTGCAATTCTGAATTTTGGAGTGAAGGGAAAGAAGTCTTGCATGTTCTGAAATCAATATTTCGGGTACTTCGTCTAGTTGAGAGCTACAGCGCTACTTCTGGGTACTTGTATGCAGCTGTGAAAATGGAAGGTGAGGCCATTAAAAAAATTTGTGAGACTAATGAATGTAAGTATCAGGACTTATGGGATATTTTCAAGCAATGGCAGGATAGAGTCATTCATCCAATACATGCTGCTGCAGCTTTTCTTAACCCTGCTTACATGTGTAGCGAGAAGTTTAAAATTAATCATTTAATGAGAGAGGGGATGGATTTCATATCGGAAAAGTTGGTAGGTCGTGAAGAAAGGAAAAATTTTCTAGAAGAAATGAATCACTACCGTAACAAAGGGCCGAAGTTGTTCACTCCTACAGCAAAGGAAATGTTACAAACATCTCACCCTTGTAAGCATCTATTCTTTAAACCGCATTGAATTAATTTCATATTTTATTCGTTTTCAATGTGTAAATTGTATATTAACAGTTGCTTCGTCTAAAGGTGATTGGTGGGAATATCGTGGTGATGACTTTCCTGTATTACAGAAGTATGCAATTCGAATTCTAAGCCAACCCTGCAGCACTTCATCCCGCAGGCGGAGTTTGAGTGCATTTGAAATTGCTCAAATCGAGAAGAGGAAGCCACCGGTGCCTGCAGTGATGGACAATTATTTATTTTTGAGGACAAATGCATTACTGATGGAGAATTTCAATGCAATGAATGAAAAAATTGGGAATCCACTTGATCTTGAGAAACTCGATGAACTTCCCGATTGTACAGAGTTTATCAATGGCAATTTTACTAGTGATCTATTGAATGAGACCAAAGTTCCTTTGTCAGATGGAAAGCTAAATTGTTGGTAAGAATCTTTGTTGAGACAGTTTAGAGATGGTCGCCATTTAAATGATAATGTGGGATGATTTACTAGAGTTAGAATCGACTATGACAGTAGTGAATGATAATGTCCCTAACCAGTTTTTGCTTCTTCTTTTTTTATTGATCTTCCACAAGAATTCACCTTAAGTTTATCTGCAATACCGTTTATCGATGACGAAAGACAGGGACGTCATCATTTCTTTTGATCATGAGTATTGGCATCTGTGCTTCTTTTCCATACTTCAAAGTACTGAGTGAGACCACTATGTTCAAGCTAGTGGTTGCTAGAAGGTTGTAGATTTTGATAGTCAATCAATTCCGATTATTATGTTAATGCGAATAACCTGCTAGAATGATTTCATATGTTGGATTTGGCCATCAACATCATTTTTTCTTTTTGGTATGAATGTTGTTGGCAAGAAAGCTGTCCTCATAGTGAGTGTACAAGGCACTATCTTCTACAGTGTTGATTTCTCTTGGTGAATCGTTAAATTTCTATTTCTATTGACAGGTCTGCATCAGTGAGAAAAGATGGCGAGAGGGAAAAGCATTTACTTCTTCATTTTATAACTAAACTACCACCAAGCCTAGATAAAGCTAGTGAGGTTAAGGGTGAGAGAGGAGCTCCTATTCATGTCATCTTGGTAGATTCCAATACAGGTAGTGTTGTGCGATCTGGACCCTCGTCAGTGCTAAAGTTGACGGTGACGGTGATCAAGGCGACTTTGATGAAGAAGCTGATAAAAATTGGTCTAGAGAGTTCTTTGAGAGCAAAGAAATAATGGAGCGAGAGGACAGTCGCCACTCTTGACTGGTGATCTTTCTATGATCCTCGATAAAGGCATGGGGACATTAGGTAATATCACTTTTAATGACGTATCAAGCTGCGGAACATTCAGGCTTGGAGTCAAGACTGAGTTGGGTTGTTGTGAGGGAATCCGTGTCCTTGAGGGCACATCTAATGCCTTCACAGTGGAAGATGGTAAGTCATTCCAGTTTAGACACTTGATGACATTATATGCTTTTGTGTTCTTTTTTCTTGGCCGTCATTGTTGAATATGGTAAATCATGATTCAGATTTAAATACTTGATGACAATTACAATTTTGTGTTCTTTTTTTTTTCTTGACATTGGACTTTTGAATCACATTATAGGATACAAAGGCTAGGCTAAGAGACTTACAATAATGGCATCTTGTTTAATCAAATTTTTTTTTTTTTTTGGTAAAGTTAAAAAATTGTTTAATCAAAATTTGGTTTGCTCTGATTTAAAAAAACAATTTAGAGCAGAGTGGATATTGCAGTTGTCTGCATTTCGGTTTGGTAGCTGTTGCAGAATCCATAATCCTAGAAATGGATGGAGTATGATTGAAAGAAATAACAAACAAATGAGCAGACGGTGCATTCCCAGTCTGAATTTCCTAGTTCTGTGAAGTTGAACTGGTGAAACCTTCTCATAGCAAACAAAATAGATTTGGAGTTTCTATCGTGCTTTCTGAATCAGTTGCTTTAGCAATAACTTTTGAAACTGGAATTACTTTGACAGCATTCGTGGCCATTGAATTGACGTGACTTTTGCTTAGAGGAAGCTCTCTTTTGAGCTCATCTGAGATTTTATAGTAAACTTTAATTGTCACTTCAGCTTGTTAGGTATGTTAAGATATGTGTACAGATTAGAGCACGGAAATTGATTGTTGGAGAGGCAAATAAGGGGATTGAGGAGATTCAGACACAATACCTGATGTTATGATATTATGTGCAATATTTTCGGGCCATTGCCAACTAACCTAAAGTTTAAATTGTTCGAAAAATGTGTGGTTAATATGTAAACATTGTAACAATCACCTTTGTTAGATTTCTTTTTTTATGCATACAAGCAACAAGATAAATGAGTAATAGTGTCCAATCATTTGAATTGATCAGTAAGCAATTTTCCTGAGCATGCTTTTCTTCTTTGTAATCACAGTCGGGATGGCCGATCCTAATGCACTTGAAGGAATTGAAAGGCTTCCGTGTAGAGAAACAGATAATGCACTTGAATGTGTTGGTGTTGTTCTCTCCCGGACATTGTCCAGTGAAGTAAGGAATTTTGCCTTTCACAATCACCTGTACCCTCTGCTTCCTCATTCCTCCTTCATCCTTAGCCTGTGAGCATGTCCATAGTCGTGTTGTTTTCTTGTCAGATATTGACATTCTGTGTGGCTCCCTAGAATAAAAAAAACATTGTCACTGACATTCTCGCTACTTGCAGCTACTGGGAAGATCATTGGCTGAACCATTGACGTTGTCGTTAGGGTCACATTGCCAAATTGGGAACGCGTCTCCCGTGGGGAACTGGAGCCACGTGCACGGATCTGCTTCCAGCAGACTGAATGAACTTCAGTTCACCGAAGATTTTTCTTGCTCTGAAGATCTGCATCTTTGGGATTATTCATTATGATGTCCTCCATGTTGCAGGATTATAGTCATTTTTTTTGTTCGAAAGGATTATAGTCATTTGGAATAGGAAACATGCCCGTACGATGCATGAAAGCATGCATATATATAGACACGATTCTTGAAACGTGGCATTAGCAAATAATCCCAACAACTTCTTGGCTTGTACCCTAGCATTGCATTTGACTCCGCAGCAATTAGCTTTGACATGAAACTGGACATTCAATTCCATTTAGAAAAAAAATACCAAAAGCATAATCGAATTTTGATCTCAATACGTGAAATATACATCAATTTCTAAAATTACAAGTTTGCTACTTTTTTTTTTTTTTTTAAAGGTAAATATGCACAAGTTTGCTACTTTAGCCCAACTGAAATGACTTAAATAACCTCACGCCATCCAAGGCCCGAACTGTTCGCCCAGGTC
This sequence comes from Syzygium grande, assembly GCA_024733475.1. NCBI lineage: Eukaryota > Viridiplantae > Streptophyta > Magnoliopsida > Myrtales > Myrtaceae > Syzygium > Syzygium grande. The sequence continues at coordinate 20,347,520 of JAMXDD010000001.1, forward strand.
TGCCACCCCTTCCTCCATCACCTCCGTGTTTAAGCCATCCTACTCACTTCCCTCCATCTCTCCCCCTCTCTCTCTCTCTCTCTCTCTCTCTCTCTCTCTCTCTCTCTCTCTCTCTCTCTCTCTCTCTCTCTCTCTCTCTCTCTCTCTCTCTCTCTCTCTCTCTCTCTACCCATTTGAAATCTGGTCTGCAACTTGGCTCTCCATCTCGCTGGCACGAGGGCGGCACTGTGGCGATCACGGTGTGGCCACCGTGGCAGTCACAACCTTAAATTGAGGTTGCGACGCCATGGCTGACCGCGATCCAAGGTCGTCGTGACACAATGGGTGACCATGGATTGAAGACAAGTCGCCGCGGCGTGCCATCGTGCGAGATAGATTGAATCGGTGAGGAGACAGCACAACAACCACTCCCAAGGCAGACCGGCTTGCAGCGATGTTGGAGCAGGCTGGGCCGCTCGCCCTGAGCTCTCGTCGGCGGATGGTGTCGGCGGGGCTATGGCGGCTGAGCTAGTGTTGGGTGGGCTTGAGCGTGTGAAACTTGGAAGGGTCATTTTTGGAAAAAGAGATGGCAATCTTGTGAATCAGGATATCATATTGTTAAATTGAGATCGTAAATGGTAGTTTTAAAAGTAGAAGTGTGTTTTTCGAGGGAAAAACTTAGATGTATTTTTTATTTTCCACTCGAATTATATCTGCAGACATTCACAAGTTTCTGCCGAAACTCGGGATGGAAATGTTTCGTGTTCATGAAGGGTAGAGAAGGATGTTGTCAATGAACCCGACCCTATTTGTGCATTCGCGTGCAAATGAATTATAGAAATTTGAATACCGTGTCCCGAGACTTGTTACTTTGGTTGGGCGTGAGTGTTCTTGATTGGTACTCTCTTTCTTTGAGATGTTTGGATCTTTATTTTCGACTCTTATGTTGATGTAATCGTCTGTTGTATATGAAATGGCTAGCAAAGGTCACCTAGAGGGGGTGAATAGGTGATCCTAAACAGATTAAAAATTTATGCGGAAATATAACAGATAAAAAGAAGAGTTTGAATAATATTTAGAATCAAGTCAAATTATATACATAACGATTTGATGTGCAGACTATAAAGTAAGAGTGAAGGAGAAGAGAATCTGCACACAAGTTTATAGTGGTTCGGCTTATAGCAAGCCTACGTCCACTCTCCCACGTTCACAGCCTACTGGCTGGATTTCACTATGTAATCAAGAGGTGTTTACAGATTCTGAGTGATATCACTCTTGTGTATGATAGGACTCTCTATCTCACACAAACACTCTTTCAAAGTAATCCTCAAGATCTAAACTTTTAGGTTCAGAAAGAGACAAGAGAGAATGATTGGACTAAGCTCAGACTTTGGACTTGTTGATTCGTGATTCTGTTCTATCCTTCTGCTGCTCGTTGATCTCCTTAAATACTCCTCTACTTCCAAACTAGCCGTTGGACAGCCTTCAGAGGATCATCTTCCAATCTTCACCTTGGACAGATTTGTAAAGTAAGGATTGAATAGCCGTTGGATGACCATTAAGAATCCCGCCGATTACGGTTGCCCATACAATCGAGAATCTTGGTTTCCATAAATAAAGTTTTATCCGTTGGAAAGCATTCTTGTCTTAGTATTTGATTGTCAATCAATTTGAATAAGATTGATCTAATCAATACTTTCCTTCTGTGAAATCCATGCCAGATCACTAGCTGTTATTCTTCGCTTCCGAGTTTTGCTTCTGAAGAATTACTGCGTCTTCGCCTATACGAAGAATTACTGCATCTTCGTCTGCTTCTGAAGAATTACTGCGTCTTCGTCTGCTTCTGAAAATTCCAGCTTCTGCGTCTGCTTCTGAAGAATCTGCTTCTGAAAAATTTCATCTTACGCATCTGCTTCTGAATTTTCTGAATCTCAGAACTTTAGCTTTTGTGGGTCTTCAAGAACTTGTAGAGTCTGAATTATTTCTACGTCTGGAAACTTTCTCAGAACTTAAATAATTCTTCTTAACTTGCAAGATCTGAAAAACTTCATTCTTAACTTCCGAACATATATTCCCGAAATGAGAAGGTTCGAATAAGTATCGATTTACAAACATTATGGAAGGTTTTTGTCAACTTCAAAATCGGTAAGAGTTTTCCTCAACAATCTCCCCCTTTTGATGGTGACAAAACTTTCCTGCCAGATTGAATCAATTTAAAATAAATTGGAAGTAAGCAATCATATTCAAGCGCATTAAATCACAGATTGAAAGATCAAACTCTGTTGTTGAAATCTGTGCTTCTTTTCTTCCTTTGTCTATAACCTGTATTGAATCTGCAAATAAATTCTCCCCCTTTTTGTCATCAGCAAAAAGATAAATATAGAGAATATAAAGCATTGATATTTGAGCAATCAAAAAGACTAACAATAAATGTTAGTGAATATTACAGACCAAAAGAACGAAATAGGAATTTGGAGAGAAATTGTTTGTAAAAACAGGCTAATGTTTTGAAGGAGTACGAATGAGTTGAAAATTTTCCAAGATAGAGACAGCCTCTTCAATCTTCGAACTACATTGACCCACTGCTTTCTCCATGTTGGATGAGCATTGAGCAATGGCCTCCTCCATTCTGCTTTGTCTGCCGGAAGCTTGAAGTTGTTGAGAGTGAGAGTTTTCCTCAACCAATTTCTGCAGATTCTTGACTTCTTGTTCCAATGAAGCTTGTTTGTCTTTGATTTCAAGCAGAAGTTTGAGGATGTTTTGATCAGTAGAAGACTGTTCTTGGACATTATTTTGCTCAGTCTGTTCGAACCCTTGTGTTTCTTCTGGAGAATTCTCCCCTTGAACAGGTGCTTGTTCGTCAGAGACATGATCTGTGAAAGTTGGTTCTGAAATATTTGGAACTGGTTCTGCATCATGTTCTGGAACATTAGCATGTCCTGCATTAAGGTGTTCTTCTTACCTTCATCATTTTCATCTTGCAGAAGGATTTTTCTTTTCTTGTACACCTTCATTGGGGCTGGAGATTCTTTCCTCTTTGCTGACCCTGTATCTTTTCTCTGCACTGACCTTTTGAAGCTTGACTTTTCAGAAGCTTTTGGTTCAGACTGACTAGCCTCTGTTCCCTTTATTCTTTCCCTTATATCACCAAATTGCTTCATTTTGGAGAGCATTTTCTCCCCAACAAACATACAGGGTATAGAGTTTTGGCGCAATTCAACAGAATTGATATATTGAGGAACATGAAAATTCAGTGATGAGGGCCCCATTGGGGCAATTGTCTCTTGTCTTTCTCAAAAGCTCTGTACATGTGAAAGATAATGATATGGGGAAGAAAGAAAGGCTGACCTTTCAAGATAGCCCGGATGAGCTTAATTTCGGATTTGAGAGGTTAGTTTTTGAGGCAGCCTTGGGTTTCAAGCGGTTTATGATAATCTTGTGCGAATAATTGATTTTCAAGACAGTCGAGTAGGAGAGATGCCTGTTTGTATCTTGAGCAAAATTTGGATTTTCGGATGCAACCTTGGAGGCATCTTCCAAACTTACATCCAACGGAAGTGAACTTGGAGTATTTTGCTCCAATTATTTTCCCCAACATATTAGCCTTCAAGTCAAATTTCTTGTCACCGACAAAGAACTAGAGCCCTTTGGTGACGAATGGAGAGATTGGAATAGAAGTATGCAATCAAATTAGCATAAACATCTCGATTGAAGGCAAAACTCGAAAATGCCTATCCTTTCAAAAAGATGTCTAACAGAAAACCAGCCTTGTCTAGACAGGTGAAGTCCACGATCTGTGATTTATAACACCTCGAACAAGTAAAAGCGATACTATGTATGGTGTTCGGACTTCTAAACAATCCGCTTTGTCCCCATTTCTAGATGTTATCCCCGTTTCTTTTCAAAAAGCTCGAAAAGCCGAGCGTCATCTTCAGGAACGACAAACTTTGAGGAGGATTTAGGGCTTACCACAGGCTTTGTTACAGACTTTGTTACAGACGGAGTGGATGGTTCTCCGACTTTTTCTTTCCCCTTCCTGGAGCGATGCAAAGTAGGGGTTGTGGTAGTAGGGGTTGGATCAGTCCCAGCAGAAAGCTTAGAATACTCTTGAACGAGATGAGTTTCCGATCAAAAATGGTTGTCTTTGAGACATTTTAGAAGAGTCTCAAAGAGCAAAAGATTACCCCTCTTCAACCTTTGATAATTTTGCCATAAGAGTTTGATGTTTTACAGCTAAAATCTTTGTCACCTTCTGGTTTGGATGAAGACGATCGGGCGGTGGCGTGGCATGAGCGATTTCTTCAGATGATCCGACTACGTATCCGATAACTCCATAAACTCTGGCGGAGCAGAAGATTTAGATTCTTGATTCAAGATACGTGAGGATCTTCTCTTGAAAGGCATTTTGAAGTCTTCTTGATCAAAAAGTTTTGATCTTTGGAGAAGGAAGACGAGGAGGGTCTCTGAGAGTCGAAAAAGGTTTGAGCAGAAAATTGTACTGATGAGGGTTTTGGAAAGAGACGAAAAGGTATATAAACGTGAAAGACCGATTTTTGGGAATAAAAGGTTATTTTAGAAAGTAAGAAATAAGCCAAAGTAAATAGAAAGGAAATATATTTTCTGAAGCATAAAAGATCAGAATATTATCAGATAATATTTTAAGCTCAATTAACCAGATAAGTTTAGATACGTACCTGATTTGCTTCCAAATATAACAAATGTGAAAATATCCTGCCTAAAATATTCCGCCAAAATTTAAACTGTGTACGTACCGTTCATGAGAGTCTGGAAAATGTTCAGATCGAAACTACTTGAGTCTGAAGAATTTCCTGTCAGTCAAACACTTCAAGAAGGATAAGTAATGCAGTTTGTTTCTAATAAATTCGAAGATGACTTATCAAGGGGTTTTGTGAATATGTCAGCTAATTGATTCTTAGAATCAATAAATTGAATATTCACATCACCATTTTGCACATGATCTCTAATAAAATGATGTTTGATCTCAATATGCTTGGCTCGAGAATGAAGAATGGGATTCTTAGTGAGATTGATGGCACTGGTATTGTCACATCCGATTGCAACATTTGAGTCTTCAACAGCAAAATCTACATAATCGTTGCTTCATCCACGGAATCGTGGCACAAACAACTACCCAAGGCTACGTATTACGCTTTTCTTTGTTGATAGTGCAACTGTATTACCTTCTTTGAATACCGGGATACTAACATATTTCCAAGCAGTTGGCATGTACCTGTAGTACTTTTCCTGTCCACTTTACATCCAGCCAAGTCAGCATCTGAATAACCAGTAAGAGTAAAATCTGAATCTTTGGAATACCAAATACCTAGCATTGGATAAGTTCCAATGTATTTGATTATCCTTTTTCTTTGAGAAAGATGCGATTCCTTTGGATCATTGAAATCTACTTTTTATCTGAGGACGCTAAAAAGTATGTCAGGTCTAGATGCAGTAAGATATAATAGAGAACCTATCATGCTTCTATATACCTTCTGATCAACCTTTTTACCATTTACATCTTTGTCTAGCTTGGATGATTGAGGCATTGGAGTGTCTGTTTTCTTGCAATTCTGCAGACCAAACTTCTTGACAATCTCCTTGGCATATTTTTCTTGACAAATGAAAGTACCATCTTTCATTTGTTTCACTTGTAAGCCAAGAAAGAATGTTAGTTCTCCCATCATGCTCATCTCGAACTCGTTCTGCATATTTTTAGAGAATTCCTTGCAAAGCAATTCGTTAGAAGATCCAAAGATAATGTCATCAACATAGATTTGAACAAGTAGAAAATCCTTACCCTTCCTCTTAACAAAAAGAGTTGTATCTACCTTACCTTTTGTGAAATCATTTTGCAGAAGGAAACTACTTAACCTTTCGTACCAAGCTCTGGGTGCCTGTTTGAGACCGTAAAGGGCCTTTTTGAGTCTGTAAACATAATCAGTCTTTCTTGGTTCTTCAAAACCAGGTGGTTGTTCCACATATACTTCTTCCTTAATGTATCCATTCAGGAAAGCACTTTTCACGTCCATCTGAAAAAGTTTAAAGTTATGGAAGCAAGCATATGCTAATAATAGCCGTATGGCTTCTAACCTTGCAACTGGTGCATATGTTTCATCATAATCAATGCCTTCTTCTTGAGAATAGCCTTTTGCAACCAGTCTTGCCTTGTTTCTTGTGACCTTCCCTTTGTCGTCCAGTTTGTTTCTGAACACCCATTTTGTTCCAATTACAGGATGGTTTTTGGGTTTTGGCACAAGCTCCCATACTTCATTGATTCTGAACTGCTGCAGTTCTTCTTGCATGGCTTCTATCCAGCTTTCATCTGATAAAGCTTCTTCAACATCTTTAGGTTCTATTTCAGATATCAATGCCAGGTTGTTGATGTTCTCCCTTTGTTTGGATCTGGTCTTGATACCATCTTCTATTTCTCCAATGATAAGGTTTTTCGGATGACTGGATTTATGTTTCCGATTCTTATCAAATCTTTCCTTTTGAATATCTGCAGACTCTGAATTTTCTGGTTGTGTCTGTATATTTTCTTCTTCTCCATCTTCTATAGAATCTTCGATCTTTTGGGATTCTAAATGACCTTCAGAAGATACTTGAATGTGGAGAGGTGATTCAGATTCATCTTTGTGAGTTTGAATGTTTTCTTCAAACCTTACATTCATTGTTTCTTCCACAGTCTGAGAATTTTTGTTGAATACCCTGTACGCTTTGCTTGTAGTGGAATATCCAAGTAAGAAACTTTCATCTGCTCTATCATCAAAATTACCAGGGCGATCATTTGAGTTTTTAAGAATAAAGCATTTGCAACCAAACACTCGAAAATATAAAATACTAGGCTTTCTACCTTTGAAAAGCTCATAGGGGGTTTTCTTAAGAATAGGTCTGAGAAAGACTCAGTTAATAATGTAACATGCTGTAAAAACTGCATCTGCCCAAAAATGGAAAGGAATCCTACTTTCAATCAACAAAGTTCTTGCCATTTCTTGCAAGGAACGATTTTTCCTTTCCACCACACCATTTTGTTCTGGTGTGTATGGAGTAGAAAAATTATGTTGAAAGCCATTTTCCTCACAAAAGTCTGAAAATTTTGATTTTCAAATTCTCCCCATGATCGGTTTTAATGCGGAAATGGTATAGCCCTTTTCATTTTGAACTCTTTTTGCAAATTTTGTAAAATATGAAAATGCTTCATTTTTATGTGCAAGAAAGAACACCCATGTAAATCTAGTGAAGTCATCAACAATAACTAAACAATATCTCTTACCACTAATACTTTGTGTTCTGGTTGGTCCAAACAGATCCATATGAAGAAGTCTGCAAGGCACGATCAGTTGAAACATGATGTATTGATTTGAAAGAACTTCTTACTTGTTTTCCTAGCATGCAGTGCATTGCATAGGTCTCTGTCTTCTCAGATTTCAAATCGGCAAACCTCGAACTAGTTTTTTGTTTGAGATTTTTGAGATCCGTTTCATCTTTGATATGTCCCAACCTTCTGTGCCAAAGATCTTCATCTTCTTTGATTGAAATCAAGCAATGATTGGAGTTTGGATTTACATCCAAAAGATAAATATTGCCATGTCTTCTTCCCCGTGAATGTTTGAGAAGAGTCTTTGCTTGTTCCCCGAGCATGTATCTTCTTGAAAGTTGATTCTGAATCCTCAGTATCACAAAGCTGGCTTATGCTGATCAAGTTGTAATTGAGTCCTTTTACCAACGAAACATCATTGATTCTAAGTCCTCCAATATCAACTGTTCCTTTGCCGATGATTTGTCCTTTAGTATTTCCTCCAAAGGAAACTTTTCCACCCTTCAGACTTTGAAGATCAGCGAATATGCTTGGATCTCCTGTCATATGTCTGGAGCATCCACTGTCTAGATACCACTTTCTTTTTCTTTTTGTGGTGATCTGCAAGAATCACAACAACTCAAGTTTTCTTTGGTACCCAAATTTGCTTGGGTCCATGAGTATTAGTATAGGCTGTCTTAACAAAATCTCTTCGAACAGGTCTCCAGACCTTAGGACATTCATTCTCAAAATGTTGCGGATCTCCACATTTTGAGCATCTGAGTGCACTCCGGCCAACAGGTTTTACAAAATTCCTTTTGAAATGGTTTTTGTAAACTTGTCTAGGAGGTCTTTGTCTTAATCTCTCCTTGACTTTTGGAAAATCGATTAAGCTATCACTTTCCTTTACAAATCCAAGACCGATTTGTTATGGTAAGGAATTTGAATGGAAAGGATATGCTTCAAGGTTTCTAAACCCTTTGAAAAATTTGAAGTAATTTTTGAAATTTCCTTTTTCAAAACATCATTTTCTTTGGAAAGAAAATCTCGACTTTCCTTGATTTGATGAAACTCTTTTTGAAGAAAATCGATCCTTTCTTTTTGAGAAACATCCTTCTTTGCCGTAGTGAAGAATTTTCCTTTTTCAAAGAAGAGATTCTTTTAAGAGCGATCTTAAATTCAAAGCACAATTCATCAATATAATTTGACACTTGACGGACATTTCGAAGGTTTTACCTTGATTTCCACTTTAGGATCGAAATCGAATCGAGTCCGAATCGACTTTGCCATCAGACGGAGATATCTTCATCACTATCTTCACATTACTGTGTCACTCCGTGGTTTACGCCGTTAAGGCCTTCTTTGCTTTCTCGAAATTGGTCTTCTTTTTCAGAAGTGGACAATTTGGCTTGATGTGTCCACGTTTCCCTACAAAGTGAAAGCATATTATATCCTTTGATCTCTCCGTTTCATCGATGGACCTCTTGTTCTCAAAAGGCTTCTTCCCTTTGAGATTTCTTCCTCGATTTTCATTTTCTTGTACTTCTTTATGAAGAGAGCTAGTTCTTCATCATCAACATCTACATCTTGATTATGCATCGAATCATCGTTAGTTTTCAAAGCAATTGACTTATTACCTCTGGATTCGTTTTTGCTCATTCCGTTTCTCGGTTTCATATGATTGAAGAGTTCCAATCAATTCATTCACCGATAGAGGCTTGATCCTTTGAGTCTTACGAAGAGATGTTTTGATGTTGTCCCACCATTACATCGGTCCTCTCGGAAGTTTGTTTACTTTCAATGCATCCGGACCGGGCCGTTCTTGATAAGCAAGACCGTTTACTATATCGAAAAACCTGTCATAAAAATCAGCAATTAGTTCTCCGGGCTTCATTTTGAAAGATTCATATTGGCCAAGCAAAATATTAATCTGAGTTTCCTTGGCTCGATCTGTTCCTTCAAATACGTAACATAAAGGGTATCCCAGATATCTTTTACAAGATTCACAAGCAGCAATTTTCTTATACTCAATAGGAGATAATGCACAATAAAGAGAATAAATTGCTTTAGAATCTAAAGTCTCTCTTTTAGCTATCTCGGTTTGAGATAGAGGAGGATCTATTGGCTTGCTTAAGGCCTGCCTTTTCTTTTGAATCAAGACTTTGGGTTGACTCCTCTCGATAACAACATCCCATTGCATGTGATCGATTGATTTGATGAATGCCTTCATCTTGTTTTTCCAGATGCTATATTCTTTGCCATCAAGAATGGTGGTCTGTTGTTACTTTGTCCTTCAATGAGCCACCGGAGCACCATAGCTAGCCATATAGATCGTTAGCTCGAAGTAAAATACTTGATCAAATGAGCAACCTGCTCGATACCAATTGAAATGGCTAGCAAAGGTCACCTAGAGGGGGGTGAATAGGTGATCCTAAACAGATTAAGAATTTATGGAAATATAACAGATAAAAGAAGATTTTGAATAATATTTAGAATCAAGTCGATTATATACGCAACGATCCGATGTGCGAGACTATAAAGTAAGAGTGAAGGAGAAGAGAATCTGCACACAAGTTTATAATGGTTCGGCTTATAGCAAGCCTACGTCCACTTTCCCACGCTTCACGACCCTCTTTGGCTGGATTTCACTATGTAATCAAGAGGTGTTTACAGATTCTGAGTGATATCACTCTTGTGTATAATAGGACTCTCTATCTCACACAAACACTCTTTCAAAGTAATCCTCAAGATCTAAACTTTTAGGTTCAGAAAGAGACAAGAGAGAATGATTGGACTAAGCTCAGACTTTGGACTTGTTGATTCGTGATTCTGTTCTATCCTTCTGCTTCTCGTTGATCTCATTAAATACTCCTCTACTTCCAAACTAGCCGTTGGACCCTTGAGGAGGATCATCTTCCAATCTTCACCTTGGGCCATTTGTAAAGTAAGGATTGAATAGCCGTTGGATGACAGATTAAATCCCACCGATTACGGTCACCCATACAATCGGAATCTTGGTTTTCATAAGTAGAGTTTTGTCCGTTGGAAAGCATTCTTGTCTTAGTATTTGATTGTCAATCAATTTGAATAAGATTGATCTAATCAATACTTTCCTTCATGAAATCCATGCTAGATCACTAGCTATTATTCTTAGCTTACGAGTTTTGCTTCAAGAATTACTGCGCGTTAAATGCGCTACGAAGAATTACCGTCTTCATCATACGCAAATTCCGACAAAAGGCGTGCTCAAGAATGTGCTCGAAAATTTCATCTTACGCATTTGCTTCGAATTTTCCGAATCTCGAACTTTAGCTTTTGTAGGTCTTCAAGAACTTGTAGAGTCTGAATTATTTCTGCGTCTGGAAAATATCTCAGAACTTAAATAATTCTTCTTAACTCGCAAAATCTGAAAAACTTCATTCTTAGCTTCCAGAACATATATTCCTGAAATGAGAAGGTTCGAATAAGTATCGATTTACAAACATTATGGAAGGTTTTGTCAACTTCAAAATCAGTAGGGAGTTTTCTTCAACAGTATAAGCATTACTTTTTATAATATGAATGTTAATGTTCTCTATGGATTATGCTCAAATGTTTTTATAATATAAATATGCATTGTAAAATCCAAATGAGTCGTACAAGCTCATTTGCAATGTTATATCGACTCTCATAGTTCAAATGATGTAGATATCTCATATTATCTAGGTTATTTGTAGAGTATTAGGATCCGCTATAAATTCACATAAATCACTTTGAAAGCATTATAAATTTCGATATGCTCATTAAGTTGAATCGTTGAGATGTAATTGATCTATCAAATTCAACCACGGAGTGCATGAGGAACATCTTAAATTAAAATACACTACGTTTTACAAGTACAAGTTTGTTAACACATAATTTTGCCTACCTTGTTAAATCAATGCTTAAAATGTAAATGAGCCAAAAAATCAGTGAAAATGGGAAGTAATAATAATTAAGAAAAGAAGAAGATGAAAATGGCTCGAGCTAGACTACCCCGGCCCATTTGGACCCAGCCCATGCCTCTACCACAGTTCTCAAAGCCCATAAACTCATGACTCTGGACTTCTATTTTAGACATTTCAATTTAAAGGCCCATGAAGCAGCTTGAGGACTCAACAAGCCCAGCCTGGCCTTTCACTCATTCCTCTCTCTCACGCTAGGACAAAAACACAGAAGGGACAAGAGAGAGACGACAAAAACGCAAAACGGATCGGAAAGCAGAAAAGGTTTAAGGAGCAAGGAGGAGAGAACGCAGAGTGAGAGGAGAGACCGGGGGGAGAGCTTGAGAGTGAATCCGAAGGGGGAGAGCTTTGCTCATTCGCCAGTGGTCCATCTGAGTCGCCGTAGGTCCCGTCAAGCCTCCAGCCGCCACGCTTCATCCAGTCAGTCACAACCAGGTGGGTCTTTTCTGGGAACCGAGGGAGAGAGACCGAGAGAGAGTTTAGAGAAAAAATCAAAGGAGGGGGCTTGGCTCGCTCGCCGTTGATCCCGTCGAGCTTCCAGCCGTCACGGCCTGCCTCGGTCAGCCGTGAAGCAGGTGGGTCTTCATCGTCCTGCTCTGTTTCGAGCCCCCTCCTCTGCCTCTCGGGTGCTGGGCATGCCGAGTCTATTCGGTGATCGCCTGGCTCCACCGATGGAGGGTAGCACCTGTTTTATACTCAAAAAACCGTTTTCGAGCATTATATGTCGAAAAAAAGCCACGAATCTCGTCAAAACCAGCTCTGTAACCCCTTTCCTGGTCGTGCCTCGCACGTTTGATGAAATGCCTTCATGAGACCGTGTAGCTGCCAAGTTCAGGTCTGAAAGTTCCAAAAGTTTCTGGGTAAACCGAGATGAATTTTTCGTGATATATGAACGTTTGTATATATCATGTTTAAAGCTAGAAATTGCACTAGATCTCACTCAAGAGCGTATATCTCAACTTGCATACCACATGTTCAATGAAACATCTAAATGGAAGTCCGAATGATTTTTTTGTGGAATTGGTGCCTAGAACTCGGTCTTTGTGCTTGTTTGGTACTCTTGTTCGTCTAATCAATTTATGTCATGGTTCGCACATTGTCCGAGTCGGCCGCGTTCACACGTACCCCCGCTGGAGAATTCCTTCCCCATCCGAGAGGCCCGTGTCTTGAGGCCGCTACTGTTAGCTCACTATCTCCGTTTCATATGCGTGTAGTCTGTTTGTTTGCGTTTTAGCACGTATTGTTGCTGCTGGAAGTCTGGTGATTGAAAAATGAAAAACGGCCGTCATTGTTGGTGTTTTGGCGGCTGGTAGCGCTGGATTAAGGATGGTGGTTCGGTGATGGTGGTGTCGTGATTTTGGCCAAAGCAGATTCGACGTCCGCGCCAGTCGAGAAGGCTGGTTTTGGTTCGGTGTGGTGGTCGCCGGTGAATCACTGAGAAAAAGACGTTCTCGGTGAGAACTCTGGGGAGAAAGACGTCCAGAAGGGCAGAAGAAAAATGGAAAAGGAAAAAAAAGAAAGAAAAAGGGAAAGTAGAAACAGAAATAAAAAAATTAGAAAAGAAATAAAGAAAGGGGGGGACTTATCGGGCGGGTCGGAGCGCTGAATCAGACCGGGTTTCCTGACCCGGTCCGGAGTCTTTTATTATTATTAATTAAAATATTAAAAAATAAAAAACAAAAAAAAAAATCAGAAAAATTTTTAAAAAATCAAAAATTAGGAAATGTTTAGAAATTAGTTTTTGGGTTAATTTCATTAGATCTTAGTGTTAATTTCATTCTAGACTTAGTTTAAAAACTTGTAAAAATTGATAAAACCTTTAAAAAATTTCCCAAAAATTAAACAAGCTATTAGGGCTTTACTTTAGGACTTTTGATTGTCTTTTTCCTTTTAGAGACGTTACTAGGTCGCTAGTTGTTTATTTTCATGCCGATTATTTGGTTGTGCATCTTTAATATATTGATTATTATTTTCTATTTTTAGTATGGTTAGAATGAGTTTTAGGCTTCTCGATAGGGTCGACAATGCGTTATTTAGTGAGCGATCAAGTTTAGGTACCAAAAGGACACTGGTTAGATCGCTAGTGTAATCAAGTCCTCGATCCTTAGAATCTCTAGTTTTTGTCTTGATTAGGGTTTCTTGCCAACCCTTTATTATGGCTAGTGGCGGCTCAATTGAATACTTAGTTTAGACAATTCTCGTTACATGAGGTATGAGGATTGGAAGTGTCTCGATCCTTGGATTAATAAACTATTTGGTTTGTTCTTCAAACGAATCAATTAATATTCAAATCCATCAACAAATACCTCCATACCTCACCAATCAATTTTTATTCTCCCCGATCGGGATGGGTAGGTCGCAACAAAGTTTTTCTCTAATCTAGGTGAATCATATGGACACAAGTACACTTATTCTTACTTTAGGTGTAGATATCACGAGGCCATTTGAGCTCATTAAAGAAGCATATAAGACCCGCAAAAACAAAAATTCTCTCGAATCCTATGAAATCGAGAGATAGAGCATGCTTTGAATGCTTATTATCCATAAAAATTTCCTTCTCTTCTAATTGGAAAATTTTCCCTTTTTCTCACAACTCATCTACAAAGGGTTAATACCACCTAAAATCCCAAACTCATACACATGTGACAAATTTATCTAAAATTAATTTTTTTACTATAAAAATCTCAAACTGATCACCTGTGACAAATTTGCCCTAAGTTAATTTTTGACCACCAAAAAACTTCAAACGGGTACACTTGTGATAAATTTACCCTCCGTTTAATTGGATTAATACCACGAAAACCTCAAATTGATAAACCTGTGATAAACTGAAAGGTAAAACCCTAAATTGGTAAACTCGTCAATTGCCACGCTCATCCAACTCAACAATTTGATAGTAAAATTTAACGGAAACTAACGTATGGTAAATTTATCACATGTGTACTAGTGTGGGGTTTTTGGTGGTCAAAATATTAGTTTTTGATAAATTTGTTATATGTATACCAATTTGAAATTTTTCGGGTATTAACCCTTTAAAAAAATTTCTTCACACATAGCAAAACTTAAATAAGTTTACAAAACCAATAGTACAAGTACATTTGATATTTTCGAGCGCATTGCCAAAGGAGTCCGGCCTATTCTAGGCCGGATAAGAGCCGAGTAAGGTGGAGTCCGCTTTACTGCTGTGAACCAAATATTTCAGGTTAGGAATTTTAGTTACTCTAGTGTTGCCTAATGCCCGTTATCAGAATTTTTTCTCATTTAGGAAATGCATAACTACCTAACAGGGGGATTGACTGCTGCTACTAACTTGCCTCATTATTACCGAGATAATGATCTACTTCTTCACATCCATCATGCAATGTATGTAGTTACTAATAGACGGAAAAATCATGTTATACACTTTTGGGTACTACCTAAATGCCTTGTGTATGTATGGTGGAGATCATATTTACTCTAGTAATGTAGTAGTTAAAAAACATTTTTCTTCATGCAATCTTTACCTCTTAATGTTCATGGTTATAGATAATTCTACGTGTCCAAGCATAAGTGCCTAAAAATTTGTCGAAACAACTAATTACAATAAGTAAAATGTAAAGCAAAATGCATGTAAAAACAATCTGAACCGTACCAGCAATATTAATATAGAGACTTATTATAAAATCTCGAGAAGTGACTCCAGTGAGTAAGGCATAAAAATTGGACATGTCCCAAAATCTAGGAATGGTATGCCATGCTCATTTTGAATTTGACTTTAAATTATTTTAATTAAATCTCACGAATAAAGCGGGTGAGCTTGGTCCAATACTCTGTCGACTTCCACTTCCTCTTAAAAATTTCTTTTAGGTTCTTCGCTTTATGCTTCATTTGTAATTTTCAATATAAATGATTGCCCTAATCTAAATGCACGCAAGCTGAAAATTCCTAAAAATAGTGTTTTAGCAAGGATTAAGCATTACAATGAGGGCGAACTGTTCGGTAACGGTGGATATTGCTTTACACAAGCAACTCATTGAGTTCCTATGAAGAAAACCGTTAGTCCTTGATTAAAAGACATGCTAAAAATGCAAAACATGATAGACATGGTAAAAATCGACGGAAGAAATCTGAGACGACTGAACTTGATCGATTACTAAACTGGGCAACAAGTCAAATTCCAAATTGAAACTGGTCATCTTATAGCTTTCTTACTCAAACGTCGATCAAATCAAACCCCTGTAAGACATATCATCAAGTGCATGAATGATCGAAGGTTCTCATGGATACACAAAAACACATGGCATGCCATGACATGGTTTCATGTTGTCTAAAATTCATCAATCGTCATGTATCTAAATGCTGGATTAATTGATAAGCATGCTTTGCCGCCACCCTCCCGAAAAGACGAGCTTAGAGGTAATGCTAAAGGTGAACCAATGGTCCTCAATTAGTGTAGGTTCTCCCAAACTCTTCCCTTGTGCGACTTTGAGATTTTCATTTTAGTTGGATTAATCCTATGAAAGTTCTATGTGATAAGGAGTAGCCTCTAACTTATTGGGATTGGCTAGAAATCAAGTGAGGCACAAGAGGATACATCACTTCCTACACAACTAGATATTCCAGACATGCGGACTTGATCACACTAGATATCCAGCTAATGCCATTTCAGTACTTAAACTTGATTATTTGTCAACAAACTTGATTATTTGTCAACGAAGTGTCACATCTATTTATCCAATTATGAGTCATAAAATCCTTGTTCACTAATTATCTATGCGATGTTTTGTGTATATTATGATCCTAAAATGTAACTTGACCATACAACTAAAAGAAACAAATCACAATACAAAAGCAATATAAACAATTACAACCAATTTATCAAAAATGGTAATTAAGGCTCTGTATGTTTCATATAAAATAACTTTTAGGAAAACGTTTTCTGTATTTTCTGGCCTTCGTTTCACGGAAAATAAACTGGTCAAGGAAAACATTTTCCACCAATGTAGAAAATACCTTCAAAAGTGAGGAAAATATTTTCCATATCTTCTTCCACCTCACTTTCTTTCTTTTTTCGTTTTCTTCTTCCTTGGTCGGTCATCGGCCACCGGCCACTAGCAAACTAAAGCGAGGTCGAGCCTGGCCAGATTTAGCAAGGCGAGGCTCAGCCTTGCTCGAGACTCGCCGACCTTGAGCGAGGCCGAGCATTGCCAGATCTAGCTCGGCCTCACTTGCCCAAGGCCAGCAAGGTAAGGCGAGGCCTCACTCGAGCTTGCTAGCCTTGGGCGACGAGGCCGAGCCTCACCTGTGACGGTTGTCGGCCGACAACCGCGATCGATGAGGAAGAAATAAAAGAAAAAAAAAAAAGAAAAGAAATATTAAAAATAATTAATGTCACGCCCGCACTTCTCGGTGCGCCCACATCCCTCGCAGAGGTCGATTTGTGTGCGACGTCCTAGGACGCCACCGACCAAATACCTAACACAGAGATTTAAAACACATGCGGAGCAACTCACCACCCGTACATTAAATAAACACAAAACCAAGGAAAACCACAGAAATTAACACTTGCACCGGTATTGGAAATTATATACAATATCCACGCATAACCCGAACACCAAAAAATCAAAAGCGGGTCAAGGCCACTACTAACAAAAAGGGTAAGTGGCTCGGGGTTCGTGTACTACAATTAGCTAGCTCCTCCCAAAAATGCTTCAAGACGCTTGCCATCCTCAAGGCCGGGGTCCTGAAAAATCGATTTTTCAACAACCGTGAGAATAAATCTCAGCCGAAATTCCCTAAACCTAAACTAGGCTAACGTGCACCTTCCGACAAGCGCTAACAACACATAATACACACATAACTGACTCAAGCCCTCGGGCCTAAATCTAATCTTCTTGGACCCTGCGTTAGGTTAGGCGTCAAATCAACAATAGTAGCCACGCCGACATAATTTAATCACAGCACATACACGCCGCGATTTCTATGTCACAATGCATGTTATGCATATGCTAGTGCTCGCACTCATGCTCATGCCTCATCAATGCATTATCGCACACTTGCACACTAGCACTTTCGCCATTTCTCAATTTCTCCTTCCGACTCGCGTTAACGCCGAGGTCCGACCAACGTAAAGCGCGCCGGGTCTATCACTTGAGATCGATCTCGACCCGCGTAAAACGCATCGGGCTCATGACACATAACCCGCGTAACACGCATCGGGTTGGTCATCTTCGGTAAACCGGGCATCGTCCCGCGTAACGCCTCGGGGCGGGTTCACTACCCCGCATAAAACGCATCGAGGGTTTATTGTGATCACACATTCCACGTGCACCAATTTTATCCCGAACCCGCGTAAGACGTCAGGGCATTTTAGGTGATCACAATGCACATGTCATTCGAACACGCTCGTATATGCACATGTCGTGCCAATGCGTGAGATGCACATTCATGGTTATTCATTCACATTTGGGCAATCACATGCGCGAATCACGATGTAATAAGCTCAACTTGCACCGCGCATAATCAATTCCATAAATCAACATGCCCACTCAGACATTAAATTTCAATTCAACCATGGCATCAACTTAACACGCAATTCATGCTTAAAATTCACACAATCGGGTCAACAAGAACTCACGTATTCAAGGTCCGCCAAGCCAATCTATTCCTAGTCTCGCTAGATATGTGACTTGGCATCATCAAATTAATCACAAATAAGGCTCAATTAGCCCGTCAATTGCACAATGCAATTCTTCCCGAAAATTTCACAGCTAAACCTCAAATTGATCGCGCCTTGCCCAAATCAAATCCAATCATGGCCAGTCACTAAACCACAATTTCTAGGCCAATAAGTGTCATCAAATTGCTCCATTATACTCCCCAAACGCGTCTATCTAATCATCCGCCAAAAATAGTCGCCACCCGATATATTGATTTCATCCACTAGTCCACCATTTGATCCAAATCTCGCACCCACGCTTCCTCACGCCACAGCACTATGCGGGCCACTAAATCTCGGTTAATTCATCATACTAATCCATCGAATCATCCACAACAATAGCCCCTAATCACTTTCACCATTTAACCCCTAAATTACTCTAATTAGCCCCTAATCCCGTTTAGAAATGTAAATTAGCCTAATTAGGGTTTAGGGTCAAACTCACCGGTGTCCTACGTTTCAAACCGAGCCGAGCAAGCGGCGATAAGCGGCTTGATAGCGGCTAGCCCTCGCCGAAACAAGAACGACGGGCGGCGGTTTCCCACGGCCTAGAATGGGGAAAGAGACATGGTTACGAACCTAGGCGATGGTTTAGACGATTCCACGGCCTAGAAAATGAGGGAAGAGAAGAAAGAAAAGAAAAAGAAAAAGGAGGAGAGAGAAGAGGCAGGTCTGATGGGTAGGTGGTGGGGACGTGCGCGGGGGGGGGCAGATATGGCAGGGGAGGAGAGAGAGAGAGAGAGAGAGAGAGAAATTAAAAGAAAATATTTGAACTTTCAAATATTAAACGCAAATCGAGGGTCCAAACTCAAAACCGAAAATGGTTTACCGATCCTAAATAGGCCTCGCACATAAAAAGGGACAAAGGCCAAATTAATGAAACCAAATTTTTACGAGGGAGGTCTACTAGTCCAAATTCACACTTGGTCAAAAACTCCCATTTTCCCATCATTCCTGACAATCTCGATACTGGCCACATTAATGTCGACACCGTCCAATTTATTTCGTCCTGAAACTCCCGAAAATTGACTGCCAAGTTCAGGGTCTAAATAACGACAAAAATTTGATCGAAAAGCGATTCTAACGAAATCTCTAGTTTAAAATAATAACCGAGAGTGATCGGGTTCTCGGGCGAGATTCTACTATAAGCACACCGACAAATTGCGCGCTTTATAAATCCCAAAAATGGGTCAAAATCCGAATGTTACAATTAAAAATTTGATTTTTAAAAAAGTAAAAAATAAAAAAGTTATTAAAAGGAATGCAATGAGGATTTTCCATGCCAAACGACGGAAAATATTTTCCAGTTCATTTTCCTTTTTTTAGCCAAACACCGGAAAATATTGTCATTTTCTTGAAAAATGGCTTTTTGGAAAATATTTTCCAGAAATGTCATATTTTTGGTGAATTGAACGCAGACTAAAAAATGAATAAAGAATGGAGTGCATTAAAGTAACCAATACGAGTCAAGCAAAGAATATACATAGTTTTGTTATAAGTCTTGGGACATGAACCCCCATAAACTTGATTTTAGAGTCTACCCTATCTTAAAATGGATAATATGGGCACTCGAAACTTTCAAGGAAGCAAGAAATCCCAGCTTGGTTCCTTGTCATCCTAAGTCGGGGTCCCAATCTGACTTTAGAATAGATGACACTCATTAGTCCTTGCCAAGCCTTTCCTAAGTTACAACACTTTCCGACGAGTAAAAATTGGAAACTTGTTATTCGGCAGGTAAGTTTATTCAACTCACCCCCAGTAAAAATTGGATACGAATGGATGTCCGTACAAGAAGCCACGAACTTGCCAACGAGTTTTCATATATTAGTCAGAAAATTGGAATTTTTTTCTGTAATTTTTTCCTCATTTGAATAATGCAAAGATGAAAAGTGAAATGGTCCGACATTTGGGTTGATTAGATAAATTGGAATGCATTAGTTTCACAGTAATTTTCGTGATAGAGGAAAATGCTTTTCGTGGAAATCTTTCATAAAAATTTATTAGTTTTCATTTATTTAGTAATATGCTGAAAAAACACGTTTAACTCTATCATAAGATAAAAGTTGAAGAAGCTTCCGGGTGTTTGTGGAAAGATGCTTGTTATGCTTGGGAAAATGATCATTTCTGCTCATGACCGAGAATTTATTTTCCTAATTTTTAGTGTGGGTATTTTCTTTGATTGAAAATATTATTTTCATCGATTAACCATTTTCAACTAACTAAATATACGAAAGTCTAGAAAACTAATTGCCCTAATACTGTTTGATTTATGTACTAAAACATTTATTATTGGAAGCACACCATATTTTTTTCCTCGGACACGAAGCAACGAGACAAACGTAACAGCCGTAACTTTTCGAAATAACTCCCGAATGTATGGCGTGGGGATGAACGAAAAGTGCCCTGACAATTTCCCGTATTCTTATTGGTTGACGATTTCAATTATTTTAAGCCCATTCCCTCATTTTTGCAGTCGTGTAGTTTCTGAGTGATTAGTTGCAATTATAGATAATCTGTATTGCCCTCAGGAAGCAAGCTAGTAGAGATAATATTAGAATTTAAGGATATTACTTATTTCGTTATTTCCTAAATGGCTGGTTTTCTTGTTAGATTAATATAGCTAATTCTATTTTTTTACTATACATATTGTTTGGGTATAAATACCCTTGTTTTGATGATTATCGAGTAAAGATGTAGCCTTTGACTAATTTCTGGATTCCTCTCTCTTGAAGATCCCATAATATTTATCTATAGCTAGCAATTGTCATTGAATGTGATCTCAAACTAATGAATTTCATTTTTTCGGTAAAGATACTTAAATCTTTTTTTTTTTTTTTTAACCGGGGAACCCCCGCACGGCCGGCAGACCGGGAAGTAAACCCCAGGGGCGACACGTCTTAGCCACCCACACACGTGCTACCGGTTAAAATCACCTGCGGGCGCTCGGGATTCGAACACTCAACTTTTTGCAAGAGGAAGAGTGCGCGCTCCAGCAGCGCCACCCAGGCGGGTGGTAAGATACTTAAATCTTTATTTCTGTTTAATTGAAGGTCAGCTTAAACATCAGTGTTATGAATTGGAGCTCTCATAACAATGTGTATATGTATAGTCATAATGGAAAAAAAAGCTTTCCTAATTCTTGTTGACCCATATATAATTCCGTGTGACTGCCAATTGCCTGATATTTCCTTGTAGGGGTTCTATTATTACTGAGTGAAGATGTTAAGTGAGTATGGGGGCCCCTAACCTTAAAACGTACATGTATAGACCGTAAGACATGGGTTATAATTCTCGATGTTGTCAACAATGTGACTGTCGAAAAATTCATTCACTCTACGTGGGGAAACATTAACTAACTCTTCTTTTGCGTACATTGGCTGAGGAACTAGACATTGTCAAAGAGATCAATTTTGGGAATATGCAGAGCAACTGGATGGCAAATTTAAGTGCAAGATTTGTGACAAAATATTTGCCGGTGTGTCTCAAGAGTTAGTTGCATTTATCTGGAATTAAAGGCTATGGTACAGGCATATGCACTGAGTTCCCTAAAGCTGTTCGAGTTTGCCGCTGCTGAAGTAATTTATGGTCCTAATAAGAGAGCCAAATTTCATGGGCCGGTTAGAGCCAAGTTTCATGAGCCTATTAATTTAGTGTTCCATTGCCTTTGCAGCCTTAGGAATTTCTTCTAAGCCAGCCTTTCCCACCACACTCACAAGGATTCTATGGAGAGAAATTCTTCGAGAGAAGCTCTAGATTTTCCATTACTCATAGATGATCCAAATGAGGGGATCCCTACAGATACAAGTAATTCCCTAATCATAACTATATATCTCCCTTTAATCTAATGGCGGAGGTTTTACCTCCCCATCTACCTACTTGCCACATTAATTACAAAAAAACCTAGAACGCTGTACATTTCCCGAAGAATATTCTAGGGTACACAATAAATCCTAGGACTATGGGCTCACTCGGTCTTCTTGGATCATCCTTGTTTTATCATTTGAAAACCTTTGGACCATGACACAAGACTGAAGCCTATTTAGGTAAGACCAAAGAGACTTTGCCCAAAATGCTTATGAGTAAGGATGGCACTATGCTGGATAAATTGCTCGCTAAGTTCATCCTGTTAAATAATGTTGATGTCAATATTGTGCAGAGGCTATCCTTCATTGACTTTGTGATTGTTGTGGCTGAACATGATTCTCATTATAAGTTGCCATATTTTTCAATAGTCAAAACAACATTTGTGCATGATTTGGAAAAGAAAATTGGAGAGCATATGGAAAATATGAAGAAATCATTGCATACAACCATGAGCTGCACACTCATGTCTGATATATGGCATGCTGAGGAGAGATCCTTCATTTATATCTTCGCCTAGCGCATTGAAAGTGTCGGATATCCATAAAGATGAGTTAACAAACACTCTGTTGTGAGAGTTTATATATTTTGTCAATCAAGAAATAGGTGCCAATAACATTTTGCAGTATATAATAACCAATTGTGCTCGTAAAGAAGGATTATAAGGATATATCCATTGGCAAATATTGCATGTGTAAAAGACTAAATCCATTGCTTATGAAATATATTTACTCTTTGAGGATATCTACAATGGAATCGAATGGGTTCGAAGGGCATTTGAACAAGCAAGAGTGGTTGTCATTAAGATTCACAAGCATAATGGTTTATCTTCAATGAAACAGTTCACAAACAACTAGGAGTTCAAACAAACATCCATTTCAATTTCTAAACCTGCTTTATTTGATCGTATGATGCATTGGGTATAATTTATGATTCTTGATTCATATACTCCAATTTCCACAAGACACTCTTTATCTCATTTTGTTTAAATATTTGGTATGGGCTTTCCATAGATGCAAAAATTGAGTTAAAATCACATAAATTTATTTTTCAAAATTTTTTCCAATTTGATGAATTGAAAATATTGGATCACAGGCTTTTGTAGGTATTCCAAGAGTCAAATTGTATTTATCTAGAATTAAAGGTGGTGGTATAGACATATGCACCAAGGTGCCCGAAAATGTTCGAGTTGCCGTCACTGAAGAATATATGGTCCTAATAAAAGAGCCAAGGCTGAAGTTTATTCGGGTAAGACAAAGAGACGTCGCCCAAAATGCTTATAGTAAGGACGCCATTATGCAGGATAAATTGCTCTCTAAGTTCATCCCGTTGAATGATGTCGATGTCAATATTAAGCGGAGGCCATCCTTCATTGACTTGGTGAATGGTGTGGCTAAGCTGCCCTATTGTTTGGTAGTTAAAACAAAGTTAGTGCCTTGTTTGGAGGAAGAAATCACGGCACACAACCGGCTGCACACTCATGTCTGGTATTTGGTGTGATAAGTGGACATCCCCGTTTATATTTTCGTCAAGTATATTATGGTATTATTGAATGCTTTGGATATGCATAATTATGAGTTAACAAGCACTTTGCTGCAGGTTTTTATATGTTTTGTTACTCAAGAATAGGGGCCAACAAGATTGTGCAGTATTTAACCAACGACCCTCGAAAAGAAGGGTTATATGAGGCTATGCCCATTGGCAGCTATCGCCATATGTACGAGACTAAATGCATTTCCCATGAAATACATTACTCTTCAACGATATCTACAATGGAATAAAATGGGTGGGTTCGAAAGGCATTTGAACAACTTAGAGCTGTTGTCACTAAGATTCACAAGCATGATTGCATCTTATCATCGATGTAGCAGTTCACAAACAACTGGGAGTTGAAACAATCGCTATAAATGAGTTATTCAATTGCTAATCTTGCTTTATTTCATCATGTCAGTTATGGATTTATTAGGTGATATAGTTTGTTATTCTTGATTCATATACTCCAATTTCCATGAGACACTCATCAGCATAATTTGATTAATTAAAAAAATCGGGTGTGGGCTTTTCGTAGATGTAAAAATCAAGTAAAAATCAAATAAATATAAATTTTCAAAATTTTTCCCAAGTTGATGAATTGAAGACATTGGGTCATGCATTTTTTGTAGGTGCAAAAATTGAGTCAACAGGACGTCAGAAAAGCTACACTAGGTAAAAGTTGGTCAAATTTGTGTAAAAATCACATAAATATAATTTTTCAATTTTTTCCCAATTTGATTAATTGGAAATATCAGGTGCTTTAGAGGTGCAAAAATAGAGTTAATAGAATGCTGGACGAAAAAGTTTGCCTTGCAAAAGTTTTGTATAATTTGTGTAAAAATCACATGAATATAACTTTTCAAAATTTTCTCCAATTTGATGAATTGAAAAAATTGGGTCACGGTTTCCCTATGGAAAAAATCAAGTCAATGAAACATCAGATGTAAAAGTTATGCCCGTAGGCGCAAAAATATTCGATTTATCAAACCGGGAAAATTTTTAATTGAGGGCGAGGAAGGTGAAGAATAAGAGTCATCTTCCTAGTTCAAGTCGCAACCCGAAATTGGGACCGGCACTATCCATCTAGTCGCCAAGCCGGCTTGGGCTTTTTCCTATCGAAAGGAGCCGGTCAAATGTTCTGAGATGGGCAGAGCTTAGACAGTCCAGCATTCACTCATGATGAGAGTTCCATAAAGTTCGACTTCATCTGCAGTGAGTTGCAACCGCTAAATAAGATTAGAAAGATGAAGCGCAAGTTCGTGAAGGGGATTATGAGGAGGCGATTTGAGAAGAAGCCCCATGATCGGAAGGTCTCCGAGCTTTCCTGGGTGCAAGCATGCTGATGCCCCTCCAAGTCACTAGAGGATGAGGTCAAGGAGAGCGACTGGACCACTATAACGGAATGGGTCTCGATGAAGAGGTTTTGAGAGTTGGTATGCGGGAGTTTGGAATGGCGAAGCTGCACATGCCGTGGGTAGACCCTGGCAAAAACCTGGCCAAATTGTTCATGGATGGACACGTCAGGCAAAGGAAAATAGTCATAAGCAAATAGTCCAGCGCTCGTTCCGTCTCTTTATTGTCTCCGGACTCCCAGCCAGAGAGAGGGGTAAGAGAGGCGTGCGTGAGGAGTGAGCGAAGCACCGTGAGAAGGATTCGAGAATTGCTGAGTCAGAGGGGCTGGTAATCTTCTTTCAGAAGTTGGGGGTTTTCTCAGGAGGTGGGAGCTAAACGGTGGCAACAGGGGACGATTTTGAGGAGGAGGGACTACATTTTCTCCATTTACATCGAGAGCACCATTGCAGAACTCTCACAGAGACAGAGAGCGCGGGAGGACAGAGAAGGGAGGGACAGACCGAGATTTAGAAGAAAGGAAGGAAAAAAAAAAGGCTTTCAGAAGTTGATTCTTGGTTCCCTACAGTGATCCCTGGTGCCGTTTGCCGTCGCTTCTCGCTGCAAATTGTCGCCGGTAGCTGTGCTGGAATGCCCTGTTCGGCCCTGTACCTTGGCCAAGGAGATCCGGGGAGAGTAAACCTCGTCCAAAACTTATCCGCCAGCTCTAATGCGTTCATAGGCGATTGTGAAGGGTCCTTCCCCTGACTTGTATGCTTGTTGCAGCCCTGGAGTAGTTGATAGAACAGGTAATGTTATCATCCTTGTGTTGCCCTGTTCTTGTTAAAGCCGAGTAGTGCTCATGCATATTCGAATGAAAATCACTCAAAGTCCGAGGTGTAGTTCTATGATTTTTGATAACTTCCCTGTGTCAATATGCGGTTTACGAACAAAAAAGCTACTTTGGTTTCGTGACCAGTTCAACCCCTCCGGTGCCTATAAACCGTTTGTTGAAATGCCTCATTGAAATTATGAAACGTATTCAAGAAAACTTAATGCCTTTTGTGTTTACCTCTATTACTGTAATGCGTGTTCGACAAAATGCCCAAACCGAGTCCGTATAAATTTATATGTTTTGAATACATAATGATATGTCACACACAATTACAATTCTTTGTCGAGAATTAAGCATGATTCCTATCTCATTTTAGTTCCACCAAGACCACATCTGACCAATTTCTCTGTTCCTATTGCACAAGCTTCTTTGTTTAGTTGCTGTGCGTTCTTGTGATATTGTGGTCATGGATGTTGAGTGACTGGAGCTTGAGACGGTAGCCAGTGGTGGCTGCTAATGGCGGCATTTTAGGGTGCGCATGGAATGCATTCCGGAATAAAAATTCTGTTACGGAATGCATTCCGAAACAGACGGCGTTTGTTAAAAATTTCCGGAATGCGTTCGGAGCGATTTTTGCGTTCTGGAATAAAAATCGTTTGTTAAAAATACTTGATTCGGAATGCATTCTTGATTCCGAGAATCGTTTTTATTCCGAATGAGTTTTTGGCAAAAAAAAAGAAGCTACTTTTTGTAAACTTCTTGATTCCGAATGCATTCTCCTATTTTCTCACAATTTTTTTTTTCAAAAAATGCATAAAAATTGAAAAATTCTAGAAAAATTCATAAAAATTTCCAGAAAATAAAAAAAAAGTCAGATTTCGGGAAAATATGAAATTTGGTGATTTTTTATAAAAAATAATAAAAAATCAAAAATTCCAAAACTTCACAGAATAGCTTAAAATACATGTGGCCATCCACTTTGAGTGAAATTTAAATTTTTTGAGGTGCCCAAAAAAAAAAAAATTTTAAAATTTCACAAAATGGCTTTAAATACCCGTGGCCACCTACTTTAAGTGAATTTAAATTTTTTGAGGTGCCCAAAAAAAAGAAAAATAATAAAAAATAAAAATTTTGAAAACTTCACAAAATAACTTAAAATACCCGTGGCCACCTACTTTGAGTGAAATTTAAATTTTTTGAGATGCCAAAAAAAAGAAAAATAATAAAAAAATAAAATTTTTCAAAACTTCATAAAATGGCTTAAAATACATGTGGCCCACCCACTTTGAGTGAAATTAAAATTTTTTGAGGTGCCCAAAAAAATAAAAATAATAAAAAATTTAAAACTTTACAAAATGGCTTAGAATACCTGTAGCCACCCACTTTGAGTAAAATTTAAATTTTTTTTTGAGGTGCCCAAAAAAAATATAAAAATATAAAAATAAAAAAATAAAAAATAAAAAATTTCACAAAATGGCTTACAATACCTATGGCCACCCACTTTAAGTGAAATTTAAATTTTTAGGCGTCCAAAAATTTAAAAAATAAAAAATTTCAAAACTTTATAAAATGGCTTATAATGCCCGTGGCCACCCACTTTGAGTAAAATTCAAATTTTTTTAGTGCAAAAAAAAAAAAAAAATCAAAACAGATTTCTATTCCGGAAATCAATTTACGGAGCGAAATTAATCATGTTTTACCAAACAGATTTCTCTTCCGAAATCAATTTAAAGCAAAATTCCGAAAATCAATTTCTAGCAAGAATTTGATTTTTGGAGCAGAATGGTTGCCATTCGCACCCTTAGTCACCGGTGGTGGCTGTCGATGATGGCAGCCATTCGGCAAGAGCCAAGAGTGGTTTGGAGGTTAGTCGAGGTCGCTTATTCACGGCCGGTTGGAGAAGATGATAGACGTGAGGAGACGGTCAGGAGTAATTAGCGTAAAGGGTTTAATTAGGATGGGCTTAAGTTGGTTTATTGGGTTTAGACTTGTCTCCGTTTTCATGGGTTTAGATGAGTTTAATGGGTTTGGGCTCCACTAGGATTGATAAATTTGGGTTTACTTTAGCTTTAGAAGATTTGGGCTTAAGTTGGTTTAGGGGTTGGACATTACCTCTAAACCTATTTTCTTTTCCCCCTGACAAAAAAAAGAAGTTTCAACAAGGGTCCCGAGATTTTCAAGGCTTGATGTACTGAGAAATGATCCAAGGAAACAGATTAAGCCATGAACTATTAAAGGCTTAAGATTTCTTGAAAATGTATTTCATATTTAAGATATTTCTTGTAATTTGATGGGATAGATAGTAATCTTGTATTTAATAGGGTAGATGGTAGTTGAGAAGAGTGGATCTCTACCGTTTGATGATCCCTCTCTATTGTTTGATCAAGGGATGATCAATGATAGTAATTAGAAGACCTCATGTATAAATAAGGGTGCTCTCTGTTGAGAAAACCTTCTAATATACAAAACTATCCATAATTTATAACTATCATGGTAAATGCATGTATTGTTTTTGTTTAGGTAAAAGCCACTTTAAAGGACTGTTGATATGATTAGTGAAATGATTTTAAATAGCTGGAAAAACCAACGTGAACAAGTCTAGAAGAATGTAGAATTGATAAAAACTTGGAGATACCAAGGTGAATAGTCTGATAGGATCTACATCATTATTACACTTAAAGTACCTAATGAGAAACAGTCAGATATAACTGGAAAGTCTGTTATAATTGGAGTTTGATATCAGTAGAAGTCTGTGTAAGCTTGATATAAGCAGAAACTTTGCAAAAGTTTGATTTTAATATATAAATAGAAAGCTGAATATGACCGGAAATGTTGATAAAAGAGGAACACCTACATTATCCACAACAAAATTCTTGTCACGAACTTCAAGATTGTTATTTTGAGATATTTTATCTTATGCATTGACAGCTAATAATCAGGTTTAGATTCCTTATCTAGAAGAAATTGATTGAGCATCAATCCAAAAATTATCAACACAAAACATTCAGTCACACATGATATCTTTTAATTAATTAATAATCATTCCGAAAGCAAGATACTTTTCATAGTTGAAGCTACTCTAATTTTGGATGATCAAATTTACGGGAATGTTGATTGATCGATTTCAACGGCTACCCTCATGTTCTCAATAATTGTCCAACAACTAGCATGGAGATTGATCCTCTTGAAGATTGTCCAACGAGAAGCTTGGATGTACAGGAGTATAAAGGCAGATCAAGATGTTGAAGATAACAGACTAATAATTAGTTCAAAAATCCAATTTTAGAAAGTTTTACATTCTTTAGATTGTCTTATAAGAGCATTAAAATTGTAATCTTTCGAGAGGTGTTGACTGTGTTAGAGTTTTTGCTTAGGTGTGAGATAGTTATTCTATTAGCTTGGGTATAAGTAGCATTTGCATTGGGTAGAAGCGCTTGGGTGTAAGCGGCACAACTTGTTGTAATTTCTCAAGGATTGGTTAGTGGAATCTAACTAGTATGTTATTAGTTGGGAGAGTAGACATACACTAAGCTAAACCGCTATAAGTTTTGAGTGTATCGTTCTCTATCTTTACACTCTTTACTTTGTTGCTTGATAGAAGCACTGCACTATAAGTAGATTATGATTGTATTAACTCTTTGTTTTACTTAGTTGAACTTATATAAACTTGATAAGTTACTTCCGCAATAATTTTTGAAGTTTTATTGAAATTATCTATTCACCCCCCCTCTAAGTGATACTACTAGCTACTTTACTCTTCCCTTCATTTGTATCACTTAACATTTGAGCATAGAAGTACATTCTCTTCCAAAACTTCTCTCTCGAAACATTTTCTCTTTCTACTATCCGAGTGGGCTAATGAGCGAATGAGTGATATAGTGGGAAAGGCTGAGCTTAGGCGTCCAAGCAAGAGCCAAAGAGAGTCCAAGTGCTGCACGGTTCGCTATCTCAAGCATTGACTTGTGACATACACGTGCGAGTGGACGAAACGTGCTTTGTTGTGTGCACCACAAAATATTAAATATTTATTCATAAATACAAGTTAGCCAAACATTTGATATGCATATAAATAAAAGAGAGGGAACAGAGAAATGCTCGGTTGATTAATAGTGGTTTGGCTCTCGAGATAATTCAGGAGTTATGCTCAATCTACTATACTTGAAACCCCGCAGGAAGGTTGGTTTATAATAGAGCTAACTTTCCTTTACGAACAGAGCGTACTCTTTTACAAAGTCTTTCTCTCTCACAAGTTTAATCTCTCAATAATTTTGATAGCAAAGTGTGGACAAGAGTTTTTAGCAAGTGGTTCTACCAAAAAACGAGAGTTTTTAGCAAGTGTAAGTAATAAATCTATAATTAAGGCAACGGGCTACCCTACTTATGAAAAAACAAGCTCAATTAGTCATTACAAATATTTCAACAGTTAGAAAATTCAACCATTGACATTTCAGGGTGGTTGGCCAAAAGGCAGGGACACCTGCTAAAATGAGCCAACGAGATTAAAGTTTAAACTAGGGCTGAGCGTGATCCGGACAGACATTTCCCAACATAGAACCGGAACCGCCCATTAATGATTGGTTCCAAGAAATGGGAACCGGGAACCGGTTATTGATTCCATGGATCCACTTCGGAAACCCAACCGCCGGGTCCAATTCGGTTTCTGAGTGGGTCCATGGAGCCGGTCCCATCAAGTTTCACGCAAATAGAGGTGACCAACGGTGAGAGAGGAAGGCGATGAGCGGCTAAAAGTGCAACCGTGAGTTGATGGGAATTGATAGTCGAGCTTTAGATTAGGGATTTTATGGTTTTCATTTTTCTAAAAATGTTTTCTTTTTTAAAATTTTTATATAAAATTATATATAATTACCAATTCGGTTCTGGGTGGGTAGGTGGGCGGTTTCACGCTTAGAATCGGAAATCGGATCAAGACTCATCAATTCTAAAATGAGAACTGGGAACCCAGACCAGGTCCTCAAGGGACCACCAATTCCGAGCTAGTCCGGTTTCGGTTTCGAAAGCGATTCTCGATTCCTTTGCACACCTCTAATTCGAACTACAAGAGCTAGGCGGTTAAAGACGAAGTTGTCGAGTACCCAGCGTGTTCTTCATGGTGGCAGTCTTTTTATTATTCCCTTACGGAATCTTGAAAAAAAATACTTGAATATAACAAATATGATTCCAAATAATCAATAACATATTTGAGTACGTTTTGTAATTATCAAAGTTAAATTAGAGTCAACAATATCCCCTTTTGATGATGTGAAAACCACATCAAATTAAACAAAAAAATTTCCAATCAAGAAACTCTCCCAAAACATGCTATCACAAAAATGAATAAACTTCCTTGATAAAATTTAAGTCATAAGCTCCCTCTTGCAAGAAGGCTGATTCATCCAATTAAGTATCACACACATTCTTTCCATTTGGTCATAACATCAAAACAGGTTAAAGGGGCACCGAAAAGTGCAACAATGTAACATACGCAAGTTGAAATGTCCATATAAACCGTATGTCTGAAAAAAAAAAAACAAGTTACAATGTTCTTGAAGAAACATATAAAGATCTAATAAGGTGGTGGAGGAGGATATATTGGAAAATTGAGCAAATTGGTCAAGCTGTTGAAATTCGTCTTGCTTTTTTATTTTTTTCCTTTCGTGTTTTCTTAAAATGCCTTTTTTATTTATAATTTTATTTAATTAATATTTTGGTTAAAAATTACGATTTAGGCTAAAACAATGTCGTTTTAGTCTTATATTTCATGTTTTAGCAAGGTTAATGTCATGTATGAGAGAGAAAATATTAAAAAAAGCCACTTCAAGATTTTCCCATTAATCTAATTAGACGGAGTTAACGAAATGACTTGATTCCACTGGTTTGATAAATTTTAGGATTTGATTGCATTGTTTTTGTAAGTTTTAAAATTTCATTGCATTTTCTTTTAAGTTGTAAGACTCAATTGTACTTTCGTAATAAGTTTTAGAACTTCCATTACATTTATCTCTTATTTTTTTAATTGAAAACTACATAGCTACCAATAAGTAATACCCTTTATGTGATAAGTAACTCCAAACTAGAAAAATTAAACTTCGACCTTCCAAAAACTAACAAATTCTCTATGTTAATACTAACTTTCACACCAATAAAGTAATTATGTTCTAAAGAAAAAAATTGACCATTTTCTCAACAAATGTTTTGTGGCTAGTAGCTTTTCATTCCAAGTAATGTTCATGTGTGATGAGTGGTCTTTTGATTCAGACTCACGGTTGCAATTGGGGATAAAGTTGTCTTAGTTTTGGTTTGTCTATGTATAAAAGATGTATTAGATCCACTTACCAAAAAATAAAAAAGATGTATTAGATCCGAGAGAGTGCTTGGATATGTGAAAAGGACAGGAATGACTCAAGACTGTCGTAAAGCTAAGGGAACCAGCGAAACAAACGCAAGAGCCGTGACTTTGAAAAAAACGCGTTCTTTTGCTTTCGCAACCATTCGCGTACGTACGCGCGCGAGTGAACGAAACGTGCCCTGCCAATTTCACGCAGACCGCAGAAAAAAAAGAAGCCATTGACCGCAGATCAAACCCAAAGGAAAACTAACCGACCAAAAAAAAAAAAAAAAAACCCAAAGGAAAACTAACGCTCTCTCTCTCTCTCTCTCAACTTCTGGGCATTTCTACTATTTCAAGTCCCGTTCCTCATTTTGTTAACCATGTTGTTTCTGAATGGTTAGTTGATATTTCAGATACTCTTTTACAAAGGAAAACACTCCTTTAATTTATTTTTGTCGAAGATATAGGCAGATTCTTGTTGGATGATATATTCGATCGAGGTCGAGGTCCAACTGAAGGCCATGACCCACCACGTGCTTCCTGCTCTCGTTCAATGAATAACTAGTTAGTTCTCAATCTCTAAGTCTACACAAGAAGATTAGGGTGCATTCGTTTTGTAAAAAATGAGTGATTTGAAAAATATTTTTTAAAAAATAATTACTTATATTATTTTAAAAAATTAGTCAACGATAATTGTCTTCATCATTAGTAACAATCTACCTTATTATTTTTTTGGGTATGAAAAAATTTCCATTCATTTATTTTTTATAAGCGATATAAGCGATTATTTTTCTAAAAATATTTTTCAAATCACTCATTTTTCGCAAAATAAAGCGCACCCCTTCAATAATGGTTCAAAAAGATGTGCTCTTCTTTTGACCAATAACTAGGAGTGAGCATGGTTCTCGGTTCTAACTTGGAACCTAAGAATTTGACCAATGGAAATCTATAGGTTCTAGATTTCAATGTATGCAGAATAGGTACCAGGTTCCAAACATTAGGAAACCTATTTTGACGGATAGATTCTAGATTCTAGGTAGAACCTTTTTTTTTTTTGCCATAATAATTTTTTTGTGTTTTTTTCTTGGTCTACATTTTTGCATGATACTGCGGTGTTCCATGACATTAGATGATAAGTGTATAATCTGGAACCAATAGTCCGAGTTTTTATTTTATGACTTATTAATGTTTCATATTTTTCGTGTATCTAAATATAAGTTATAATTAATGGATCATAACAGCAAGTGGTGGTCATTAAAGGTGATGATTCACTGCAGTTGGTCAATTAATAATATAGGTAAAATCTGGATAGACCTGTAGAACCTATGGTAAGATAAGTTCCAGATTCCAAGATATGTAGGATAGGTTCCAAGTTTTAAAAAATGAGAAACATATTCCATGGGTAGGTTCTAAGCTTCAGGTGGAACCTATATAGAATCTGAAACTACTCATCCCTATTAGCAACCACATGCGACGGATGGACTTGGGGTTTTTCACTAGTATTTTTAATTAGTCCCCAAAAAGATGTGCTTACTGCTTTCAAGTCAGGGTCTATTGTTTTTACATTGCATACAAATTGCAAGTGATGTCAGCATGTCACAAAGCAAATGAAGGCCTTTCATGGATGTTTCTACCTTTGTATTGTATCTAGATTTTTCATATAGAAGCGTCACGATTTCATATTGAAAGAAAAGAAGTATTCATGTTGGCATAATTAGGCACTATTTAGTATTTGAATATCGTTGCACATTAACGGTGCATTTGTTTTGTAAAAAAAATTAATGATAAAGGGAAAATGTTTCCTACAAAATCATTTTCCAAGAATACGCTTTTAGTTTTCCTTTATTTTGTGATGTATGATGGAAATCGTTTATTGATATTTGGATTTTATTGAAAAATGATTTCAATCTCATGACTTTATTCCATGCAAAAAAAAATCAAATTTTTAATTATATTTTTTTTGGTAAGGTAAATTTTTAATTATCTTTTATTTCTAAAACATCGAATTTTTAATTATCTTTTATTTCTAAAAAATCAAATTTTTAATTATCTTTTATTTCTAAAAAATCAAATTTTTAATTATCTTTTATTTCTCTTTTTTTTATTTTTTATTTTCTGAAAAAAAAATGGAATTTTTTATTTTTTATTTTACTTTTCTCTTTTCTCTTTTCTTTTTTCTTTTTTTTTCCTTTTCTTTTTCCTCCTTCCTCCGTTGAGACTAGCCAGAGAAAGCCTCCGGTGAGCAAGAGGCTCACTTGGCGATGGCCATAAGCCAGCCTCGAGCTCACCATCCTTGGCCGAGCTCGGGGCTCACCCGATCTAGCGAGCCGTGAGATCACCGGCCTCGGTTGAGCTTGAACTCGGGCTTGTCCGGATCGGCGAGCCACAAGCTCGGCAACCCACGCCTTGGCGGTCTTTGGGCTCTGGCCTAGGGGCGAGCTCAAGGCTTGTCACCAAAGGCCGTGAGCTCACCAGCCTAGGGCGAGCTAAAGGCTCATCGCCAAAGGCCACCACGAGCTCGCCACCGTGTAGCCATGGCCGGCGACCGGTAACCGCCCACGGCCGGCGACCGACCAAGGAAGAAGAAAAAGAAAAAGGAAGAAAATAAAAAAAAGAAAAAGAAAAAGAAGAAAAAATAAAAATAATTTGATTTTTGAAAAGAATAATAAAAACTGATTTTTTAAAAAAAATAAATAATTAAATAAAAATTCAATTTTTTAAATAAATATTTTTATAAGAACAAATGTCTCATTAACTAAGGACGCAAGCCCGAGTGTCAAGGACCTGCGCACGACCTTTGTGGACTCGGGCCAGAGGGTCGGGGCTATAGCTCGAGCATTGGGGACCTGAGCACAGTCTTTATGGACCTAAGTTCAGGTGCTGAAGCATCGGCTACAGGCACCAAGGGTTTGGGCTCAGCCTCGATGGACTCGGGCATGGGTGTCGAGGGCCCGGGCCCTAGACACCGAGGTCTCTAGCTTGGCCACCAAGACCTAGTCCTAAATGTCGAGACTCGGGAACCAACGTTGGGATTTTCATGCCCAAATGTGGAGCTTCAGGTCTAAGTGCCAATAGCTAGTCATACTTCAGAAAACGTTTTCCGATTCTTTCAAAAAGAAAATCATTTTCCTAAATTTAAGCTTTGATAAGGAAACCATTTCCACTGATTAGGAAATTTATTTTGTTGACTCATGTCGGAAAATGAGGAAATTGTTTTCTTGGAAAATGTTTTCCGCAAAACAAATGAACCAAATTCGACTAACGGAAAATGCTCACTTGTTTTTTTTTTTATTTTAACTTCCCTACATGGTGTTTTCAAAAATTTTTCTATCTCCTATGTGGCATTGACCTTTCTGAAACATAAAATATAAAACTAAAGTGACATCTTTTTGGCACAAATCCTAATTTTTTAACCAAATCTTAATTAATTAAAATTAAAAAAGGCAATTTAAAAACAAAAAAAAATTAGAAAGCAAGGGCAAGGCCCTCGCCACCATTCCCAGGTCGATGGGGCTTGGTGAGGGTCGGCAACCCTCACTGACCACAATTGAGGGCCCGACAACCCTTTGCACTACAAAAAAACTGGATTTTTGCCACGAAAATTTGCGACAAATTTTCCAACAAAAAGTGAAATTGTTGAAATTTCTAACGAAAAAATTTTTCGTCATAAAATTCTTTGGAAATTTCCAACGAAAAATTTTTTCGTCATAAAATTCGTTGGAAATTTTCAATGAAAAATTTTTTTGTGGGAAAATTCGTTGGCAATTTCCAAAAAAAAAAAATTTTAAATGGGAAAATTTCGTTGAAAATTTCAACGAATTTCAATTTTCCGGGCAATTATTTTAGTGTGTACATTTTTTCGTTGGAAAATTCGTTGGAAATTTCAAACGAATTAAAAAAATCCGGTACTATTCAGCATTTTTTATATTCATTGAAAATTTGTTGGAAATTTCCAACAATTTCAATTTTCGAACAATTATTTCATTAAGTGTACAATTTTCGTTAGAAAATTCGTTGGAAATTTCAATGAATTTTTTTGGAAATTTCAGCCAATTTTCCAACGAATTAAAAAAACCGGTCTTGTTCGGCATTTTTTATATTCGTTGGAAAATTCGTTGAAAATTTCAACAATTTCAATTTTCCGGGCAATTATTTCGGTGTGTACAATTTTTCGTTGGAAAATTAGTTTGGAAATTTCCAAATTGTTAAAAAAAAACCGGTACTAATCGGCATTTTTTATATTGGTTGGAAATTTCCAACGAAATTTCCAACAATTTCAATTTTCTAGGCAATTATTTCGGTGTGTGTACACAATTTTCGTTTGGAAAATTAGTTTGGAAATTTCAATTATTATTTTTAAATAGGAAATTTCAACAAATTTTCCAACGAATTTCAATTTTCCGGGCAATTATTTTTTGTGTGTACAATTTTCATTGCAAAATTCGTGAGAAATTTCCCAAATTTTTTAGAACGAAAACCTCTACTTCTTCCTTATTCAGCGTTTTTCGCTCATTATTCCCACAATTCTCAATTTCCACGTTCATTCTCTCTCTCTCTCTCTCTCTCTCTCTCTCTCTCTCTCTCTCTCTCTCTCTCTCTCTCTCTCTCTCTCTCTCTCTCTCTCTCTCTCTCTCTCTCTCTCTCTCTCTCTCCTTTCCCTTCCTTCCACCTTGTCCCTCCGTCTCCCCCTCCGCCTCCCCTTCCGCCTCCTCCCTCCCCCTCCCTCCTCCTCAGAAGCTTTGGCTCCAACTCCGTATAATGGACACCAAGATCATCATCCGGGGTCATCCGGCGGCGTCGGCTCCCTCCCAAAGCCCCGCCTTGGCCATCGGGGCCGAGGCCCCAGCGGCGGTCAGCGCCCGGCGCCACCATGGGCGCCCGGCGCCCCGACGCCATCAAGTCTAAATCGGCCGCGGCCAGCGGAAACTCACCGGATCTGGCGAGCTCGGCCCTCGCCGGCCCGACGAGGGCGGCCCTCGCCGACCATGGCGGGGCGATTTTTTCGACCAAAAATTTTTTTTTTTCAATGAAAAAAAAATTTCCATGATTTTTCGACCAAAAAAAAATTTGTAGTTTCAACAAAAAAAAATTTCGTTGGAAAAAAATTCATTTCAACAAATTTAGCCACGAGTTTTCCAACGAATTTTCCAACGAAAAAATTTTCGTTGCAAATTTCCAACGAAATTTAAAATTTTTTGTTGGAAAATTTTCCGACGACAATTACCACTTAATTTTTTTTTCGTTGGAAAATTGTTAAAATTGCTTTTTCAAATGAATTTTTCCAAATTTTTCGTTGGAAATTTCGTCGGAAAAAACATGTTTTTTTTTAGTGTTGCCTATAGTGGGCGAGGGTCGTGGCTTGCCACCCAAACTTAGGCGCGAGTTGTAGGCCCTAAGGCAAGGGCTGGCCAATGCAAGGCACCCTTGCCGCCGCCCCGATCTAGGCGAGGGTTGGCGACCCTCGTTGACACTTTCCGGCGATGGTGGGGTGACAAAGACCAACTTTTTTTTTTTCCTTTTGTATTTTTTAAGAAATGCCTTTTTTATTTTATAATACTATTTAATTAAGATTTTGGTTAAAAATTAGGATTTATGCTAAAACGGCCTCATTTTAGTTTTATATCTCATGTTTTAGTAAGGTTAATACCACGTAGGAAAGATAAAATATTTAAAAAGCCAGTCAATAGTTTCTGTTAGTTTAATTGAATGGAGTTAATGAAATAACTCGAATGGACCAATTTGATAAGTTTAGGATTTGATTGTATTTTTTTTTAGTTTTAAAATTTGATTGTATTTTTTTTGTAAGTTTTAGGACTCAATTATACTTTCGTGACAAATTTTAAAATTTTCAGTACATTTATCTTTTTTTTAACTAAAAAACACGTAGCTACTGATAAGTAATTATTTGTATGTGATAAGTAACTCCAAACTAAAAAAATTAAACTTCGACCTTTTAAAAGTTAACAAATTCTCTTTGTTAATACTAACTGTCACACTATATGGTCCAAAGAAAAAAATTGACCGTTTTCTTAACAAATTTAATGTGGCCAGTGACTTTTCATTTCAAGTAATGTTCACGTCTGATGACTGATGAGCAGTCTTTTTGATCCTCACTCACGGTTGCGATTGTGGATATGTGAAAAGGAGAAGAATGACTCAAGACTGATTTTGGTTTGACTATGTATAAAAGATGTGTTGGATCCGAGAGAGCGCTTGGATACGTGAAATGGAGAAGAATGACTCAAGACTGTCGTACAGCTAAGGGTACCAACGAAGCAAACGCAGGAGACGTGACTTTGAAAAGAACGCGTTCTTTTGCTTTCGCAACCGTTCGCGTATGTACGCGTGCGAGTGAACGAAACGTGCCCTGCCAATTTGACGTAGGCCGCAGAGGAAAAAGAAAGCCAGTGACCGCAGATCAAACCCAAAGGAAAACACTCACGCTCTCTCTCTCCCTCATCTTCTATGTATGTGAACATAAGCGGGCGATTATGGGTTCACGAATTTTGGGCATTAATAAAAGATTGCTACATCAACGTTGGTCGAATGGCTTAACTTACGTCGATGTCGGTGGCCAAAAAAATGATCGAATGGATTGAATTAGCGTAAATGTAAAAGGTTTAGGACCGAATTTGACGACCCACAAAATCGATCATATGGATTGAATTAACTCAAATACAAAAATGTTTATAACCGAATTAATAAAATTAAAATATTTATAAATAAATTGATAAAAATGTAACATATTTAGGATTTTTTAGACAGTTTTCCTGCAATGGATCTGACTTTTTGGTTTGACTACATACAGAAGGTGCATTGGATGAGACCGAGTGGTTGTTGGAAGTGTGAAACGGAGAAGAGTAGCTCGAGACTGTCCTAAAGCTAAGGGAACCGACGAAACAAACTCAAGAGCCGTGACTTTGAAAAGAACGCGTACTTTTGCTTTCGCAACCACTCGCGTATGTACGCGTGCGAGACAACGAGACGTGCCCTGCCAATTTGACGCAGACCGCGGGAAAAGAAAAACATAAAACAGCCTTGACCGCAAACCAAACCCAGCAAGAAAGGCAAAAAAAAAAAAAAAAAAAGCACCTCTATATAAACTGGCGTAATTCAAGTACATATACAAGAGAAGCTCTCTCTAGCTCGCTCTCTCCGACGCTGTGTAAGTTGGTGATCTGGTCGCTCTTCCCTCTTCAGGCGTCGCGCCGTGCGAGATTTTAGCTTACCTCTGCTTCTTCTTCGCGCTACCGTCAGGTCTCTTCTCTCTCAACTTCTATGGATGTGAATATGAGCGACGATAGTTGGTTGAGGAATTCTGGGCGTTTCAAATTTTAAGCCCTTTCCCTCGTTTTTGAAGTCTTAGTTTGAAGTAAATTTATGTGTATCAGAGAATTCCTGGATAGCAGGTTTTCTTGTTAGATTCATATAGCTAATTCTATTTCTTTCCTGAACATGTGGTTTGGGTATAAGTGCCTCTTAAATTGTAACAATTATTGAGTAAAGATGTAGCCTTTTGTCTAAATTTATCTATTCCTCTCTCTTGGAGATCCCGGAACGTTTATATAAAGCTAGCGATTCTCATTGAATTTGATCTCAAGATAATGAATTTCATTTTCGGTCAAGATACTTGAACTTTTATCTCTGTTCAATTGAAGGTCAGCTTAAATGTCAATCTTATGAATTGGAGCTCTCATAACAATGTGTGTGTTTATTCATAGTGGGAACAAAGCTTCCTTACGTGTAGTTGACCCACCGACAATTCTGGTGAAACTTCATGTTTTGATGAAGGAGAGACATTAGTGTGAATGTCAATTGCGTGATGTTTCAGTGCAGGGGTTTAACTATTGCTTAGCGAAGATGTTAAGGGAATATTTGGGTGCTAAACCTTATGTGCATATACTGTAAGACATGGGTTATCGTTCTCGGTGTTGTTGATAACTTGACTATCGAAAATTTCATTCACTGTATATAAGGAAACTTCAATTCGCTCTTCTTTTGTGTATACAGGCCAAGGAAGTAGAAGACATGGTCAGAAAGAGAGATCGATTTTGGGAATATGTAGAGCTTCTGGATGGCAAATTTAAGTGCAAGTTTTGCGACAGAAAATTTGCCGGTGGTGTTCCAAGAGTTAAATCGCATTTATCTGGACTTAAAGGCTGTGGTATAGATATCTGCACCGAGGTCCCCAAGATGTTCGAGTTGCCGCTGCTGAAGCAATTTCTTGTCATAATAAGAGAGCCAAGGCGAAGCCTGTGCAAGTAAGACGGAAGAGACTTCGCTAAAAATGCATATTGGTAAGGACCGCGTTATGCTGGATAAATTGCTTGCTAAGTTCATCCTGTTGAATGATGTCGATGCCGACATTGTGCGGAGGCCATCCTTCATTGACTTTGTGAATGCTGTGGCTGAACAAGGTTCCCATTATAAGTTGCCATGTTGTTCGGTAGTTAAAACGAAGTTAGTGCCTGATTTGGAAAAACAAATTGGAGAGCATGTGGCAAATGTGAAGAAATCATGGGTTAAAACTGGCTGCACGCTCGTGTTTGATCTTTGGCATGATAAGGAGAGATCCTTCATTTATATCTTCGCTTATTCTATTGAAGGCGTTGTACTATTTAATGCATTGGAAGTGCTTAATGATGAGTTTACAATCCATTTGCTGGGGGAGATGGTATCTTTTGTCACTCAAGAAATTGGGGCCAACAATGTTGTGCAGTGTATAGATGCTACAGGAGAAGACTTATATGTATTTATGCCAAATAACAACCATCCCCATGTGTACAAGACTAATTGTGTTACCAGTCGAATAAATTCTTTGTTTGGGGATATTTGTGATAGTATCCAATGGGTTCAAAAGGCATTTGATCAAGCAAGAGCGGTCGTCACTAAGATTCACAAGCATGATGGTATCTTATCATCGATGAAGCCGTTCACAAACATCCGAGAGTTGAATCAATCATCAACAACAAAACTCTTCTCGGACTATTATATGCTTCAATCAATCATGGGGGCTGAAAGTGAGCTGCGACTGCTTGTTTCGTCATCTGAGTGGCCTTCGTTGGGTTTTGAAAAGGATGAATCAGGCGTGGAAGTTGGTGAAATCATTCGAAGTTCTGAATTTTGGAGTGAAGGGAAAGAAGTCTTGGATGCTCTAAAACCGATATTTCAATTACTCTGTCTAGTTGATAGCTACGGCGCTACTTCTGGGTTCTTGTATGCAGCTGTAAAAATGGCAGATGATGCTATTGAACAATTATGCGAGACTAATCAATTTAAGTATGGGGGTTTGTTGGAGCTTTTCAGGGAATGGATGGATGATGTCATCCATCCAATACATGCTGCTGCTGCTTTTCTCAACCCTGCTTACATGTGCAGCGAGAAGTTTATAGAGAATGATAAAATGAAACAGGGCATGAATATCATGTTGGAAAAATTGGTAGGTGGTGAAGAAAAGGAAAAATTTGTGCAAGAAATGATGCTCTATCGTAACAAAGTGCCAAAGTTGTTCACTAGTATGGCAGTGACAATGTTAGTAACATCTCATCCTTGTAAGCATCTATTCTTTTAATCAATTAAACGCATTGATTTAATTTCATATTTTATTTGTTTTCAATGTGAAAATTGTATACTAATAGTGTTGCCTTTAAAGGTGACTGGTGGGACTATTGCGGTGATGGCCTTCCTGTGTTGAAGAAGTACGCAATTCGAATCCTAAGCCAACCCTGCAGCACTTCGTTCTGCAGGCAGAGTTTGAGTGCATTTGAAATTGCTCAGGTCGAGAAGATGGAGCCATTGATGCCTGCAGTGACGGACGATTATCTACATTTGAGGACAAATGCGTTGCTGATGGAGAATTTCAACACAATGAAAGAAAAAATTAGGAAGCCACTTGATCTTGAGAAACTCGGTGAACTCCCTGATTTTACAGAGTTTACCAATGAGAATTTCACTCGTGATCTATTGAATGAGATTGAAGTTCCTTCATCATATGGAAAGCTAAACAGTTGGTAAGAAAATTTGTTGCGACACTTTAGTGATGACTGTGATTTAAATGCATGCCAAGCTGATTTGTCACCAACAATGTGGGATGATTTACTAGAGGTAGAATCAAATACGACGGTAGTGAATGATAATGTCACTAAGAATGTTTTTGCTCTTTTTAGTTGATCTTCTGCAAGAGTTCACCTTAAGTTAATTTGCAACACTGTTTATGTTAGTGAATTTCTTTCAAGTATATTTCTATGTGTCAATGATAGA
Source organism: Syzygium grande (assembly GCA_024733475.1). Classification (NCBI taxonomy): domain Eukaryota; kingdom Viridiplantae; phylum Streptophyta; class Magnoliopsida; order Myrtales; family Myrtaceae; genus Syzygium; species Syzygium grande. Next base: position 20,389,640 of record JAMXDD010000001.1, read on the forward strand.
GACGGGACTGCATCTTTCTCATGATCACGAGTATCAGTATCTGTGCTTCTTTTCCATTCTTCGAAAGACTAAGTGAGATCAATATGTTCAAGCTAGTGAATGCTAAAAGGCTGTACGTTTTTATCGTCAATTGATTGCGATTTTCATGGTAATGTGAATCACCTGCTAGAATGATACCACATGTTGGATTTGGCCCTCAGCATTCTCTTCCTTTGCATGACTCTGCTGTTGCCAAGAAGGCTGTTTTCATATTGTGTGTACTAGGCACTATCTTCTGCAATGCAGCTTTTTATTGGGTGACTTGTTAAATTCGTCTTTCTATCAACAGGTTTGCATCAGCAAGAAAAGATGGTGAGAGTGAAAAGCATTTACGTCTTCATTTTATAAGTAAACTACAATCGAGCCAAGTTAAAGGTTGTCAGGTGCGGGAGAGAGAAAAATATCCTATTCATGTCATCTTAGTAGATTCCAGTACAGGTAGGGTTGTGCAATCTGGACCCTTATCAGTGCTAGAGTTGATGGTGACGGTGATTGGAGGTGATTTTGATGAAGAAGCTGGTAAAAATTGGACAAGAGAGTTCTTTGAGAGTAATGAAATAAGGGGGCGAGAGGGGAATATGCCACTCTTGACCGGTAATCTCTCTGTGATCCTCCATAAAGGCATAGGGAAATTGGGTGAGATCACTGTCAATGACGTTTCAAGCTGGACAAGAAGTGGAAAATTCAGGCTTGGAGCCAAAATTGCGTCGGAATGTTGCGAGGAAATCCGTGTCCTTGAGGGCATATCAAATGCCTTCTCTGTGGAAGATGGTAAGTCATTCAAATTTAGACCCTTGATGACAATTCGACGCTTTTATGTTTTATTTTCGTTTGCCTTCGTTGTTGTAGATGGTAAGTCATGATCTAGGTTAGACACTTGATGACAATTAAGGTTTTATGTTTTTTCTTTTCTTGACCTGCGACATATGGAGCCACATAGTAAGATACAAAGACTAGGTTGAGAGACTTGCAACAGCAGCATTTTCTTTAATCAGAGTCTGGTATGCTCTGATTTTAAAAAAACATTAGAGTAGAGCAGACTCTGCACTTATCTGAATTTCAGGTTTGTCTGCTATTTGCAAAATTCGTAATCCTAGAAATGGAGTATGCTCGAAAGAAACGACAAACAAATGAGCAGACAGTGCCTTGCCTGTCTAATATCCCTACTTTTTTGAAGTTGAACTTGTGAGACCTACACATAGCAAACAAAATAGATTTGGAGTTCCTTGTGTGATTTCTGAATCAATTGCGCTAGCAATAACTTTTGAAAATGGAATCACTTTGACAGCATTCGTGGCCATTGAATTGAAGGTGACTTTTTCTTAGAGGAAGCTGTCTTTTGAGTTAAATCTGAGATTTGTAGTAAACTTCAATAGTCATTTTAGCTTGTTAAATATGTTAAGATATGTGTACGGATTTGATTTTATTAGAATGAGAGAATGTGGTATTCAACTTTGAACTACGCTTGATTGCATCAATATGAGAATGACTCACGAAATCCATGTCCATATGTTAAATATGGCCCTTGTTACTTTGCATGGTCAAATCTGATTTCTCCATTTTTATTTTCTTTGTTCATTGCTCATATAAATTTGAATGAGAAATATTATGAAAATTAACTTTGTTACTGTAGAATTTGGTGAGACCATTACCAATTGATTCAAAACTTGAGTTGTTAGATGAAAGCATGATTTTTATTTAGATATTGTAACCCTCCTCTCATGCAAAAATTGGAATGTGACATAAGATTAAAGCGCCAAAATTGATCATTGGAGGGGCAAATAAAGGGCTTGAAGTGATTTAGACATGCGAGCTGAGGCTTTGATATTATGTGAAATTTTGTTAGATCAATGCTTTTGATATCAAAGCTTAGGTTGCTCAGTCAATGTGTGGTTAAATTTTTTAACACTATAACAATCACCTTTATCAAAATGCCTTCTACACTCTTTGACTAAATCTACCCGATCTAAGCTTGTCCCGTTGCTCTAGATCTCAGGAACAAAGTAGGAGATTGGTCGTCAAAGCCCAACTCCGAAACACTCTTCCTTTGAGCTGGGACTCCTTGGATTTATTATGTTCGGAAGCAAATCTGATGTACTCAACTTCCGTTTGAAATGAAATGAGTTTTTTCTGTCCAAAAGAAAAAAAGAATCACCTTTATCTGTCTACTTTTTCAGTGCATACAAGCAACAAGATATATGAGTAATAGTGTACAATCATTTGAGATGATCAGTAAGCAATTGTCCTGAGCACTTTTTTTTTTCTATATATTCACAGTCAGGAGGCCCGATCCAAATATTAGTGAGGACAGAATCCGGACGCTGAATAATGCACCTGTAGATGCTGCTGGTGATACTCTCTTCCTGTCATCTTCCGGGGTACAACTTGTGAGAAGTGTAAGGATTTTTGCCTTCACAATCACCTACACTCTCTGCTTCCTCATTCCTCCTACATCGTTAGAGTGTGAACATATCTATGTCCATAGCTGTGTTGTTTTCTTGCCAGATATTGACATTCTGTGTGGCTCCCTAGATTCAAAAACCATTGTCACTGAGATGCTCGCTACTTGCAGCTACTGGAATCCAGAGAGCCACCATCATTGGAATTCAGAGAGTCATCAATAGTATTCAGAGAGACAAGGTTGTCATTAAGCCCACTTCACCAAACTTTATATATATTAAAAACTTTATCAAAAAGCCTTCTACACTCTTTGACTAACTCTACCTGATCTAAGCTTGGCTCATTGCTCTAGATCTTACAACAAAATAGCATATTGGGTCATCAAAGCCCAACTCCGCAACACTCTTCCTTTGAGCTGGGACTCTATCCCGCCACCTCCTCTTTTGGATTTATTATGTTCGGAAGCAAATCTGATGTACTTGTCTTCCCTTTGAAATGAAATGAGTTTTTTCCGTCCAAAAAAAAAAAAAAAAAGAATCACCTTTATCCATCTACTTTTTCGATGCATACAAGCAACAAGATAAATGAGTAATAGTGTCCAATCATTTGAATTGATCAGTGAGCAATTTTCCTGAGCATGCTTTTCTTCTTTGTAATCACAGTTGGGATGCCCGATGCAAATAATCTTGGGGACAGAATCCGGATGCCACAAGGAATTGGTATGTCCAAGGTTCTGGGCAGCGAAACAGTTAATGCACTTGGAGATGCTGGTCATCCTCTCTCCTCGACGTTTTCCGGGAAGTACCATTTATGGCAAGTGTAAGAATTTTTACTTCACAATCATCTGTACTCTTTCTTCCTCCTCCTCCATCCTTAGACTGTGACCATGTCCATAGTTGTGTTGTTTTCTTGTCACTGAGATTCTCGCTACTTGCAGCCGCTGGGAACATCATCTAGCAGGAGCTTCAGTGATGCGCAAGAAGCAGCTTGCAGCAGTGCTGCGGTTCGATCACCAACCACATTTATTTGGAGCAGGAAACCGGACTGGGAACCGATCACCCTTACCTCACTTCCTATGTAACTAGATATTTCAGACATGCGGACTTGATCACACTAGTTATCAAGCTAATGTCCTTTTAGTATTTAAACTTGATTATTTGTCAACTAAGTGTCACATCTATTTATGCAATTATGAGTCATAGAAACCTCATTCACTAATTGTCTATGCGATGTTTTTGTGTTTATTATGATTCTAAAATGTAATCTGACCATTCAACTAAAAAGAAGCAAATCACAATAGAAAAGCAATATAAAGAATTACAACCAATTTATCAAAAATAGTAATTAAAGAATGGATAAAAAATAGAGTGCATTAAAGTAACCCGATACGAGTCGGACAAAGAATATACAAAGCTTTGTTATAAGTCTTAGGACATGAACCCCGTAAACTTGATTTTAGAGACTACCCTATCTTAAAATGGATAATGCGGGCACTCAAAACTTTCGAGGAAGCAAGAAATCCCAATTTGGTTCCTTGTCATTCTAAGTCAGGGTCCCAGTCTTACTTTAGAATAGTTGACACTCATTAGTCCTTTTCAAGCCTTTCCTAAGTTACAACACTTTCCATATGACCTATTCATTTATTTGCGGTAAATCATAAATGCAACTAAGCAATTTACTGCAATTTTTACCTTTTAAAATGATATATCTAAACTATTTGCTTCTGTTTTTTTCGACCAGATTTTTCAAACTAAATCCATTTTTATTCATTAAGACTAATTAGCTAAAACAATCTTAAGTGATCCCAAGCTAGACTAAGAATCCTAAATCTAATCGGTAGTGAACAAACAAATCATCAATCAATCAATTAAAGGGAAGGATTGCCCAGATTACCCGAGAAATCAAGAAATAGAACTGTCCGAACTATAGGAACTCTAACTAAACAAAAACGAGCCAAATCTTATATTAAGACCTTACAACCTAATCAAGATCTATTTTTCTAACTATATTCCAATTTTTTTTTTATTTTCGATTATTTATTATTTATTATAATAAATGAGGACACGCGCCGAATCTTTGGGCCCGACCGCAACCTAAATAGTAACCAGACTAAACTTAAACTGATCCAAATGAAATTGGGCCAGATTGAGCCCAAAACTCACAAATCCGATTATAACCAAAATTAAGCCCAAATCCACAGGACAAAATTAAACCCAAAACTCACCTAAAGTAGGTTAAGCCCGTCTTATTGTTTCTTACTTTTATATTTATTTTCCTTTCTATTCTCCTTTTATTCATTACCTTTTTCTTTTCCTTTTCCTTTTTATGCTCAGTTCATCGTCTCCTTCAAAGCAAACTCAGACTAAGAGCACACAATGCTTCAAACAAAAATCAATATACCAAAGCATCAAGCCATGAACACACATATATTCTTTTTGGCTAAGAAAAGGGGCGGGGCCCAAAAATTATATCATTGCTCTTCTAATAAATTATAATCCAATCTAATCCCTTCACAATGAATGAAGCAAATCTATTGGTAACCTATCTAATATTCGTCACCGGACCTTCACCGTCAAAATCCTCAACCGTGAAGCAAATCAAGACAGAGTAATCTTGATGCTCTTTCAAAAATGAGGCTTGCGGCGACTAGATTTAGTCCAATAGCTTGTCTACGGTGATTGGCACTGGCGAGAAGGCCTTGAACTAAGGCTAGGACTGCTCGGATGCACTCATAGTAAAATAGGTGAAGTTAGAGGGCTTCTCGGTGACAGTACAAAGGGTGATCACCGGCGAAGATGCAAGTCGTCCATCAGCAAAAGAGAAGAAAAAAAGTTCTCGAAACTCCTTTCTTAAAATATCTCAGTTTCTCTTCCGCTCTCTCTAAGTGGTGAACCAACCGAACCTTTATGGAGAGAGAATTGGAGGGAGGAAATTCCCTTTCTATCACTTTTTATCTTTTCTATTACTGCTATTTTAATTACTCATAATTTTTTATTATTTTTTGCGCTTTTGCGAAAAATGAATGCTTGAATTGCAGACTAAAAATTAGGTATCAACATGCTCCGATCGTTAATTTCATCCAATACATCTAGCGTCACATTCACAACTCCAAACTTAATCAGCATCAAAACTGGAGGAAGAGCATATATATATCAACGACTCGGACACTTTTGTTCATCCCAAATCTTGTCCGATTTTGAATTTCCAGATCATTAATATTCAGAAATGAATTATAACCCCAATCGATTGAACAATGGGTCTAAGACCAACAATGCATGTATCAACCATTGTAATATCGCTGTCATCACATTGTGGGGATTAAATTGAGCGCAACTAAGCGTTTTAGCACAACGAACGAGGTCAAAAAAAGGAACGAAATACAACCTTTTCTTGGAGTTGGATGATCCCATTATTATTGTTCCTCGTTTTATTTTATCGAGCCTTATGCAGCGGTGTTGCCTCGATCTATGTTTAAGGGGGAGCACGACGTCAAACATCAAGAAGAAGAGCTTTAAAATTAGGAACGGATCCACCCTTTTTCCTTCGAAAGTGGGTAGTTTTGCCTCTCTACATTTCTTTTCCCTTGAATTTGAAGGTGCCTTTATAGGAGTGGTTTGTTGGCCTTCATCATCCTTCTTGGTCATCCTGCAGGAAAGAGTGACTAAATCAGCTTGCGGACGAGACAATTTAATTCGGAACAGATACTCCCTTTTTTTTCTTTTTGAGGTATGTGATCGTTCTATCTTGTCCATATTCTAGTCCGCGAAAATTGAAGAGATGCGTTAGAATTCCAAGCGAATAAGATCGAATTCGGAACGATCACTCCTTTTTCTTTAGGCCCACGGGCTCTGTGCCGCGTAATCCGATATCTTAGCAGAGAATTGGAGCTAGCGGATCGGCGACAAGATCCTCCATTCAAGGCGGATCATTCTTTTCTGAGAAGAAAAGTGATAGAAGAGAAGCAATGGTCAGGAAAAAAACTGCCTATGCTACATATATGCATCAAAACATTTGAAAATCGACTGTCCAAGATTAGTCTAAATGGTCTTGCCCAGAGGGACAGTTAGATCGACGGAAATTAAGGGTTGTGATTATTGCTAGTTATGCCATTATCAACGGATCAGATTGCGCTAGCCAACCCAGTGACCAAGGATCAGTGTCGATGAAACTTCCCTTGCATGACTAGCATGAATGTGGGAGCAGGATAAAAGGTGACATGACGATGGGTGTCGTTACGCCTTTTGGATCTAATGGCCCGAATTGTAAGCCTTCTTAGGACCCTTTGTACACCTCACGTTAATTCCTAGAGCAAAGAGGAGAGGCCCCGCAATTACACCCAATGGGTCTGAGAGTGGGATTTTAACTAACAAATTGACCGTTGACACATGTCATGTTGATACCGACAGGTGCATACACTATTACCAACGAGTCTAGGTAATTATACCCAACGACGTCACCTTATTACCCGATAGTCTGGACGATGATAAAACTCCACCAAATTATATTATTTTACTAGAGCCCGGGACAATACTCTCATTGTATGAAAGGTTGAACATGCATTGGCCCCTTAACCATTATAAAATGTCATTTGTCACGCCGTTTCATCACTTGTCATTCATAGACCACCACGTATCTGGCATAATCCGACGGCCCATCAACAGTAACACATAAATAGCAATTTTGAACATCTAAGTAGCTCTCTGAGTCTCTCTTTTTCACCCTCCTTTTGCCTTCCCATTGCTTCAGTTTTACCACCTCTCCTTTTCCCTTAAAGGGTGTGTTTGTTTCCCAAAAAAATCGAGATTTGAAAAATATTTTTCAAAAAATGATAGGTTATATCGTTTAGAAAAATTAGTCAACAAAAAATATTTCTCTAGCAGCTGACAATTTGAGTTTGATAAAGCTTTCATGCAGTAAAGAATTGATTCTAACCAACCACGAATTTTCCAATACTTGTCACGGCAAAAGAATTACAAAAGGAAAGAAAGAAACTCTCCACTAAAAACTTAGCCATACATCAATCATTATGAATCAATATGCAGCACGCCATTGACCTGCACCAGTTAACATCCAGACAGACCAGTGCATTATGCACCAGATCCGGTTGGTTACATTTGCAATGTGATTCTTCTCATGACATGATTCTGTATAGAATAAACTTCTCAAAGTCAAGGTATAGGTAAATACTGCCTGCGATATACAGAATATAAGACCTAAATTTACATGAGTATGAGCGGAATTCCAATATCATAAGTGAGACCATGAAGAGGAAGCCCAAAACAAAATTATTTTACTCAACTGAAGGCACTGACCAGTAACAATTATCTTAGTAGCATTCCGAATCTTGCGAAGCATTTCCACAAACGTTTCGCAATATACTCCACACAAACCACCCTGATCAATAACCATCTTGAAATCTAACTGGGCTACGACCAATGACATCGCTTCAGTTATCTTCATCCTCTTTGCACCCAGATACCCCTTTATGCACAACAGCAGCAAACGAGGCACTGAGATTCTTTAAAGGGAAATCCATTTCCGAATAATCTACGTAACCATGGATCACTAGCTCCCTTAAAATTCTCGAATGAACTTTGATGTTTGTTAGTCCCCATCAGTCCTCCAACTTAAGGTACTCAAGAACAGGGGTACCCGTCATAATTCTCACAGTCCCGAGGAGCGGAGGCACAAGGACTTAAGATGACTCCAACCGATGCTTCTGATGTCCATGAAGTGGCAAAGTTTTCAAACACAGATCCTTGAATGAAGAGCAATAGTAAAGGAGCAGAGATATCACGTAACCCTTAATACCTTTAACTACAACAGAACGCTCTTCGACACATGCACGATTTCCAGGTCGAACTTTTTTTACCTTAGGCGAGGCATAGGAAAGTAAGACTCTGTCCACAAACGAAGAACGCCTGTGGCGTTTGACCTGCGGACGCTGAAAAAGGGTTGGATTGCGAAGTAGAACTCTACAACCTGGAAAAACTTCAGATATAACCTGCTCTACTCTCGCTTGCTCAGACAATGATCGTCACTCTCATACTGATTATTTAGTCATTCAATAATTTATTTATTTGACAATATTAAATTAGTCGTTGTTAATGAAATGTTTTGGTTTTATTTGATGGAGACATTATATCAAATTCTTTTAGCAAAGAGCGGAATTATCTAAGACTAAGTCCAGATTAAATCCATTAATTCATGCTGCTTTTGCAATTTCTTCCTGTATTTTTTCACTATCGAATTTTCTGACTATATCGATTTACAAAAATTAGAAGGGAAACAATATCAAAAAGAAAAAATTGAAAGCAAAGATAAATAAATCATAAAAGTTAAAATCGAGGTAGAATCATATAGGAAGGAAATTTTTCTTAATGCGAAATGAGCCCGATTGTGCACAATCAGATTTGACGTCGAATGTGAAATTATGTAGGATATGTTATACATAATATGATTCACGAATATAATTTCAGCACAACGGCAATAAAAAGAGAATTACAAAAATTTAAGAATAAAAAGTTCCAATTCATAATGGGATTTAGCCAAAAAAGGACGTGATTTTAACACATATATGACTAGCATGAGATTTCACTAGGGGTATACAAAATGGACCACCCAAACCTGGAACCGCCCAAATCAGCTGGTTAGGTCCAGCCCCTAAGAGTATCGGTCCGGTTCCTGTTTTAAAAAGTGAAATCGGTGTTTGAATGGTCCAGGTTTCTAGTTCCAAGGAGAATCGGACCACCGATTACATATACTTCTTTTTTTTTTCTTCAAAAACTAAAAATGTGAACTACATCCTAAGGGATCTTCATTGACATAAATTTATTGACAAAAATCAGAAAAATGTGAACTAAACCCTAAGTGAACTTGATTGACAAAAATTAGTAAAATATGAACTAAATCCTAAGTAACCAGTTCAATTAGACTAGACTGGAGCCGGATCGAGAATCAATCACCCCTGGATTTCACCTAGTTTCTACTTACCTGGGGTTGGATTGAAAGCATAATACGCAAAGATTGTATTCTTTGATGTTACACACGAAACGACCACTGCTTTTTCTTTTTTGGCTGTGTCAAAACATGTGGCGTATACTTCTACATTATTGCCATCAACAACCAACTTTTGCATGTAACTCAATTTAAAACAAAAATTTATAGATTATGTTAAATTTGGATAACTCGATATCTTAATCCTTTTCTTTCACTTTTTGTTTTTATCAATTTTATGAAATTAAAACAATAAAGAATAGTAAAAAACCTTCCACTCACATATTGTTTTGATATCTGTGGAATTTTATGAGACCATTGCTAATGTTAAAAAATGTTATGTTGTTAAATGAATGTGTGATTTAATATCTAAATTCTCTAACACTCTTCCTTACACATAGATGGACTTTGGCTTAAGCCTAAAGCGTGGAAATATGTTGAGAAGGCAAATAAGAGCCTGGAAGATTTGAACTTAGGACCTCCTATTATAATACCACGATAGGAATAGAATGGATAAATTGTGGAATTTCTATATGTATTGATGAATAGAACATGAGCCTACTTATAAACTTTACAGGATGGCTATATAAAGTAACATAATATTACAATAGAAATTATAATCAATCAAGATTATGAGATTACAATATGAGAGATACATATAATCAAGTAATATATTTCTACCAATATCAATTATTGCAGTAATATAATGCGGAAGTTATCAGATCGTGCAATTAAATCAACACAAAATACTGAATAATAACGAACATGAGAGATTTATGTGATTCAGTCTAAGTGTCGTTACTTACACCATGGGAAGAGATAGAAGAATTAAAGAGTTACAATTGCTCACACACTCAAGTGTTTTCCAAACTTAAATAACATACAAACCACATTGTCCACAAAAAAAAACTCAATTAAATGTATTATCCAAAGTACACAAAACCCCATGTCCGATGCTCTGCGTGCGGCTCCAGAACAAGGGCTTCACTTTCAGGAAGTCTTGAGTGGCTTCTTTCTTGGTCAAACCGTGGATGTTTGTCAATAGGCATGCGGCCCTACTGTTAAAGGGATTGGGGAGTGGGGATGCTAGTATCACAAGTCAGGGGTTTGACTTTCACGCACCGCAAGAAGCAAATCAAAAGTTAAAAAATGAGAAGAGTTAGAGATAGAATAAAAAAAAAAAAGTGGATGTTTATTTTCTCCAACAGAAAAAAAACAAATCAGTGCCCAAGAGATAAAAGAAAATCAGCAACTTCTGTATTTTGAGACCACTGCTCATCGTCAATTTGAATTAAAGAAGAGAAGACCGATTTTGATTAATAAAAAATCCAACCAAGATTTGCCTTGAACGCCTAATTATCTTTACAATACCGATCGGTCTACCTTAGCAATTACTACCTCCTAATTTCATGATTGTGTAGAAGTAACCACTGTTTTGATAATGATCTTTTTTCTGTTTGAGCCATCATATTAAATATTATTGTCTGGCAAAAGTAAATAGTTTGTTCGCTTTAAAGTTTCATGTAATGACTGTAGGAGTATTTGCAACAGCCCTGTTGGGCCAGTCTAGGTTCGAAGTGTCGCTTTTGTTTACTTAAAAAATTACCTAGGAAAAGAGCAGATGGTTTGCACATGGGAAGAAAAATAAGAAAAATAAATATGTCAGGAAAGAAATAGATTTGAAGTTTCGTCTATTTAGGAAAATATAACCGGAACGATTTTACAAGGTAAGAATGATTTAACTGACCAAACACATCACGAAGATCTGAATATAAATTTAAAAAGTGTTAAAAACTTAAGGAAATTATGATTCACGTGTTAAAAGTCAATGTACCTTCAAATAACAACTTCACGCATCACTACTATGGTGCGGTTATCACTCAATTAAATAATATGTATGGGTCTTTTTGAGGATTTTATTCATAACAGCTTGAAAAAGAAATTATCTTTTAGACTTGTTGTGTGCTATAGAAAGATTTAAATCTTAAAACATCAAATCAAAAGTTCATGAACTAAATTGAATATGTACCAAAAGTTAGGGACCATATTGAACAAATTAAAAGTTTATGGACCAAATTGCACATTAGCTAAAATTCAATGACTGTTTGTATCGTTATCCCTAAATATGTATGGGTCTTTTATGGATTCTATTGGAAAAAGTTTGAAAAAGAAACTATCTTTGAGATTTGTTGTATGCTATGGAAAGGTTTAAATCTTAAAACATCAAACCAAGACGGAATTGTATCTTGCCAGCCACGACAGAGGAATATTCATTCAAGAAATTAAAAAGAAGTGATAAGATTTTCTTACCAAAAAAAAAAAAGTGATAAGATTTGTGAAATAACATGTTGAAGGAGGTAGATAGATTGGGGCAATCCTGCACCCAAAAGGAAATTGAATCCCCAAAAGTTGTCTTTCCTCATATAAGAGAGGACTCGCCTCTGTGTTTTGAGGAATAAATTCATCGAAGCAGTTGCACACCAGGCAAATTTATCATTCATTCTGCGACAAAGAAATGGCGAATTGGGAAGAACTCCCAGAAAGGATCCTGAAACCCATCGCTTGCCGACTAGCCATAGAAGACTTTTTAGCTTTTGGAGGGTGTGCACCTCATGGCAGTCCGCTGCCACCAAAGAGACGTACAAGGCGAAGCCGAAAGCCCTGTGTCTCATGACTGATGCGTACAACAATATAGCTAAGTTCTCCAGCCTCTCTACAGGGAGAATTTACCCAGTGCGGTTGCCAGGATCTCTTGCCGAGACCTTGTCTGCAACTAGGATGGATACTCGTGTCAGATGGGGCCAGCGAGTACCGTATCTTCAATCCGCTTTCGCGCGTCAGCATCGAACTCCCCGCCTTGGAGAAGCTTCACCGCGAGTCACGTCTCAGTGCTGAACTCGACGGGCTGAAGAGGCTCTGGTACGGCCCCGTGGGATCGACAGGATGGCGTTGTCCTCAAGCCCTTCTTTGTCCAGGAGCTACACGGTCATGATCTCTTATACCGGATCACAATGGTTTGCCTTCCACAGATCAGGAGAAGATGCGTGGACCGTAGTGAGTCCTGTGACGGATCTGATTCGGTTGACCGTCCTTGGACTGATTTATTACGATGGGCTATTTGTGGCCTTGGATGCGGGGGTCAAATAATGACTCTTAACGAGAGAGAGCGGCGCATGGAATCGCGACTATTTCTAGGGCTTAGTTATGTTGAAGGTGAACCGTATCTCGTTGAATGTTCGGGCTCATTGCTAGTGGCTTGGAAGATACGGGGCGAAAAGAATGATGGACACGTGAAAAGATTCGAGTTTTCAAAGCTGATTTGGAGAAGGGAACTAAGGAAGAGGTCAAGAGCTTGGGGAACGCGTCTCTCTTCTTGAGCGTCAACTCTTCGCTCTCGGTGGAGTGCAACGCCGAGTCTTGCCTTCCCGGATCGAGCCAAACCGCGTCTATTTCCCGGATTACCAAGATAATAACATGAAGAGTTACAGCATGGAGGACGGAAAAGTCGAGACATACTTTGATGCCACTAGCAGGCACATCTATGAAGCCCAATGGTTCCGACCTGGTTTTTGAACTTAACGTTTTGAATTTTTTTCTCTTCCTCGGTTGAAAAGGATATTGTGGTCAGCTTTCCAGTTTCTCAGTTTCTCCACTCTCCCACCATCTTTGATTTCTTTCATTTTATCTTCATCAACCATTGATACGCTCCCCTAGTCTCTCTCTCTCTCTCCTGCGTTAAGACGATAAAATGCATAACAAAATGGCGCTGATAAAAATGTTTTCTTAAAAGTTTTAGTTGTGAAATTGGATAAGCATAACATTAAATATGGATGATCAAATAAAAGTATTTTATTATGTGGCAGTGAAGTTTGGATAGAGTGAATCGGTTAAATTATATTCAATTTTTTTTTTTTTAAATCGGGCCATAAAATTTCGTGCTATTCCCTTTATTAAAATATTCACTTTATTTAATGGGTTTGATTCAATTGAAGGATATGGTGGTAATCTTTCTATTTTTGCACTTTGTCCACTCTCTCGCTATCTTCATCACTTTCCTTTTTATCTTCAACTATTGATACGTGCCCCTACTTTGTCATATCGTAAGTGAAGACAATAAGAATGCATAACTATATGGCATTGGTTAGAAAATATGAAATTGAATGAATATGACGTTGACTAAGAAAGACCGAATTAAAGTATTTTCTCATTTTGTAATGGAGTTTGGATGGAGTAATTGAAAAATGTTTGCATGTGGAAAGGGTAGAGAAAAAATTGAGTTTAGAAGGAAATGGTGAGAGAAAACTATTTGGCTGGTTAGAGGACAGAGACACTTTTAGCAATACAGAAAAAGCTATTTGATCGGTCAAAAGAGAGGGTTATTCTCAACAATAAGAAAATATGGGAAACACCTCCCTATTCTAAAGAGGTTGATTGATTCCACGCTCTCAATGACAACAAATTTCAATAAGCTAATTAATGGGAGGGTGATAATTGAACATTTTGAAGTAATTCAATGACCTAATCAAATTTGTTGAAAGCTTAGGAGCGACATTATACATTAAACATAAATAGAGGTATCTAATCACACAAATCGAAAATTTGTCGAGGAGCCGAAGTCCGGCTGCCACGACTCCCGTGAAGTGCCTAACACTATTCACAAGGCGGTAACAAATTCCATGAACTCGTATCTATTGAGAGTCGCCAACTTGTGTTGGATGAGAGTCGTCATGCTCCCGAGGTCTACTTTCTAGAGACATGGTCAAAAGAGTTCAAGTCTTATATAGGAGTTGGAGATGGAATTTTTAAAGATTTTCAAATAAAAAGGATTTTTAAACATTTTCAATCCTATCTTAAGTTTCAGATTTTCAAAGATTTCTAATCTTATCTTAGGTTGCACTAAATATATGATAAAATATTTTTACAATCTAGGGATATTTGAAGGATTTCAAATTCCCTTTATCCTACCATACCCCAATTCGAATACGAACAATCAAACGTAACCTTAAATAAATCATGTTACTAGTGGATAACATCTATCCCTCAGCCAGAATTGCTGTTATGGTCCAATAACCGCTCGTCACTACTTCCTTCTTAACCCTTTTTTTTTCTGTCCTTCGTCTTGTTTTGATAAGATCTACTTAATTTGAAGTGTCGCTTTTGTTCACTTAAATATTGCCTAGGAAAAGAGTAGATGCTTTGCACATGGGAAGAAATATAAGAAAAATAGATATGTCAGGAAAGATATAGATTTAAAGTTTTGTTTATTTAGGAGATAAACCCGAACTTTTTACAAGGTAACAAGGATATAACTCATCAAATTACGCTACAAAAAACATGTTTTTTTCCGACGAAATTTCCCACGAAAAATTCTGAAAAATTCGTTGGAAAACGAATTTCCAACAAATTTTCCAACGAAAAAAAATTCGTGGGTAATTCGTCGTCGGAAAATTTTCCAACAAAAAATTTTAATTTTCGTTGGAAATTTGCGACGAAAATTTTTTCGTTGGAAATTTCGTTGGAAACTTCGTGGGTAAATTAGTGGCTAAATTCCTTGGAAAGTTTGTTGGAAAATTCGTTGGTAATTATTCGTTGGAAAACTCGTGGCAAAATTCATCGGTAATTATTCGTGGGTAAATTCATGGATAAATTCCTTGAAATTTCGTTGTAAATTTCAAATAAGCTAATATTAGCGAAAAAACATCTTTGTTCGATTAAATTTCCAACGAAAAATTTGGAAAAATTCGTTGGAAAACGAATTTCCAACAAATTTTCCAACGAAAAAAATTGTCGGTAATTTGTCGCCGCAAAATTTTTCCAACAAAAATTTCAATTTCCATTGGATCATTCAGGTAAATTCGTGGCTAAGTTCGTTTTGTAAAGTTAGGTCGCTAATTATTCGTTGAAAAACTCGTGGCAAAATTCGTCGGTAATTATTCGTGGTGAAATTCATTGCAAACCAAATTTCCAACGAATTAGCGACGAAAAAAGATTCGTCGCTAATTCGGGCGTGGGAAAATTTTTGAGACAAAAAATTCATGGAATTTTGCGACAAAAAGAGCTCTTTTTGCCACAAAATTCAAATTTTCGGTATAGGCTTTTTTTCAATTTCGTGGCAAAATTCGTGGGGAATTTCTCACGAATTTTGCCAAATTGAATTGAAAAAACTTGGTATTTTGCCACAGACAAAAAAATTGGTCCGAAATTTTTTCCGTAAATTTTTATGACGAAAAATTTGAATATTCATTGGTAATTTGCGGCGAAAATTAATTAATTACACTAATTATTCGTTGCAAATTTCGTACGCCGTGGAAAATTCGTTGGAAAATTTGTCGCAAACTATTCTTTTGAAAATTCGTGGGAAATTTCTCACAAATTTTTCAACAAAATTCAAATTTTCGGATTTTTTTCAAATTGTGGGAAATTTCCCACGAATTTTCCAACGACAAAAAAAAAGCCAAAAATTTGAATTTCGTTTGAAAATTGCGTGAGAAATTTCCCACAAATTTTCCAACGAAATTGAAAAAGCTGAATTTCGTTGGAAAATTCATGAGAAATTTCCCACCTAATTTTCCTACAAATTTGAAAAACCGGCATTTTTTCGCAAAATTTTGCGATTTAAAAAATTAATTCGTTGCTAATTATTCATTGCAAAATTCATGACTAAATTAGTTGCAAAATTCATTAGAAAATTTGGCGCAAAACATTCATTGCAAATATCGGGGAAATCACGAATTTTGCAAAAAAGATTTCAATTTTCGTTGGTAAATTGCGTACGAAAAACAAATTGTGGAAATTTCATTGCAAAATTTGTCGCTAATTATTCGTTACAAAAATCGTGGAAAATCGCTAATTTTTCCAACCAAAAATTTCAATTGCAACAAAATCTATTTTGTTATAAAATTAGCCGCTAAGCTTACGAAATTTTGTTTAGGGACAATTTCAATTTTAAATCTAATCAGCAACAATATTAATTTCTACAATGTATAAGTTGCAAAGTCTCACATGATGGTATTCGATATTCAATCTCATAGTACATAGAGGTAGTTAAGCACTAATGAACATCATGTAATACATTCACAAAAATCAGAAAAGGAAAAAAATCTAGAAGAAGTATTTACTTGCATTCTGGTGGCATCACCTTAAACCTGGAAATGTCTTTACAATAGGAATAGAACATGAGCTTGCTCCTGGCCCAATGCATGGCCACGATCTGCTGCTGAGACAGGGCGGCAAAATCCTGACCCTCCACTGGGTCTGAGCTTGATGATGGGCTCCTGCTGGAACACGAGCTCAGTGGCTGTTGTCTCGGATATGAGACACAACCCACCATTTCCATCTCTGCTAATGAGACCACGAATGGTGCATACTTGTAGTTCACAGGGTATTTGCCTCCATGAGTTGCCCACTGTGACCCATCCTATATGGTTGCATACACAGACATCGGCTTTTGCAACTCTGACCAGCTTTTCCTGCATTTTGCAGCTCTGTGGATCCTGCCGAATCGAATGTCCCTACAAAATCAACAATGGTCACCCTTCATCTTTGTGGTGTTGTTAAGAAGAGTAATTAGGAAAATGGGGAAGTGATCCAACTAACCTGGCTTGACTGATTGAAGCCCTGATGTTATGATGCGATGTTTTCATAAACAGCCTTATTCAGCTTGGTTTGACATTACACCTAAAGGGAAACAGATTCCGACATCATGAAGCAAAGACGAAAATTTTCAATAAGAAAGAAATCTAGAACTTCCGAGACCGTATTCAACAAGTATGGCTGCACAATTCTTTACATCCCTGAACCTAGAAAAATGGTGCAATTACTTCTGAAGCTGAACTATCCTCCTATGCCATGGTGTAGCTTGAGATGGAGATGTCTGCTTGAGGCAAAGCGTGGATGTACACAAACTCGAGACTCTACCCTGAAGGCAAGGATTGAATCCATGAAGGGAACACATACAAGTCGCCGGAGTTGGCTAGTCCCCACAGAGGACCCAAATTGATTAATCCCCTGCAATACATTCTGGTTGTTCAAAATTGGCTTTGGAAAGTTTAAATACATGACAAGTAAGATATAAGCTACACGTATACATGAATGACTTATTCACCATTCATCTAAACTTATACCTATGCTGGGGCACACACTCTGGAACATTGATACCTCGAATTTCCTAACCTTAACAATCCATAGACCCCAAATCAACAGTCCAAAACAGATCAAATCTATCACTGTCCCTCCCCCGCTTCTCTATCTCATAAACAAGATCCTATGAGAACAAAGGTATATTTTCAGTTGTCATATAGCCCTAGTTTCAGAAACTCTAATCATGGTATTTGCAATTTCAAGAAACTTACAGAGAATTTAACATCCAGAAAAGGTTGCACAGGACCCAAAACGATAGATCTCACAGCGATAAAACACAGCCTTATTTATCAAATTGTAGCTAGCAGGGCATCGTCAAGGCTATAAAGGAGGATTAACATCTGTACCTCAAGTTCATCCAACTCCCAGTCAAATTCACAAACAACCTGTAGGGTGGAACAGGATAATAGTCGCATATAAAATTTATATCAGGCAGAATAGCCAGTGCAATCATCCTAACCTACGTATGCAGCATCACGAATCGTATAGCTAAAGAAAAGAAAAAGTCTTGAAGGATCTGCTACAGAAAACTCGTCCTTTAACAATAACTAAATCACTTCACGGATATGATTAAATATTTGACATGAACGGGTGCTAGTAGCTTCACATAGAGACTACTGCTATCCGGGAAACGCTAACCGGTGGCTCTACTGGATACACAATTGCAACCTCAGTGCTCTGTTCAAACTCATTCTCCTTGAATGGCTGATAAAAATTTGAAAGAGAGAAGAAAATGAATTATAAAGGATATATTGTGAAATCCACTTGGAGTAAACTAAATCTTGAGTAAATCTGTATCTCTCGAGGCTTCGTCGGAGGCGGCGACATTGGTTCGTCGGATGGCGAAGACGGCGACGGCGAGAACTGCAAAACGTCGAGGCGGAGGCGGAAGCGGAGACGGGGACGGCGAGAACAACAGAGCGAGTCGAGGCGGAGGCTAGGGCAACGGCGAGGCATCGGCTAGGACGTGGCGGAGGCGTCGGCGTCGTTCGTCGTAGACGACGGAGTCTCGGAGGCGTGAGTGCAGAGAGAGAGAGAGTGTGTAGATCTGGAAGAGGAAGTCTGGGAGCGCGAACGCGAGCGCGAAGTAGAGAGAAAGGAGGGAGAAAGGAGGGAGAACTCACGCTGATTCGAGCCTCGCCCCGCTCTCGCTCTCCGCGAACGCGGTCCCGAAGAACGGGCTCCGCGCGGCGATGCAGAGCCCGCCGATCCCGCCCCCGACAACCACGCAATCAACCAGTCCCCCACCGGCGGCCCTCGGCAACAAAGCACCGGATACCGGCCTCGCCCATGGCCACCGCTCGCCCTTGTCGTCGCCCAGATCTGGGCGACGGCGAGGTCGAGCAGCCATGGGCGAGGTTGAGCGGCGGCCATGGGCAAGACCGCTCGACCTCGCCCAGATCTGGGCCGAGGGAGAGCTGGTGGGCGCAGAACGGGCGTATGGCTACGGAGGAGGAAGCGACGGCGATGGCGGTGAGGGTGGCCATCATGGCTGGCGGAGGGAAGGGGGCAGGGACGGAGAGGTGTTTGGTGGAGGGGGGGGGATCTGAGGAATAGGAGAGAGAGAGAGACAGAGAGAAAAAAAATTAGGGTGAGGGCGGGCAAATTTTGGAGAGGGCGGGAAGCAAAATCAGCGACGAACATTATCTTTTTGTGGCTAATTAGCGACGAAAAAATATTCGTAGCTAATTAGCTACGAATTTGGTGACGAATTTGACCTCACAAATTTTAAAAAATTAAAAAATTTTGCGATGAATTATTTTTCGTGGCTAATTCCGTCGTAAATTAGCCACGAAAAAATAAAGGAATTAGCCACGACAAATAATTCGTCGCAAAATTTTTTCATTTTTTTACATTGATAATGTCAAGTTCGTGGCTAAATCTGTTTCTGGCCACGGATTTTTTTCGTGGCTAAATTCGCTGCAAATTAGCCACGGAAAAACATTTGTCACAAAATTTTTTTATTTTTTAAATTGGTAATGTCAAATTCGTGGCTAAATACGTTGCAAATTAGCCACAAATAATTTTTTTTCACAAATTAGCCATGAAAAAAAATTCGTCGCTAATTAGCGACGAAATTTTTTTGGTGGCAAATTCCGTCGCAAATTAGCAATGAATATTTTTTCGTCGCTAATTTTCGTGGCAAAATACTTGTTTTTTTTGTAGTGAAACAAAGAAAGGCGCTTTATATATCATATTTTCATTGATTTGTATTTGCTAAAATCCTCGATTTCATATCAAATTTATAAAATAATTTTGAATTGTGTAATCTATTCAATAAGTCTTTTTTATTAGGAATTGGATATCTTATCTATTTCAGAGCTATATTTAAAGATTTATAGTTGATTACTGATATCGAAACTCCTCTTTCTAATTTAGCATTTTTGTTTACATAAAAAACAGAGCAACTCCAAGGTGATTGGCCTTTTCTAATGAGATTTTTATCAAGAACTTCATGGATTTCATTTTGACAAAAATTCATGACTTCCTGATTCATTTAGGAAGGTATTGCCTTGGCTGGGATTTCTTTTTCAAAAAATTAAGATTCATAAGGTAAATCAACTATATGATATCTTTTAGACCAAAAAGCATTAGGAAGTGTCGAACATATAGAACTTTTTATGCAAATTTCAAGATTAGCAATTATTTTCTTAATAGTAGAATCAGAAAAATTTTGCTCAATTCTTTTTATGTTCAAGGTCTTCTTTTAAATATTGAAGGTGGTTTTCTTATTTTGGATAATACAATTTATTTCAGGAATGGATTGTTCCCGAAGTGTACTTAAGTTCTTGGTTTGTGGTTTGCTTATAATATTAAAAATTATTTTCCTTTTTTTTAAAATTTGGTCTCGATACCATCATTAGTAATTTTAAAAGGTTGTATAAGTCCTATAAAAGGAGTCCCTATAAGTCCGTAAAGTGATAATTTTAAAAGGTTGTATTTTTTTTGGTAAAATAATTTTAAAAGGTTGTATAAGTCCTATAAAAGGAATAAAGTTTTATAAGAAGTATTATCTTTTGTTTTTTGCAGCTTCTGGAATCTTATAATTAATATGTAATTTTGCGATGGACTTTTTTTTTTTTTTGTCGCTAATTAACCACGGAATATAATTCATCGCAAAGTTTTTTTTTTTTCTAAAATGTTAATGTCAAATTCATCGCTAATTAGCCACGGAAAATAATTCGTAGCAAAATTTTTTATTTTCTAAATTGTTAATATCAAATTTGTCGCTAATTAGCCACAGATTTTTTTTTCATCACAAATTTTCTAAATTGGTAATGTCAAATTCATCAATAAATCCATCGCTAATTACCACGAAAAATAATTCGTTGCAAAATTTTTTTTTATTTTTTAAATTGGTAATATCGAATTCGTGGCTAAATCCTTTGCAAATTAGCCACCAATAATTTTTCGTAACAAATTAGCCACCAAAAAAAATTCGTCGCAAACTTTTTTATTTTTTAAATTGGTAATTGTTTGCCGGCTTTTTTTCAAAATTCGTGTAGCAAATTTTCCACAAATTTTCCAACGAGTTTCAAAACATATTAGAAAAAAATGCATTTTCTGAAATTCGTTGGAAAATTCGTGGTAAATTTGCCACGAATTTTGCAATGAAAATCCAACATAGTAGAAAAAATGCCTTATTTTGAAATTCGTTGGAAAATTCGTGGCAAATTTGCCACGAATTTTCCATCGAATTTCAACATAATACAAAAAATGCATTTTTTGTAAAATTCGTTGCAAAATTCGTGATAAATTTGCCACAAATTTTGCAAACGAAAATCCAACATAGTAGAAAAAAATGTTTTTGAAATTCGTTGGAAAATTTGTGGCAAATTTGCCACGAATTTTTCAACGAATTTCGAACATAGTAGAAAAAATGCCTTTTTTTTGAAATTGTTGAAAAAATCGTGGCAAATTTGCCACGAATTTTCCAACGAATTTCAAACATATTACAAAAAATTCCTTTTTCGAAATTCGTTGGAAAATTCGTGGCAAATTTGCCACGAATTTTGCAACAAAAATCCAACATAATAGAAAAATGCCTTTTTTTGAAATTAGTTTGCAAAATTCGTTGGAAATTTGCAACGAATTTTTACAATGAATTTCAAACATATTACGACAAATGTATTT
This sequence comes from Syzygium grande, assembly GCA_024733475.1. Taxonomy (NCBI): domain Eukaryota; kingdom Viridiplantae; phylum Streptophyta; class Magnoliopsida; order Myrtales; family Myrtaceae; genus Syzygium; species Syzygium grande. The sequence continues at coordinate 20,411,348 of JAMXDD010000001.1, forward strand.
TTTGAAATTTGTTGCAAAATTCGTGACAAATTTTTTACGAATTTTGCAAACGAAAAATCCAACATAGTAGAAAAAAATGCCTTTTTTTGAAATTCGTTGGAAAATTTGTGGCAAATTTGCCATGAATTGTCCAACGAATTTCGAACATAGTAGAAAAAATGTCTTTTTTGAAATTCGTTGGAAAATTCAGGGCAAATTTGCCACGAATTTTCCAACAAATTTCGAAAATAGTAGAAAAAAATGCCATTTTTGAAATTGTTGAAAAATTCGTTTTGAAAATTTTCAATGAATTTTGCAACAAATTTAACATATGCGAAACAATAAGGTGTTATGAAAATTTGTTGTAAAATTAGTTGAAAATTTCCAATGAATTTAATATTTGCTGAAACAAATAAGGTGTTTTTAAAATTCGTTGCAAAATTCGTTGTAAATCTCCAACGAATTTCGCAACGAATTTAACATTTGCCGAAAAAAATAAGGTGTTTTTAAAATTCGTTGCAAAATTCGTTGGAAATTGCCAACGAATTTTGCAATAAATTCAAAAACACATTATTTTTCGGTATATTCAAAATTCGTTACAAAATTCGTTGGAAATTTCCAACAATTTTTGTAACGAATTTTGATTAACCCGAACAATATGAACTTTTTAAATTAGTGGTAAAATTAGTTAGAAATTTGCGACGAAAAATTTTTGTCGCAAAATTTCCCATGAATTTTGTGACGAAAAATGTTTCCTCGCTAATTTCCGATGAATTTTGCGACGAAAAAAATTTTTCGTCGCTAATTTCCAACGAATTTTATGCGACGAAACATTTTTCATCGCTAATTTCCGACGAATTTTACTTTTCGTTGGAAAAGTTGTCGCAAAATTTTCGCCGCAAATTTTCGTGGCAAAAATCCAGTTTTTTTGTAGTGAAAATTTTGCAATTTCAACCCAAAAAAAACCAAAAAAAAATGCAATGATATGGTCATAATGTAAAATATACTTCAGTTGCTTAAATATGAACTTTTAAATATTCATTATCAAGTTTGAAGATTGGGTGAACATTAGGGGTGTCATAAGGGAAAAATAATGTATGTTATTCAACTATTTATAACTCGAAGGGTTTTAAAAGATTTTTGTTGAATATGTCAAGTATTAGCCATAATTATTATTCCAGTAATGTCAATGTACTTCATTTCATATTAAAAGATTAATTTCTAAAATTAATATATTCTTATGAATCTATAAACATTTCTATGGAGAAAACAAGAGTGTATTATAAAAGAATATTGTTGAGTTATTAGTCTTGTTTAGTTTTATTCAACTAGGAATTGAATTTTGGAAACGTGTATATATATAGATATATATATATATATATATATATATATATGCATGTATGTATGGACAAAATCACAAATAAATATCTTGGTAGGAAGCTCTCTTCTTACTATAGAAGAGATTAGTTTGTTTTTTACAATTAAATTGAAGTTATTGGGGCAAGATAGAAAGAATGAGCATTGCATTCAATATTTCACTAACACGATAAATCTAATTTGAGAAATACAATTATATCATTATAGTTGACACTTAAATTTTGACTATCCATTTAAGATTTAATTACATGGAAAATTAAGGACTAATTTTTAACCCCTAAACAAAAATAATTCTCATTAAATTGCATAGTATGTAGACACTAGGTGCATTTGCATCTATAGAATTTAGCATAACATAAAATTAAAAAAAAAAGAGAGAGGAGAGAAAAAGAAAAATAATAAAAAACGAAGAAGGAAAAGACACATGGGGAGCTCTTCCCATGCACCAACAGGAAAGGGGTTCACAATTCACGTATCTCACGGCTACAGGAGAGAGAATTGAGAGTGTACAGAGAGAGGTAATCGCTTTTTCAGAGAAAAGAGCGTCTTTCACAAAACGGGCGCGGGGTGGCCTTCAAGAGAGAGGCATTTCACAGAAAAGACAAATTTTGAGAAGAGCATAGCCATAGGAGAGAGCGAGAAAGGAAAAGTCAAAGAAAAGAAGACAAGAGAGAAACACTTCTCTCCAGGGGCTGAGACGAAGGCCTTTCTTTCTCTCTCTCTCTGGTTTCCATCCACGTAAGCACGAAAGAGGAAAACCTACGGTCTGCACATGCAGAGAGAAAAAGAGAAGAAAGAGTTTTAAACGGGGGGAGAGAACGAACAGAGGAGATGAGCCGAGAGAGAAGGGATTTTTGCTCGCTCGCCGGCGGCCCGTTTGAGTCGCCATCGTTCCCGTTGAAGGCTCCACCTATCGGCCACCGTTCGTTGCCAAACAGCCCCACAAACCAGGGAGGCCCCCGTCTAATCCTGCTCTGTTTCGGCCTCCCTTCCCCTGCCTCTCGGGTGCCGGGCACACCAAGCCTATTCGGTGGTCACGTGCCCCGTCAATGGGGGCTTCAACTTGTTTCGCACTCAAACAAGTCGTTTTAACCGTCGTATGTCAAAAAAAGGCCATGAGTCTGGTTAAAATCGGCCCTGTAGCTCCATTTCCCAGACGCCTATCACCTGTTTGACCAAATGTCTCAACCAGACCGTTTAAGCTGTAGAGTGTCAAATCTGGTCGTGTAATTTCTTGGCGTTTCGATGCAAACTGAGATGAACTCGTGACCAGATATGGTTTTTTAGAGCTTTAGACATCACGTTTGAGCCAAAAACGGTTTTGAATCTCGGTCTAAAATCCATATTCGACCCCGTCTACCACCTGTTCGACAAAATGTCGAAATGAAACTCCGAATCTGTTTTTGCAAAACCGACACTCTAAAACTTTGGTATATGCATGGTTTGTTCTAATATGGTCACTGACTCCAAGTTTCCTTTTTTTTCAGAGATTTTGACGTGATTCGCATATCGTCTGAGTTGGCCGTGCTTGCATCTCCCGTCCGTCAGAAGGCTTTTCGTCAACGGTGATGCCTACAATTCAAGGCTGCCGCCACCCATTAGTTATATTCTATCCCATGTCGTGTATGTCTGGTTGCTTAGGCTTAATGTTTTTTCTGGTGGCCATGAGTTTGGGGCCAGGAAATCGACTTCTTGCTCGCTGACTCATTTTCATGGTTGGGGTTAGTCGATGGTTCGGTGGCCACGTTGGCCAGTGGCGAAGGATGTAGAACCGCTGGCGGTCGTCGGTGTTGGCCGCGCAAGCCGGCGGTCAGGGGCGGTGAGGTTCCCAGCGTAGTCTCGGTGAAGGCATGAAGGAGTTCTCAGTGAGCCCAGGGGAAGAAGACGTCCAGAAGGGAAATAGAAAATGAAAACAGAACAAATAGAAAAAAAAATAAACAATAGAAAAGAAAAGGATAAAAGAAATCATAAAAAAATAGGAAATTAGAGTATAATCCGGGCGGATCGGAGCGCTGAATCGGACCGGGTCCCCCGACCCAGTCTGAAGTCCATTTTCCATAATTAAAAAATTTAAAAAAATTCAGAAAAATTCCGAAAAATTGGGAAAGGTTTAGAAATTAGTTTTTGGGTTAATTTCGTTAGGTTTTAGTGTTATTTTCATTCTAGATTTAGTTTTAAAAATAGGAAAAAAAATGAAAAAAAACCCTTTAAAAATTTGTTCGAAAATTTGAACAAGCCATTAAGGATCTACTTTAGAACTTTTGATTGTCTTTTCTTTTTAGAGACGATGCTAGGCCACTAGTTGTTTATTTTCATGTCAATTATTTTGTTGCACACTTTTAATACATTTGTTGTTATTTTCCATTTTTAGCATGGTTATGATGGATTTTAGGCTTCTCAATAGATTGCCTTGGTGCGTTAGTTAGCAAGTAGTCAAATTTAGGTACCAAAAAGACACTAGTCAAATCACTAGTGTAATCAAGTCCCTGATTCTTAGAATGTCTGATTTTCGCACGTATCGAAACGATACTCCCGCATCTTGATTAGGGTTTCTAGCCAATCCTTAACTATGATTAGTGGCGGCTTTAATTCAATGCATAAATTAGACAGTTCTTGTCGTGCGAGATATGAGGCTCGAGAGCGTCTCCGTTTTTGGACATGAGCCTTTTGGTTTGTCCTTGGAACAAACCAACTGATGTTCATATCCATCAACAAATACCTCTTGACCTATACCGATTAATTTTTTTTCTCCCCCAATCGGGACGGGTAGGTCGCGACAATTATGTGCTTCGATAATATAATATTTTGTGTGACAAATAAAAACAACTCATAAATATTTTATTAGTCTCTAATATAAATAGAATAAATATCTACTATGCACGTACGACGTAGTTTTTGTATTGATTTTTTCTTTTAATTTTAAACTTGCTCAAACGAAGAGTGGACATCAACGCTCGTGATTGTTAACTAGTTAACTATAATGATAGATTCATTTCTCTGCATCTTTTGCTATTATAAACTAATGCATTTCAAAGTTAATTAATAGAGCCATATCTTCTTTTTAAGGGTAATATTTATTAGAGGAACTGTATATCCATTCAAGTAAGAGTCGCATATTTTCTTTAAAAGACAGTCATTATCTATGGAAAAAGTAATTTCCGCGTGCAACGGTCATGGTTACTAGTAGTTACAAGAAAGTAATGCATTTACAACAAGTAGAAGTCTTGATTCCTTTGTGAAAATTTTAAAAAAATAATACAGACTTTAAAAAAGTTGCATCCGTAGAACCCATAATGTAAACATATAACATAATGTTAATCAATAATTAATGTCGGTAAGAATCGGGATTTGTTTCATCAGATTTTTTGGAGTCAGCATTGATCAAATATTTTGGATAGACAAAAATACTTGCGTTCATCTCCCTTATTAAATACTTACACGATTGTTCTTCCGTCTTGCAACTTCAATGAAGTTAATTGTAAGCCAATGCTTCAATTGTTTATGGATATAATAACCGAATTAAAAAAAAGGTATAAGACAACATCATATAAACAAGTACACTTAAAATAAATTACATCCATTTAATCTCCTCTTTCTGAATTAAATTAAATATCTTAACTATTTTTCAGAAATTTGGCCATAGAGTTCCCTGCTACGCCCTTTGATAATATATTCACTTTAATTAATGAGTTGACTTCAAAAAAATAAACTAATGAGTTGACTCAATTGAAGGATATTGTGGCAATCTTTCTATTTTGGGTTAATATCATCAAAACCCCAAACTGGTACACGTGTGATAATTTTACCCTCATGAACTTTTTTTTTTTACCATCAAAAATTCTAAACCGGTACATTTGTAACAATTTTACCCCGAATATCCCTAAAAACCCCAAACTGGACACACTTACGACAATTTTACCCTGAACATATCACAAAAAATCCAAAACTGGTACACATGTGATAATTTTACCCTGAACTAAAATTTCGACATTATTTTTTTTTATTTTTTCGAATTTGTATTAATTATTTTGTTTTTTCTTTTTTTTTTCTTCATCTTCAACCTTTGGCGGGTCGCCCGGACGGTGACCATGGGCGGAACGGAAGGCAGCCCGCTGGTGGAAGCCAGCAAAGGTCGGCCCCGTTGGCTGCTGACAAGGGCCGCATAAGAAGAAGGGAGAGGAATTTGAGGAGGACAGCCAGAAGAAGAAGAAGAAGAAGAAGAAGTTGATTTCGGCGCTGAATTGAATACTGCCGCAATTGACCAAAAGTTGCTGCTTCTGGAGTTTCGGAATCTATTCCCGCGAGGAAGCTCGAACAGGACCCGTTTTCGCGTTGACCCAAATACTAGGGCCATTGTGCCGAAGATAGCGAAGCTATTACCGGATCTTACTCCCAAGCTCCCTCAACGTCTGTTGGAAGAACAGTTCATCGCCCTTCTGCAGTCATGTAGGACCAAGAAGCGACTTCATCAAATTCACGCCCAGGTGGTCTGTCATGGCCTCGAGCAGAACCACTATGTTGCCCCAAAAATCATCGCGGCTTGTGCTCAGCTCAAGGAAATGGGGTATGCCCATCACGTGTTCGACCGAATTCTCGACCCGAATGTATCTCACTGGAACGCCGTGCTCAGGGGGTGTTCTCAAAATGAATTGAACAGGGAGGTCGTTCTTTTGTTCAGTCGAATGAGGAGCATGGGCGTGATGCCCAATTGCTTCACTTTCCCTATTGTGCTCAAATCTTGCGGCAAGATCCATGCTTTGACGGAAGGCCAAGAAGTGCATTGTTTTGTGATCAAGTCCGGTTTTAAGATGAAGAAAAAAGAAAAGAAAAAATAAAAAAAATTGGAAAAAATAAAAAAATAATAATATTAAAAAATTATTAGTTCAGGATAAAATTGTCACAAGTGTGTCGGTTTTGAGGTTTTTGTGGTCAAAAAATAGTTTAGAGTAAATTTATCACAGATTTATCGTTTGGAGTAAAATTATCAAAGGTGTACTAGTTTGGGGTTTTTTTGATAAAAAAATTTGGGGTAAAATTGTCACAGAATTTGGGATTTTTTTGTGATAAAAAATTCGGAGAAAATTGTCATACATGTATCGGTTTAGGGTTTTGTCACGCCTCGCACCCTACGAAGATCATCCCTCGATGGTCGAACATTGAATGCGACGTCCCGGATACGTCGCCGACTCAACCCAAACATCGTAGATTAAGCACGGCGTGGAAAAAATAGGAACAACCTGGACAATTAATTATGACGAGGGGTAACAATAGTACAAAATAATAACTGTGATTCCTACACTTAGCGATACATACGACGCCCACAAAAGACAATCCCCGAGCTAGGCCATAACAATAGAACCACATTCCTTAAAAGGGACAAAGGTTCGCAACTTAACTCCTCTACAAAGGGGACTCAAAATACCGAAAGTACTTGACCCGTCCTCGATCTTGAGATACTCTTGCAGCGTCTCCAATCACTCATGGTCGCGGATCTGAAATGGTTATATAATAACCGTGAGAGCAGTCTCAATAAGCAACCCCTATACCCCGTAGGCTAATGCGTACTCGGACAAGTCGTCGTGCAATCAAATCGATAATATATATAATTCACATCAATGGATTTACCTCGCCATCCAATCGCCTACCCACACTGCACATTAGTTAATTAGAATAATGCAATAATATTCCGGTAATATAACACAATCGTTCAAGTATCATCCATACTGTACTCAATCCATTCAACCAATTCAACTAGCCAATTCTTGCTCCTAAGCTCCCCCGCAACTAGCTGTTTCAGTCACACGCTCAACCAACAATCACACGTTCAGCCAATTCGGTCCCTTCAACAATTCATCACCACGCTCAACCAGCCAATTCAATCACACTTAAATTGCATCGTGAAAACATCTTTCACGACCCGCCACGCGCGTCGGTCCATTCTCCGTCGCCCATGCGCCTCTGAGGCCTATCGGCACACCGCCAATCATACTTTCCAACCGCCGTCAACACGTCCCAAGTCCGTAGCCCTCTGATTAATCCGGGCTCAATTTCCAATGACCGGCGTGAACACGTCCCGTCTAACACACCTTTAACGGGCCACCGTCAACACGTCTCAAGCCCGCGTCCATTTGGCACACCGTGTTCATGCCTTCACACGAATTCCGTAGCCCTCCGATCAATCCGGGTTTAGAATCGTTCAATTAAATCAATTCCACACCAATTGCATCAATAACCCATAATCACAACTCGGAATTCACAATTATTACCTCAATTCACAAACCCGCGCTCAAGGGGTTATCCAAGTCAAGCATACCATTAATCCAATTCAAATAGAAATAAACATAATATGAAATTACATCACGCCCTAGAGGTTCTAACTGAGACAAGTCTATAAGTACCCACGTTTTCAATTCACATCACAGTTCCACTTGCCCACAAATCCGTCATTCACGAATGAGAATTTCAAATTTGAGCATGGGCGTGATGCCCAATTTAGCTTACCATAATTAGTCCCTATTGTGCTCAAATCTTGCGGCAAGATCCATGCTTTGACGGAAGGCCAAGAAGTGCATTGTTTTGTGATCAAGTCCTGTTTTAAGATGAAGAAAAAAGTAAAGAAAAGAAAAAAAAATTAAAAATAAAAATTCGAAAAATAAAAAAATAATATTAAAAATTATAAGTTAAGGGTAAAATTGTCAAGAAGAAGAAGAGGAAGAAGAGGAAGAAGTTAAGAAGAAGAAGAGGAAAGAGAAGGAGAGAGGAGAGAGAGGGGGGTGTTAGAGGGGGTTGGTGTCAAGTTTGAGGGGACGGGACGTTTTCGGAAAAAATCAGAGGGGAAAAAGAGGGAGGGAGAGAGAGAGGAAAGGAAGAGAGAGGGAGAGAGAGAGGAGAGAGAGACACACGCTGGAAGGAGAGAGAGAGAGACACGGCGGGGAGAGAGAGAGAGAGGAGAGAAAAAGAGAGAGAAAGAGAGAAAAGACTAATTTAAACTTTTCGAGCTCGATTCAATGGATACGGTTCGATTAAAATTTAACGGTCCCGATTCAAAATCAGAAAATGGCCTAACAAACCACGAAAAATCCCAATAATAATCTAGAGTAATTGGCCAAAATAAAATAATCCAAGACACACTACGAGGGAGGTCTACTAGTCCAAATCCGCACCCGGTCAAAAATTTCACTTTTCACATATTCCGG
>JAMXDD010000001.1:20419999-20784999 GCA_024733475.1 Syzygium grande
CGATCTCGACGCTGGCTAAATAATATCGACACCGTCCAATTTATTTCGTCCCGAAACTCCCCGAAAATCGATGCCAAGTTCGGGGTATGAATAATAACCAAATTCGATCGAGTGTGATTCTAGCGAAATCTCAAAATTTAAAACAATAACCGGGAGTGATCGGTTCCGGCGAGAGATTTTACTACAAGCACAATTGATTTAATTACACGCTTATTAAATCCCAAAATTGAGTCAAAACCGGATGTCACAGTTTTTGGTGGTATTAACTCTTCTATTTTCGCACTTTCTTTACTCTCCCACTGTCTTCATCACTTTCCTTTTCACTTCATCAACTATTATTATGCATTCCCCTACTTTTTCCACTCTCTCACTATCTAAGCCATCTTTTTTCTTCATATTGTCAGTGAGTGAAAACGATAAGAATGCGTAACTCTATGGCATTGTTTAAATATACTTTCCTAAGCTTTTAGCTTAGTACTACCTAAATGCAAAGAAAATTGAATGTATAATCCTACACCGAAAAGGAAACTGAATCCCCCAAAAGTTGTCTTTCCTCACATAAGAAAGGACCCGCCGCTTTATTTTGAGCAATAAATTCATCAGAGAAGTTGCACACCAGGCAAATTGATCATTCAATCTACGACCATAAGTAATGACGAATTGGGAAGAACTCCCACAAGAGATCCTAGAACTCATCGGTTGTCGACTAGCCCCAGAAGACTTTTTAGCTTTTGGAGGGGTGTGCACCTCATGGCAGTCTTCCGCCACCAAAGAGACGTACAAGGCGATGTCAAGAGCCCCGTGGTTCATGACTTCTGTGCGCAAGCAAATAGCTGAGTTCTTCAGCCCCTCTAGAGGAAGAATTTTCCAGTTGCTAGCATCTCGAATTGCAACCATGTCTCCCCTAGGACGACTACTCGTGTCAAAGGGGCACCGTGACTTTATCTTCAATCCGCTTTCGCGCGTCAGCATCGAACTCCCCTCCTTGGAGAAGCTTCGCCACAAGTCATCTCTCGCTGTGGAACTTGACGTGCTAAAGAAGCTCCGGTGCGGACCCAACAGAATCCACAAGATCGCGTTGTCCTCAAGCCCTTCTTCATCCAGGAGCTACACGGCCATGATCTCTTTTCACGGGAATTTTCGGGATCATAAACAACTAGGGTTCGCCTTTCTCAGATCAGGAGAAGATGCGTGGACGGTAGTGAGTCCAGCAACGCATCTGCATTGGTCCAGCGTCGTTGGGCTCATTCATTACGACGGGCTATTTGTCGCCTTGGATGCGGGTAACCAAATAATGACTCTTGACGAGAGAAAGGGTCGTATGCAATTGCGACTAGATCTAGGGCAGAATTTTGACGGTTGTGGGTATCTCATGGAATGTTCAGGTTCATTGCTGGTGGCTTGGAAGATAAAGGGCGAGAACGATGGACCCGTGAAACACATCCGAGTTTTCAAAGTGGATTTGAAGAAGAGAACTAAGAAAGAGGTCGAGAGCCTGGGGAACGCTTCTTTCTTCTTAAATTATAACTCTTCCTTCTCGGTGGAGTTCAACGCCGAGTACCCCGAATCTTGCTTTCTCGGGATCAAGCCGAACCACATCCATTTCACAGATTACATGGATGAGAAGAAGATTTACAGCATGGACGATGGAAAGGTTGAGACATACCTCGATGCAACTGGCTGTCACCGTTATGCAGGCCAGTGGTTCCAACCTGATTTTTGAAAATTTCTGAGTAGGAAGATTTTGACGTCAAACCAACTCGATTGGAGTGGGCCCATCTCCACCCTTGATCACAACACAAGGGCCCTACAGGACACGATCAACAGATCATTGAGTACAGATCTACTTTCAGGGCAGCTTGCAAAGGATATTCCTATTTCCTATAATATACGTTCGTGGCTAACTTTCCTATTTACCACCGACCACGACGCCAAGGCCAATGAACCCTCGCCACGACCTGAAACTAATCCTTTTACCATCTCAGACATCGCTGGAAACAACCATACACCAATCCCATGATCATCGTGGTCAGGTTGTGACTGGATTTGAGGTCGTAGGCTTCAATGTGCACAACGTGAAAGGAACAAAGAAGAAGGGGAAATTGTGAGGTTTGACCACAAGACGTAAGAAAATATTAAGGTCAAAACTAGATTCCAAAGCTCACCGTCTGCATAAGTTTGGGACTCATCGGGAAGGAAAATCCATCGGTAAAAAGCCATTTTCCGTACCTAATAGTGAAAAAAAGATTTCCAATGATATTTTAAGCTAGCACCAAAAAAATACTTCTATTTTCCAGAAAAGTGACCTTTATCTACATGCACAAATCTATTTTGCCGGTGTCTTGGCTCAATAAAGGATGTGAAGGTGCTTTTCTATGTCATTCCTAAACTTTCAATTGATATGATTAATAAGGTCTCAATAGTTCTATCCAATACTTAAAATCTTTCCCGAAATTTTGACTGAATCGATTGGGTTCTTAAACTATTTCAAAATGTTCAGTGATAACCTTGCAATCAAGAAAAGCTTTTAAATTGGGGAAATTGTCACTCTTCTCATCCTCAACTTTTCAACTGGGGTCATGTTAAATGGAAAACAGATGAAATAAGAAACTAAAAGTTCTCCATGCTGGTTACTGGTAGATATTTTTAAATCACTTTTCCTTGATTTCCAAACTATTCAAAATCTTCAACCTTAAAATCTTAACTGAAGACTGTTAACTACTTGAAATCATCTATTTGAAGTGATTGAGAAAAGGGAAAACAAAACTCCCGCCTAAAGTGTACAGTACTCGTAGAAAAGAGATATAATCACGGGTATAATTTTCTCGATCAAATTGTATTTTCTTCATATAGATCGGTGTCTGTCAACAAATTTCAATAAGTTAATTGATGGAAGCATGACACTTGAACATCTTGAAGTAATTGAAGGACCTGATCAAACTGATTTAAAGCTGAGAAACAACATCGTGAATCGAAAAGGAAATGGACCTAATTGTACCAAACAAAAATTCATGAATGACTTTGCATATTAGGCAAAAATTAGAGACTATTAGCATTATCGTCCCCTAACAAATTTCATCTTACCAGAGGATAACATCATTGCCCCACCGCAACCGAAGTTATGGTCCAACAAAAGGCTCGTCACTACTTTCTTCTTCATCAATCTACCCCCGCCCCTCTTATGTTTGTTTTGATAAAGAATTACTTAATTATGAGTATTGCTTGTTTAGTGAAGTACTTTAGGAAAATTAACCTAAACTTTTCTACAAAGGAAGAAGGACTTAATTTACCAAAATACAAAGGGAAGATTAAAGTTTAACAGTTGAATAGTGTTAAAGAGTTAATGAATTATATAATTTGATGCTAAAAACTCAATTTACTTTTTTTTTTTATATAATAAGACTAAAATTTTAAGCCATCAAACCAAGAGTAAATTGTGTTTTGCCATCCACACCAAAGGAATTCCATTAGATGGAAAAAAAAAAGGCAATAAGATTTGTGAAACGAGGTAGTTAGTCCTGACAATATTGTCTTTCCATAGGACTGACATTCTCTCCAATACAACAAAAGAAAGGACCTAATTAGTACCCGGCTTTAACTCTACCAAATTCTCATTGACCTTTCACATTTGTTCACTTAATTGATGGATGCCTTGGGCAGCAAATTTGAAAATTTAATATAGTTTGCGTGTGAAACTTTTGAGGAGGAAACGAGCGTTATGTAATTCAAAACTGTTAATCTCGTCTTAATCGTCATTTGTCGGGACTATGTGACATAATCTCTTTGGCTTGGACAAGGGCATCTCGTTGTTCCTGGATTGAGGGGAAATGCGTTCAACGGAATAAATTCTTAGATATACAACTACATTTGGAAGGGTTAGGGTCCCTATTTATGGGTCACTGAAATATTTATGCCTAATATCCCGATTCAAGTAGTTATTTATTTGATACCTCCTAAGAACTAGGAACTATTGTTCTAACCTTGTAGAGGGATTTTTTTTTTGGTCGAAAGAAAATTTCATTCATTAGTCATGATCACTTCCAATCAAAGCAAATCCCAAAGAGCTGCAAAACAAAACAAAACCAGAAAACAACAAGAGTACAACCTACAGCTATCAGCATGCTCTCTTTTTCCAAAAGACCACATATCTGGCACAACACCAAAAGAACAATCGATAGCCGATCACCAGAACTGTCACGCCCCGGACCCCAACGGGCTCGCGACACCCCTTCAATGGTCATATTGAACGCGACGGCCCAGGATGCTTCGCTGACCCAAACGAAACACTCAACAATAAAGGTAAGCGGAAGCGAATTTAAAACAACCTGCATTTATAAAATATGACAAAGGGATAGCACAAAACACTAATTGCATAACATCATAAAGCAGTCACTATTACAAAACAGTAATACAGGCTACCAATTTAAAAACCACAATTTTCAAAAGGGGGTGGTGGTTGTCAAGCTTATCTCCTCTACAAAAATATACTCAAAAGACAGGGTAAATTGATCTATCCTTCATCCCTCGTAGTACTCGGCGGCATCTTCGAGTCGATCACGGTTGCGGATATGAAAGTAATTATACAATAACCGTGAGAACGAGTCTCAATAAGCAATACCCTAAATCCTACAAAGGCCAATGCGTACTCAAACAAGTCATACAAACAATTTAACCCTCAACACAGAAAATTCACATCATGGTACTTGCCTCGCCATCAAACGCGCATGTTCTGCACGTTAGTTAAACGTGATAATGTAATATTAATAGCCTAATAACATATTACAATCACTCAAGCGCTAACCACACTAGCACTCAATCAATCCAATCAATTCACTCACACATTCAATCAGCCAGCCTAATCAGTTCAATCAATTCAATTACACTCAACTTCGCATGCGTGGTCGAACAATTTTCCACGACCTCCGGTCCTTTCACATTGCCCGTGCCCACTACGCCTCGTGTCTGTTCTCCTTTGCCCGCGCCATTGCGCCTCAAGCCCATTTGGCACACCAGCCATTCATACTTTCACACGGACCGCCCGTCAACGCGTCCAAGTCCGTAGCCCTCTAATCAATCCGAGCTCAATTTCCAATGATCGGCGTAAACACGTCCCTGTCCAACACAGCTTCAACGGGCCACCGTCAACACGCTCAAGCCCGCATCGGTTTGACACACCGCCATTCATGCCTTCACACGAACCGCCGTCAACAAGTCCCAAGTCCATAGCCCTTCGATCAATCCGGGCTTAAAATCGAACAAGCATGCACACGCCCATTAAATTCAATCAATTTCACGCCAATTGCATCAAACGATCCATATTCACAACTCAATCCAATTCGCAATTCACCACATTAATCCACAAACCCGACATTCAAGTCGGCCACGTCGATCACTCAAATCGTGCATATTATGTTATCCAATCCAATTAGCACAATTATATCATAATATAATTATATTAAATCACACCCCTAACCGTTCTAAACTCAAGAAAAGTCTATAAAATACCCAAAGTACTAGGTAGGGTTTAGGAAGTCACTTACTAGGTTTTGGCCCGGAAAAGTCGGCTTGGGCCTAAATGACCCGGTGAATAGTGTGGCTCGACACACGTATGGGCACCCGCAATCGGTCACGGGCTAGGCGCTCGGGCACGGCACCCGCAAGGCCCCCGCCACGGGGTGCGGCGCTCATCACGGGCATGGCGCTCAGCCACGCACGGGCACGGTGGCTGAACGGCGGCCGCACGTGGGTGCGGTGGTCGTGCGGCATGCCCAGGGGCGCCATGGGCAAGCTGGACGGGCGGCGCGCTCGGGCAATGGGCACAGCGATGGGCACGGCACGGCGATCGGCCACGGCCGCGGCCGCGCTACGATAGGATCTTGCCGAGGCAATGGGTCACACGGCTTTGGGCAAGCCAGCATGGTCATTAGTCAATGGACGCGATTGGTGGCGGCGCTGGCGTACGTATGACGACATCGCGACGCAGCTGGCTGGCGGGAGTGACGCTGGGCCGACGCAATAGTCAAAATGGGTCACAATGGCAACACGATGATAGCGTAGTCAGGGGGGGATGATCACTGTGTGGAGGTATAGAGAGAGAGAGAGAGAGAGAGAGAGAGAGAGAGAGAGAGAGAGAGAGAGAGAGAGAGAGAGAGAGGAGAGAGAGAGAGAGATCAATGAGGGGAGGAGGACGGCGGCAAGATGGACAAGTTGGCTACGACTTGGACAAATTCGGGCGACGCGCGGGGGTGACTCATAGCAATGCAAGGCGAATCTATTAACGGGACGGCGGCCTCGAGCGGCAAGGTGGGCGCAGAGGAGAGGGAGAGACCAACCGGTCGGGGTGGCGGACAGCAACGCCAGGGCGGTCGAGCTTAGTTGGCGACGGGCGGGCGACGCTGCCAAAGTAGCTCAAAGGGTCAAGGCCGGGCAGCAAGGAGAAGGAGCAAAAGCAGGAGCAGAACTAGTTGCGGGAGGAAGAAGGAAGAGGAAGAAGAAAGGAGAGAGAAGAAGAGAGAGGAGAGAGAGAAGGTCTGAGGAAAATGAGCGTGAAGGGACACGCAAGGGGGGGGGCACGTGGCACGGCAGGGGGAGGAGAGAGAAAAGAAAGAGGGAGGGAGAGAGAGAGAAAAGAGAGAAAATAAACGCTCATTCAAATAATTATTGCAATCCAACAGCCCACATTTAAAATCGAAAACGATCCAAAGCAGTCTAAATTAATTCTAGAATATAATAAGGGCAAAGGCCAAATTAATTAAATCAAACTACCATGAGGAAGGTCTACGGTCCAAATTTGTACCCGATCAAAAATTCACTTTTCATATATTCCGGGCAATCTCAAGGCTGGCCTTAATAATATTGACACCGTCCAATTAAATTAAATCCTCGAAACTCTGAGAAATTCGACACCAAAGTTTGGGCTCTAATTAACGGTCAAATTCAATCGAGTGCGATTCTAGCGAAATCTCTAATTTAAAAAAAATAAAATAACCGAGAGTGATTAGTTTTCGGGTGAGATTTTATTATAAGCATACTTGACGAATTACACATTTTATAAATCCCAAAATAGATCGAAATTGAATGTCACAAGAACTAACTTCAAAATTGAGCTAAAGTTATTTCAGAATCACATATGACTCTGAACATTTGGAGATCTGTTGATAGGTTGAATTCTACGGTGATTCATTATATCTTTGATGATCAGCCCTACCAAGTGGCAACCTTGCTAAGGGGGATGGAGACTTCATTAACGTTGAAAAAGAGCCTTGCTCATTCAATAGGCCAATTCCTTTGGTTGCTCTCTTGAAAAGTGAAAAACTTGCTCATAGGATGTAACGGAAATTTGCATCCACAGGGGTTTACCCTAGAAAAGAAATGAAGCTGGCTATGTAGCTAAGCTAACAGCAAAGAAAAGGCTAATAAAAAAATCAAGAATAAATTACATTGCATGACATTTTTCTTTTTTTTATTTCTAAAATGTTGCTTACAGAAAATATGAAAAATTTTCAGAATAGTGAAATGATTTTACAAGTGGAAACTACTAAATGGACCTAATTAATTCTAGAAGAAAATGTCAAATATTCTTTGTAATTCAAAGGGAAAACTACTAAATGGACCTAATTATGTCTCGAAATCAATGGAAATAGCCGAGTTAATTTTTGTTAAGCATTCATCTTGAATCATAATTTATGGCCAAACAATTGAATAGATTGAGTTGGCATAAATAAAATAACGCTTGTGCCACTTATTGAGCTAAGACATAGGGGGTCAGTTGGACAGATATGCGCATGTAATCATCGTTATACTAAAGTTTCCTTTCTTTAGCTTTCCTTTACTTTCGCCTGGCATCGACAAAGTAGAAAAAACGTAATAAAAACCCAAAGATCGAAGAACTCATAAGGAACCAGAAAAGATTTGAGGAATGTCGTCACTGTAGTTACGCTAGGCCGTCGCCGATTGAAGCTTTGGTGTCAAAGGGATTAACGCCTTACGGGCTTCTCGAATCAAGTCTTCGCCCGCAAGAAAACGATCCAGCACCTACCCATTTTACATTCGTTATCTAACTTCACGCGTTCATAGGTAGTGTTCTGCTTGAGCTCTGCGTCTTTTGACGCACGACCTCTTCTTTTCAGAGCCTCCAACTTGTGCATTGCAAGATGTCAATGACGTGATGACGACCACTCGCGTGCGGTCGCTAAAGATCATGGTGATTGTGGGGGGGGGGGGTTGGGGGCGGGGCTCTGTCTTAGGGGACAAACTGCGAAATTGGCCATGCATGAGTTCACATAAAACTCATTGGGATTTGCTTTTTCTTGTGCTTCACTGCCGATGCTTCTAGCTGGTGCTCCGTTCACACATATGAGAGCTGGAGATGGCCATAGCGTTGAAGACCATATAAAGCTGCCTTCCCTTCCGGTATCTTCTCCTTTGTCGCAAGTCAATCATCTGATACCATTAGTTTGGGATAAAACTATCCTTCAAGTATCTTTTGAGTCAAATCCAAACAATAATTCCACTCGTCTAATCTTCAAAGAGACCCGATAAAAAACCCTTTCAAATGCATCGCGAAACTATAAGGTGGCGGACATGGCCTTCCAGGCTGTTCTAAGGGAGAGATATGTAGTGGTTCCAACATGGAATCTGCCGCATCCAGACCAAGCTTACCCTTTACAAGACACTGTAGATTACCGGACAACAGGCATTTCAACTAATAAAATACTTTTCAGAGAGTTGATTAACCACTCTATCATGCCCTTGCAACCATTAATCTGGTCCCATATCATCTTTTTTTTTTGATGATGGGCTCTCAAAAGAGGGAGGAAGATCACATAATCTTACGTGAGCCACATGACTAAAACCTTGTACTAGTGTCACAATGATTGAGAATGGATCGATCCGATGTTTATGATATGATAAAAACTTGCATACGTCCATAAACATAGAGTCCAACTGAATTAGTTGTTATTTTTTTGCGACGCAAGTATTTGTCCTTTGTCTTTTAAAATTTGAAACATTACGAACATGAAACTGTTGACATATCTATACTTTGTATGATGCAAGTTTATTTTCAGTGTAAACATAAGTTTTCTATGGGAATTTTTTTTCATGAAGGTTTGGTGTTGAAGTTATTGTTGAATTGTCTTGAATACTGCAGAAGAGAAATGCCAAAAGAAGCGTATTTGCATATAGGTCTTCGTCTCCACACATTTCAAACCGAAAACAACTTTTGAACCAGTTTTACGGTTAACGAGGACTCAAAGGTAGCTAGCTATAATTCCATAGAGACTTCAATTCCCAAAATGCTCCCCAAGGGATTCTCGCGGTTACTGTTCATCCGCCGGAATTTTGCTGATTTCGGCGACGGATTGAGCTGGAATTTGGCGGGTAGACTCCTTGGACCTTCCTCTACCATCCCTCCGAAGGATTTCTCCCTTGTTCAGACCTGAAGTTGGGATTCGGATCTGTATTTCGCTGTTCTCTCTCCGTCCGTGAGTGCGAACGTCTTAAGGCGGGAGACCAGGTCTGGCTTCCTCCGACTTTCATCCCTGGATTAACTTCCCCTGCCCTCGTCTCCAGCTTAGACTAGTGGTTGGTTTAGATTGCTCTGTACTGGGGTGGTTGTTAGACAGAGACGTTCCCCTATTCTGGAACCGTATGTGATTGTGGTCTGATTGGAGATAGGTCGGCTTCTGATCTGGTGATTTGTGTTGCTGCTGACTAGTGTTGGTAGTTGTGATATATTGGTAGCAATTTTTGGGACTCCTTTGGTTTGCTTCCTACCCTTCCACCTGATCAGTTGGGCTGACCGGTAGGTGCTCGCATTAATGTCCCAATGAAAGGAACTCACCAACCGACTGGAGCCTCTGCTGCTCTGGCTACTGATCACCCTCCTGTTGTATCTGCACTTCAAGTGGTAAATGGTTCTGACCTCAGCAACGCGAATGCTGCTGCATCTAGAGGACAATCTTCTGCTCTTATTTCACTTCAAGCTGCACCGACCCTGCAAGCTGTTCCTGCATCTGATGCGACCATTGCTGCAACCTCGGTTCTTCCTGTCAATGAGGCTCAGCGTGCCTTGGGTCTTAGACCTATTCTAAAAGGCACTTCATCAGGAGCTGAACCTCCCCTATTAATGAGACCCATCACTTGCAAATTGGTGCTAGAGATAATACTTTTGCAGCTGTTACCAAAGGCAAATCCACCTCAGTGGTACCTGAAGCTGATCAATCCCTTGGCCATACGCTATTCTGAAGAACCAATCTCGGCGTAGTAGGAGCAGAGGGCGACCCGGAAACAGAAGCAGATCTCTTAGAAGAACTCACAATGATAGTGTTTCAAGGCGGTCTGAGTCCAGACATGTTACAGCAAAGAAAACAATGCAGGTGGGACAGACTTCATCTCATCCTCAAAATCAAACCAGCAATGCCCCTGCTCCTAGATCGTGGGCAACTATTGCCAAGGTAATAACTAAAGGGTATGACTTATCCTTTGTCCCTCCTCTAGAGGAGAATGGTGAAAATATAGTGGATATATCTCCAGAAGTTGCTGCTGAAGTGAATCCTTTTTGCTTAGAATGTATCGTCGGTCATTACGTGGGGAAGAAAATCCCATTTAAGCTGACTGAAGAGGCTTTCAGGAAAACGTGGGAGAGCAACTTGCTGAAGTTAAACTCCACGAAAATGGTTTCTATTTTTTCGTATCCCTAATGCGGACTTTCGCAGGAAGATACTTGACATGGGGCCGGTATCTATATTTAGTAGCACGATGATTCTTCAGCAATGGCACCCAAAGCTTCAGCTCTTGAAGGGTGTGATGGAGTCTGTTCCGGTTTGGGTCAGGCTCAGAGACATCCCTCTATCTTTATGGTCTCCTGCGGGTATAAGTAGGATAGCAAGTGCTGTTGGAAGGCCTCTCTGTGGATTATCAAACAGAGAAAATGGCTAGGATTTCATATGCGAGAGTGTGTATTGAAATTAAAGCTAGTAATCCTCGGGTGGAATCTGTTAAGGTCCGTTGGGATGGTGATATATACCTGGTACAGGTTGAACATGAATGGAAGCCATTGGCTTGCCCAGCTTGTGGTATTTTTGGCCATAAACCTGGTTCAGTTGGCTTTGCTTGTGCTCCTGTTCACTCTGAAACTACAGTGGCCGAACCTTCTCGACTTCAAGGAGCAGGAGAATGGATCCAGTCAGCAGGAAAAAAGGCAAAAACACACAGATCAAGAACAACAACCAGATCAGAATTGCATCTGACCCTCCAGAGGAACTGAATACAGGGAGGAGATTACCTTGCCTCCTGTTCGAGAGCCCTTTCGCCTTATTCATCCTAGAACCGAATTATCCCCTCTAAGACACTAGAAGCAGGGCAGTCCTAAGAATTAGACCGACCTCCCGCTGGACACGAACTCTAGGGACGTGAATTCTTTGCCTCCTAACTTGATTCCTGATGCTGAACTTGGTCTGAATTCCTCTGATCTTCTGCTGGAAGCTAATGCAGGGCTGAGCCAAGATGCTGTACAAAGGAAGAAGGTTCTTTCGCCCTCTCCTCATCAGACTGTTCCGCTAGTTTCCAACACAGAGATGGTTGATCCTGCTGTCCCTGATTCTCACGGTTGTACAGACCAGCATTCTCGGGACCCCGTTATTAATTCACACTCTTCCTCTGAAGGTTCCTCTGGCTCTCATGGTGGGGTTGAGGACAGTGACTCTGACGACTTGCGGGGAGAGGAACTTGCCATTATGTCTCCCCCAACCACCCCGGCCTCGATCATTGGCCTCAAATGCCACGCGGATGCTCCTAAGGTCTCTTTTCACCCTATTCCCCTGCTCGTCCGCTGCTCAAGGTATGGTGCCCGGATCTTCCTCCTCGAAGAAAAAGCTAAGAAGAGGAAGTCTAGGAAATCTCGATAGATAGTTTTCCTTGTCTACTATGTTTTTGAGTTTGGAACATTAGGGGCCTAGTTGCACCCCGAGGCAAGTGAAATCCGTGCTCTCATTAGCAAACATCACCTTTGGTCAGTATGGGAATTTTGGAAACTAAAGTGAAGGCTTCTTCTTTTGCTATGATATCAAGAGGCTTGAATCTAAATTGGAGTTGGATTTCTAACTACGACCCTCTCCTCTCTCAGGATTTGGTTTGGTGGGACCCAAATGTTCCGGACATTAGTCTCGTGTTTTCTTCTAGCCAAATGATCCATCTTCAGCTCCGCCTCTTGGATCTCCGGATTCTTGTTTGTTCTCCATTGTTTACGGGAACATACCGTTGTTAAACGAGACAACTTTGGGCTGACCTTTATCGTCTCTCTAATGACGATCTTCCATGGATCGTTGCGGTGATTTTAATGCAATTAGAGACCGGAAGACAGTGGTCGGCAAAGACTACCCAATGGATTCCGCCTTTGATGAATGCAAAGATGGCCTTAGGCAAAGGGGGCTTGGAGGACCTTCGTTATGTAGGGTGTCGCTACACTTGGTCTCATTCCACTGGAGCTAACCGCAAAATGCGCAAGATTGATCGGGTTCTTGTAAATGGTAGCTGGCTTCAACAATTCTCATATTCTGAAGCAAATTTTCTTCCGCCAGGAATCTCTGACCATTCCCCGATGGTAATAAAGATTGTTCTCCCTAGTCCCTGCAAAAAGCCGTTCAAGTTTTTTAACTTTTGGACCACTCATCCACATTTCCTGGAGTTAGTTACTCATGCTTGGGATACCCATGTTACTGGCTCACCTATGTTTATTGTCTGTTGTAAACTTAAGGTTCTCAAGATACATTTGAAGCGTTTGAACAGGTCTTCTTTCTCAGACATTTCTGCAAGAACGGAACAGGCCAGATTGAACCTTTTTGCTGTTCAGACAGCTCTGGAGTCAAATCCATTTGATCAAAACCTCGGAACAAGTGAAGCTTCGCTCCTGCAAACCTATTCAGATCTTCGTTCCCAAGAAGAGTCTTTCTTTAGACAAAAATCTAGAATAAGATGGCTCAAGCAAGGGGACCTGAATACAAAATACTTTCACCTCCAGGTCAACAAAAGGAGGCAGCACAATAGAATCCTTTCAGTATCGATAGAGGCTGGGGGCCTTATCACCGAACCTCAACAAGTCAGAGACCATATTGTCCATCACTTTCGAGCTTGTTAAATGGCGCTCAAAGAAACCGGTTCTTCCCACTGCCTTGGAGCTGGAGGCTCTCCTTGGACATGCCCTGGATGAAAACCAAAGCGCCACCTTAATTCAGCCGATATCTGAGGAGGAAATTAAAACCGCTCTCTTCTCTCTTGCAAATGACAAAGCTCCTGGTCCTGACGGTTTCAATGCTGAATTCTTCAAACACTCTTGGGGAATCATTGGAAAATCTATCTTAGATGCGGTTAAGGCTTTCTTCGAGACGGGTTTCCTGCTTAAGGAGATCAACAATACCATCCTCACATTAGTGCCGAAAGTCCCAAATGCTTCGAGTATGAGTGATTTCCGGCCAATAGCTTGTTGCAATACTTTGTACAAATGTATCTCTAAAATACTTGCTAGGCGCATGGCAAGGGTCATCCCGTTGTTGGTGGGACCTTCCCAAACAGCTTTTGTTAAAGGCCGCCGTATTAGCGACAATATTTTGTTAGCTCAAGAACTTTTTGCGGGCTTTCACCACGAAGCTTATCTACCTAAATGCGCCATCAAGGTGGATTTTCATAAGCTTTTGACACGATAGACTGGGCCTTTATTGAAAAGGTTCTCACCGCTTTTAACTTTCCAAATTCTTTTTATTAAGATGGTAATGGCATGCATCTCAACTGCAAAGTACACCATTTCGATCAATGGCGAACTACATGGCTATTTTGCTAGTAACCGTGGGATTCGTCAGGGGGACCCTTTGTCTCCATACTTATTCATTCTTTCTATGGAAATCTTCTCGGCTATTCTCAAGTCCAAAACTGAAAACCCGGAATTCCATTGGTATTGGCGTTGCAAGAAACCCCGTATATCACATTTGTTCTTTGCAGATGATGTTCTCTTATTTTCACAAGGACATATGAGATCGATAGAGCTTATCAAGGAATCTCTAACATTATTCTCAAGTTGGTCTGGCTTAAGTCCAAACCCAAATAAGAGCAACATATACCTCTCGGGAGGTAACTCGGAGTCACATAATGGTATTCTCCAATGTCTCGGATTTCAACAGGGATCTCTTCCCTTCCGATACTTGGGTGTGCCTATTATCTCTTCCAGGCTAAGAAAAGAGGATTGCAAGCTCTTGGTTGATTCCATCACGGCGAGAGCTCGTTCTTGGACACAAAGATTCTTATCTTTTGCGGGTCGCATGCAACTTATAAAATCGGTTCTGCATTCTATACAAGTATACTGGGCCGCGATATTTCCACTTCCCATATGTGTCTTAAATGATATTGAGACCATACTTAGACAGTTCCTTTGGAAAGGCCCTGACTTAGGAACAGGTGGTGCTAAGGTAGCCTGGAATACTGTTTGTCTCCCAAAAGAAGAAGGTGGCCTCGGGATACGATGTCTTTTCGACTACAATAGAGCAATGATGCTAAAGCACATATGGATCCTCTTCTCCGACAAAGAATCTATGTGGTGCAAATGGATTCATACAAACTTTTACAAAAGAAAAATTTCGGAATGTTTCTAAACCCACCTTTTGCTCATGGACTTGGAAGAAGATCCTTGACTCACGAGCTCTAGCCCGGACTTTATTCGGGTGGAAGATTGGAGATGGCGGATGATATCCTTTTGGTTTGATAGGTGGCACTCTAAAGGGCCCCTTTATCCCACCTTTAGCAACATGGACATATACCAGTCTCGGATTCCACGTGATGCCTCGGTATGGGATTTTTTCACTCCACCGCAACCATCATCCTCACTTCACTCTATTATGGATTGGATTCAAGCTCCACCAAGCTTTGAGGAAGATACCGGATAGCTTCATTTGGAATCCTCGATCCAACTCAACCATTCTCGGTCGCATACAGTTCGGAACCACACAAGGAAGAAAGGCCGGCCAACATCTTGGCATTCATTTGTATGGGATTCTCACTTGACCCCCGGCACTCTTTTCTTCTATGGATTGTGTCTTTAAACCGGCTTCCCATGCAGGTCCTTCTTATTCAAAATCGTCGCATTGATTCAGGTGTTTGTGCTTTACGCCGTCTTGTTCGGACTCCATCAATCACCTTTTCTTGAATGCTCCGTTACTAGTCGGCTAGCTGTTTTTGGGCTACTAAATGCAATATTCAATGGCGCAACCGACCATGGCTAGAGCTTATTAAGTGGGCAAGTAGAGTCATGGGGGCCCTTCCTTCGCATAGGCTTGCCGGTTTTCTTTGGGAGCTCTATGCCATACTATATGGATTGAGCGGAACAACTCCCTCTTCGGGGAACAAGGATATTTTCATCCTCGAATTTGTAAGCACATCATCAAGATGGTCAAAGACAAGGTTCTTTCCTTGGAAAAATTGTTGACACACATAAAAAAGAAGACTTCAAAGGAACTGGGAACTCTCTCCTTCCATCTTCTCTTAGTTGTGTATCACTTTATTTTTTTGTGCACACTTTCATTTGGGTTCTCTTGTTCTTTGCTCTCGTCGGGGCCTATATTTTTATTTGTTATTGTGGGCATCCACCTCAATCCTTCGATGATCATTCTTTGCTCCCGGCTAGGCTCGATGATAGGACCCCTATCTTTGCCGTCCAGCTCCTCCCATTAAATCTCTAAGGTTTTTTCTTTGTATATTCTTTGCTCCCGATGGTTTCGGTACCTTGGATCTCCTTCTTTGCTGTCCCGATGTTGCTCGGTGCCATCGGTTGACCCAAAGCTTGGGATATCTTCTTTCTGATCCGGTTTCACATCCATACTTTCTTGTCCACTTGCTTTGTGTCTTTTGCTGGTTGGTTTTTATTCTTGTTCTAGTCGAGTCTACTTGTTCTCGTTCTAGCTTGGGCCCCCACCTGTTTTGTACTTAGTTCTCTTTGGACCTTCTTGACCTTGTCGGGACATCTTTTGTGTCCTAATATGGTTAGGTTTTAGGTTCGAGCTTAGATTGTACTTGGTGACTTGAAAAGTTATACAAACATTTACCTTTACCAAAAAAAAAAAAAGGTAGCTAGCTATATAAACAGCAAAGCCGAACTTTCGGTCTGCACTTCAAACATCGTTAATCCTCTTCACCACGGGCATCCTCAAGGCTGATGTGCAAACTTTCCGGATGACCAATACAACCTCTGCATGTTTAGAAGCTCATAATACCTTTGAATTTGCTCCGTCCCTTCTATCAATTTGCATGAATCGACGACCTCGAGATGTGCCCGTGATTTATGATTCTCAACTTTGAGGACCATTTTTCTAGCACTTTTGCATGTCCGAGCAGAAATTTAACCATTGGGTGCACACCCTATATTTGAATCTTAAACAAGCATCCAACCCGAAAATCTCGACATTCCCGAGATGCCAAGACCAAAGCCCTGAAGTTCCTCTTTAAATGCCAATAGCATTCGTGATCAAATCTGCAGTAAGCCCAGCGTAACTTACATCGCGCACATAAAAGGAAAAGTGAATATTTCAAAGAAAACATGATTTAGCTTCCGCATCTTGATGATTTAATCACCTGAAACCATAATCATCCTTTGTCAAAGTTACCAACTTAAACCGGCAAAAAAGGAGTTGGTTAATCTCCACTCCACAATGAATCGATTCGAGAGAAATCATATACAAGGGGAACCTAATAGTAATTTGTTCATCAATGCCAAAGCAATCTTCTCATTGTCACCATCACAAAGGGTAATTGTCGTTAAACTTCGTGGAGCATTATACTAATTCGTCCGATCAAGGAGAAATAGGAATGCGTAGACTTCTAATACTTGATAAATGAAAACAATTACATCACTTTGCATGATTAAAAGGTACAAAGTGTCACGCCTTACCCCACGAAACATGGACAACCGCATAGGTCGAGAAGAGTGCGACGCCCCAGTGAATCGCCACCGACCCGAATGAACCCAATAAGAGAAAACACGTCGCAAGCGGAATCGGGCGTGTATATATATAGTCTTTAGAAGAGATCATACCTTTCATAGTGTAGAAAATCTTGTCGCTCTAGACTAATATAGTCCGAGTAACGGCAGAATTTCTACCACAAGATTTCTATATTTCTGCACTTGTACTTCAATATTTCTGTTGTAATCTTTCTATATTTATTATTTGATTTAAACCACGAAGTCTCCACTCAAAATCTTCATAAAAACGGTTTAAACATACAGAAATATTATAAACGTCGATGGAGTAGAAAAAGCTCTATTGAAAGCGTTTATAAAAAGTAAGATGGAATATATGTATTCAACACAGAAAGATATTAAATAGATTAAATTAAATAAAATGGCGCGCATTGATGGCTATAAAAATGCCGTAAGCAAGATATAATATGACAAAAAGAACGATTAGAAATTCTAAACCAACCATGTAGGTGGTATTACTATGCAAGTATAAGAAAGAAATTACAGACCATCCACAGGCGGTTCGACCTGCCGTTTGTGGGGTATGTAATTGTAAATGCAAGAGATAATAGAAAAGGACTGATATATAAATGCAGGAGAGTATTACAAGAATGGTATGGAAAGATTACACAAACAATATTGAAAGATTACAACAGAAATATTGAAGTACAAGTGCAAAATATAGAAATCTTGCGGTAGAAATTCTTCCGTTACTCGGACTATATTAGTCTAGAACGACAAGATTTTCTACACTATGAAAGGTATGATCTCTTCTAAAGACTAGAAAATTCTTTGGGTAGAAAGATATTCAAAAGGGTGTCTTTGAAGGATCTTCAAAAAAGATTTAGAAAGGAGGTGAGAGGATTTACGGCTTGGAAGGATTGGAGAGGGTGTTTCCTGAATCTCCTAAGTGTGAAAAGTGTCCTTGAATATGAGAAGCACGATTTTTATAGGCGAGGAAGGTTCCTGTAGCAAATAGTAAAAAAAGTGCACAAAGATACAAAGGTCTTGTAGCAAATAGTAGAGAGTGTCAATGTCTGGTGACATTGTAGCAAATAGTAAAAAGTGTCAAGAAACCCAACATAATCATGAAAAGCGAGAAAAGTTTTGACGGACTCGCTTTGGCAACAATGGAAATGCCGAGTCTTCTTTCGGCGCTTTTTGTCTTCAAGAGGGTTTGGACAAATCTTCCACGGTCCTTCCTCAAAATCTTCTTCTTCATCATCATCCTTTACACCGCCCAATTGCCGGGAATGGGGCAAATCCGGGATGCCATAGCAATCATCTTCATTGGAATTGCCATTTGTGTTGAGAAGAGTTGGTTTCCTCTAAATCGAAAAGGGCTTGTTTCAAAGATTCCCCGTGAGTTCTTTGGTGGGATTTGGCGGAAGCTAGTCCGGATAGTACAAATCCCTTATCATGCAAAAAATGGGGAGATATCATCACTTGTGATGGGTTGATTTCCCCTAGAAATTAGCCATTCAGAAACGGCCTGTTTGGTGACTCTGTCAAAAAATTTGAAACCGTCCCACCATTTGACTTTAAAACGTCTAATGAGAATGGGAATACCAGTTTCGGGGGATTTTCTGTAATCAAAATACCATCCGAGGACCCATGATACTCCAAAATGATAGAAATAGAGCATCAGTTTAGGAAAATTTTTCTCAGAAGGTAATGGAGTGAATTTTTCCATGAAAAGCTCATAACCGGGTTTGAGTTTAGGATGGATCATATCCTCTGTTGGTCCCATGTATTCCCACCATCGGATGAACCAATAGGGAGCAGAAGTAATATCAAAATTTTGGAAGAAAAATAGCCAAGTATGGGTGTTGTTGGCGTTTTTCTCCAAAAAGTGTTCCACCAAGCTTGCTGGTAGTCAAAATATGAGTATGAGGACCTGTATGGAAGGGCTTCATTGGTTTTGGATTCAAGTTTATGCAAGGCCAAAGGGTCTGGTCTCCATTGGGAAGGGTGGATGACCCTAAGAATTCTGGCTGTGGAGTAATTCACATGGCCTTTGTCTTCAAAATGTCTGAAATAAACAGACTTTGTTTCTTCCAAAATTTTCTCATAAAACTCAGATGTCTTATAAACATCATGAGGAGTATAATAGAAATTTTCAGAAAACATATTTCTAGCAAAAACATAAGGATCTGGATTATAAAATCCATTTTCTGCATTGCGATGTTTTGAAATACCGTTTTATGAAAAAGAATTTTGATTTTGGAGGGGCAACTTGAGAAGACCGTGAGGTCTCGAATAGGTTGGATAGACCAATCACCACCTCACTAGAAATCGTTTTCCCTTTGCTTTTTGGGTAGCTAGGGGAGAGGGTTCAGGACTTACCAGTGCCTTGGAAGGCTGTGGTTGGTTATCAAAAGCCTGTTGGAGGAGCAACAATGCCTGCTCTTTGGTTAATTGGGTTATGTCTATAGAAAGAGGTTTATCATCAGAAGGTTTGATTGAAACAGGTTCTTCTTTAACCTGATTGGAAATGGTAGTAATAGAAAGGGGTTTTGGAGGCGTTTGGGCCGCCTGGAGCCATGTCCTGATATTGGTTAATTTTTTCTCGGGAGGAGGTTCTGCAACCTCTTTTCCTTTGTCTCTCCTAGTTGGCTTTTTTGGAGGCATTTTCCCTGCAAAAATTCTCTCGTGAGAAAATCTGGGAGAGAATTTGAAGAACCATTTATAAATTCTATGTCAAAATCAAAAACAGATAAAATAGCTTGCCATCTAGCAAAAATCTGTTTTGAAGCAATGTTTTGAACATCCTTTTGCAAAACATCTTTTGCTGATTTACAATCGATTCGCAATAGAAATTTTTGATTCAAAAGATCTCCTTGGAATTTAGAAATAGAAAGTACAATAGCAAGGATTTCCTTTTTAATGATGGAGTAGTTCTTTTGGCAATCATTCCAATGTTTGGAGACAAACTGAACAATTTGTTCTTTGTTGCCTTTAGATTGTTTAAGAATTCCTCCATAACCAATATCGAAGCGTCGGTTTCAACAATTTTGAAAGCGATTGGATCTGCAAGGTGCAAGCAAGGGATTTCCTTGATGATGCGTTTGATTTGTCTCACAATGTCTGTATGAACTGTGTCCATGGTGGAGGGTCTTTTTGAGCCTCTGATGGAGTGGTTTACAGATTATGTTGACACGTGGGAAGAAATCAATAATATAATTTAGACTTCCTAGAAATCTCTGTAGTTGAGTTTTGTCTCTAATCTCATCAGGAAACTTATCATAAAACAAAATTGATCTTTCAATCGGAATAATGGTTCCATGATGGATATAGTGACCTAGAAAACGGATTTTGGTTTTAAAAAGGGATATTTTTGTAGGTGAAACCACCAAACCATTTTTCTTCACAATATTTATGAAATGATTGATGTGTTTGAAATGTTTTTCTATGGATGTAGAAAATATTAAAACATCATCAATATAAACAATAATATAATCAGAACAATGATTAAAAATGTCATTCATGATCCTTTGAAATTCAGAAGGAGCATTTTTCAATCCAAAAGGCATGACATTCCATTCATATTGACCAAAAGAAACAGTAAAGGCTGTTTTGTACCGATCCTTTTCGCTAATCTGGATCTGCCAAAATCCTGATTTCATATCAAATTTTGAAAAGATTTTTGCATCATAAAGTCTATTCAACAAATCTTTCTTGTTTGGAATTGGATATCTTATCCATTTTAAAGCTGTATTCAATGGTTTGTAGTTTATTACCAATCTTGGAACTCCTCTTTCTAGTTCGGCATTTTTGTTAACATAGAAAGCAGAGCAACTCCAAGGTGATTGGCTTTTCCTAATAAGTTTCTTCTCAAAAAGTTCCTGTATTTCCTTTTGACAGAAATTTAGAACTTCGTGATTCATTTGAGAAGGTCTGGCTTTAGTAGGAATATTCTTTTCAGAAAACTCTGGCTCATAAGGAAGATCAACTATGTGACTTTTACGAGACCAAAAAGCATTTGGAATATTAGAACATATAGAATTCTTGATTTGAGTCTCAAGATTAGAAATCTTTTTCTCAAGGTTTTCTTGAGAAGGTTTTTATCAATTCTATTGTATTCAAGATCTTCTTTCAAAAATTGAAGATGTGCTTCTTTGTCTTGAATAATACAATTAATCTCAGAAATTGAATATTCTTGAAGAGTATTCAAGGTTCTAGTATGAGGTTTAGAAATGAAATCGAAACATATCCTTTTCCCCAAGGTTCTTGTTTCGATTCCTTTTCAGATGACTTTAAAAGGTTGTAGCAAATTTATGAAAGGCGATCCTAAAATAACATTTTGCTTAATGTTTTTACAAAGAAGAAAGGGGGTTTTGAAAGAGATTTGATCTTTCACAACCTCGGCTTCAAGGAGTTTGAAATTAATATTCAGTTTGTCACCAGAAGCTGATTTAAGGGATTGATAAGTCTTTTCAAAATATTTGGTTGGTATAAGACCTTCTTTTATACAATTAAGGTCTGCACCAATATCAAAAAGGGCTGTTGTATTTAAAACAAATTCATTTTGGACTTTTATAGAAATATTGATGATCCATTTTCTGGTGGTAATCTCAGAAAGCATCAAAAGGAAATTTGTTTCGGAAGGAGAAGGAAGTTGAGGAACATCATCTTTTTCTTCTAAATCTTCTGAATCTTCCTCCTTTTGTTTTCTTTTAGAATTTTTTATTGCCAAAATATCCTTTTGCATAATCAACTGAGCAGTTTTGAGATCTTGGATCTCTTGCTTTTGCTTGTTGATTTCATGAGTAAGTTCATTTATAGAAATAGGTTTAAAACTTGTTTTCTTGGTTTTGTTAAGAATGGTAGAAATGTTATAAGGACTATCATTATGAAAGGTGGATTTAGAAATTGGTTTTGGGTTTTGAAAATTATTTAAATATTTTATTTTGGTTTTAGGGATTAGAGATCGATCAAAAAAGTTGCAAAAGAATTTCTTCTTCTTTTGTTAAAACATTTATTTCAAAACTGGCTTCATCATCGTTTTTTGGGAAGATGACGAAGAAGAGGTTTCTAAATCACAAATTTGCAAACCTTCTTCAAAATTAGAATCATCGGAAGAACTATCGTCGCCTTGACCATTAATTGGTTGAGCTGATTAATAATTCTTCATCAAGTTCTAATTCATTAACTTTCTTGTTAATCTTGCAAAACCGAGAAGTATGTCCTTTTTGCCACAATTGTAGCAAGTGACATTTTTAAAGCTTTTCTTTGAAGTTTTGGTTTTATCGAGAATCATCCTTTTCTTTCTCTTTTTTCTTAGAAAATTTTTTATCAAATTTCTTTTTGTAAGGTTTTTTATAAAATTTCTTATGTTCCTTTCTTTTGGAAGAACATTTGCGAGAACATTTAGGTTTATCAAAATTTTCAAAAGATGGATCATATTGGGCACAAAAAATCTCCCAAACCTTTTTAGAAAGTTTCTGTTCTTTCTTGATCTGTTTTTGGAGATGAATATTGGTACACATTTGTGTTCCAATTTTATAAACATAAGAGGTTAATTCGCCATAAGAAAGATGGTCATATGGAATTATATTTCCATATTCGCCTCTTATCTTCTTCGCGAACTTGTTCTCCTATGAGTTTAAAAGCAGACCAGCAAGAAATTTTTCTTTCCAGAAAGATTGATTGCAATCAGTTCTCTGAAGAACTCTCTGCGGGAATATTTCTTTATATTCTCGGAATTCTCCTAAAGATCTGCATTTCATATTAGACAAGAGATCTTGGTTTTTATCGAGAATATGGGAGGAATCTCCTAGAAAATGCTGGGATATAGAAAATATTAAAGTATTGACAGCATCTTGGATGGGTTGATCATCTTCATCCGTGGATGTTTTGACCAAAAAGGGTCGAGTTTATGAGCATTCAAAATTTGAGATCTTTGCTCTTGGTTTAGGTAGTTATCCCACCATCCTTTGAGCTAGCCTCAGAAATCCGGCTATTAAAAGATATGCAATAGAATGATCAAGTATCGGGAATTGTCTTATAGGTGTTTGCAAGCATAACCATTTGGGTCAGAATATTTACAAGATTCTGTTCAGAAACACCATCTATATTCCATTCATAGATAGCATCAGAAGAATACTTATTCTGAATTTTAGAAAATGTTTCTTCTGTGAGGATATCAGGAGGAGTAGCACGAGAATAGTAAAGTTTTTGAGGATCCTTCCAGGTGATACGATTTATCTCTGGAAGAGACTCAGTGTCAGATTTATCAAGAAGATTGATTTGATTAGAAGCTTCAACCCGATCTAGAGTATCCTTGACACTCAGATTTTGTATTAAAGGAGTATCCAAAACTATAGGTTTTTAGGAATCAAAACTGCTTTTCCTTTGAGGAGTCTTTTTCATCTTCTAGGGCTTTGGCAAAATCAACACTTTGGGATTTTTGGGATTTCAAAATTCTTAAAAAGAGGAGGTTTTAAATCTTTTTTGGAATTGTTATAGAAGTGGACGAAAAACTATTTTGAGTCGATTTTCAATTCGATCAAGCTGCTTGCCTATGGTGTGAAGATGTTGGTTTGAAAAGTTGTTTTGTTCAACAATCTTCTTGATTCCTATACCATCTATTTCGAGCGGTTTTGAAAGGAGAGGCTATTATCTCGGTCTCTCGATGTTCAAATCTGATTTTTCTCAAAGGAGGATGATTAGACTCAATGACTTGGCCATCGCCTAATTTCCATTTATAAAATTGATCAAGAACAAAAATTTGTTTTTCTTTCAAAAATATGTTTTCAAACCAATCAAAGAAGAATACTTCAACTTCATGCTGATACATGTAATCATAATATTCTTTTTTTGATTTCCGAGCTTCAGTTCAAAAAAATTATCAAAGAACCATTCTCTGATTTGTTTGTTTTCAAAAGAATTGAATTCTTTATTCAAAACGATCTTATCAGGTTTAAAAGCTATTTCCAAAACATTGATTTCCGGATCTTCCATTTCGGAGGGAGTAGGATCGGGGAAATCGGGGAGTATGTTGATAAACTGGTCTGGAAATTCCAAATCTATTATCTATACCACTGATGTTTGGAAGAGGAGGAGCACTTGCAGATGCTTCTCCTGGGTTATTCAAAGGGATATTCGGAGTGATATCTATTGACCTTCGAGATGAAGTAGAATGCCAAGAAGGAATGGATCCGATGTCGCAAGACCTTCTAGGGATGTCAATAGATCTTCTAGAAAATTGAATGGTCACCCTACCATAAAAAGTAAGATGGAATATATATGTATTCAACAAGATCGGGTTGAAGCTTCTAATCAAATCAATCTTCTTGATAAATCGACAATCGAGTCTCTTTCGGAGATAAATCGTATCACTTGGAAGGATCCTAAAAACTTTACTATTCTCGTGCTACTCCTCCCGATATCCTCCACGGAAGAAACATTTTCTAAAATTCAGAATAAGTATTTTTTACGATGCTATCTATGAATGGAATATAGATGGTGTTTCTGAACAGAATCTTGTAAATATTCTGACCCAAATGGTTATGCTTGCAAACACCTATAAGACAATTCCCGATACTTCTGATCATTCTGTTGCATATCTTTTAATAGCCGGATTTACAGGCCAGCTTAAAGGATGGTGGGATAACTACCTAACCGAAGAGCAAAGGTCTCAAATTTTGAATGCTCATAAACTCGACCCTTTTGGTCAAAACATCCTGGATGAAGATGATCAACCCATCCAAGATGCTGTCAACACTTTAATATTTTCTATATCCCAGCATTTTCTAGGAGATTCCTCCCATATTCTCGATAAAAACCAAGATCTCTTGTCTAATATGAAATGCAGATCTTTAGGAGAATTCCGAGAATATAAAGAAATATTCCCGCAGAGTTCTTCAGAAATCGATTGCAATCAATCTTTCCGAAAGAAAATTTCTTGCTGGTCTCGCCTAAACTCATAGGAGAACAAGTTCGCAAAGAAGATAAGAGACGAATATGGAAATATAATTCCATATGACCATCTTTCTTATGGCGAATTAACCTCTTATGTTTATAAAATTGGAACACAAATGTGTACCAATATTCGCCTCCAAAAAAGATCAAGAAAGAACAATGAAACTTTCTCGAAAAGGTTTGGGAGATTTTTGTGCCCAATATGATCCATCTTTTGAAAATTTTGATAAACCTAAATGTTCTCGCAAATGTTCTTCCAAAAGAAAGGAACATAAGAAATTTTATAAAAAACCTTATAAAAAGAAATTTGATAAAAATTTTCTAAGAAAAAAGAGAAAGAAAAGGATGATTCTGATAAAACCAAAACTTCAAAGAAAAGCTTTAAAAATGTCACTTGCTACAATTGTGGCAAAAAGGACATACTTCTCGGTTTTGCAAGATTAACAAGAAAGTTAATGAATTAGAACTTGATGAAGAAATTATTAATCAGCTCAACCAATTAATGGCTTTGGTTTCGACGATAGTTATTCGATGATTCTAATTTTGAAGAAGGTTTGCAAATTTGTGATTTAGAAACCTCTTCTTCGTCATCTTCAGAAAGTGATGATGAAGCCAGTTTTGAAATAAATGTTTTAACAAAAGAAGAAGAAATTCTTTTGCAAACTTTTGATCAGATCTCCGATCCTCGAAACCAAAATAAAATATTTGAATAATTTTCAAAACCCAAAACCAAATTCTAAATCCACCTTTCATAATGATAGTCCTTATAACATTTCTACCATTCTTAACAAAACCAAGAAAACAAGTTTTAAACCCATTTCTATAAATGAACTTACTCATGAAATCAACAAGCAAAAGCAAGAGATCCAAGATCTCAAAATCGCTCGATTGATTATGCAAAAAACACATTTTGGCAATAAAAATTCTAAAAGAAAACAAAAGGAGGAAGATTCAGAAGATTTAGAAGAAAAAGATGATGTTCCTCAACTTCCTTCTCCTTCCGAAAACAAATTTCCTTTTGATGCTTTCTGAGATAACCACCCGAAAATGAATTATCAATATTTCTATAATAATCTAGAATAACTTTATCTTACAAACAATAGCCCTTTTTTATACTGGTGCAGACCTCAATTGTATAAAAGAAGGTCTTATTCCAACCAAATATTTTGAAAAGACTTATCAATCCCTTTAAATCAGCCAACGTGACAAATGAATATTAATTTCAAACTCCTCAAGCCGAGGTTGTGAAAGATCAAATCTCTTTCAAAACCCCCTTTCTTCTTGTAAAAACATTAAGCAAAATGTTATTTTAGGATCGCCTTTTCATAAATTTGCTACAACCTTTTAAAGTCATTGAAAAAGGAATCGAAACAAGAACTTTGGGGAAAAGAATATGTTTCGATTTCATTTCTAAACCTCATACTAGAACCTTGAATACTCTTAAAGAACATTCAATTTCTGAGATTAATTGTATTATTCAAGACAAAGAAGCACATCTTCAATTTTTGAAAGAAGATCTTGAATACAATAGAATTGATAAAAACCTTTCTCAAGAAAACCTTCAGAAAAAGATTTCTAATCTTGAGACCGAAATCAAGAATTCTATATGTTCTAATATTCCAAATGCTTTTTGGTCTCATAAAAGTCACATAGTTGATCTTCCTTATGAGCCGAGTTTTCTGAAAAAAATATTCCTACTAAAGCCAGACCTTCTCAAATGAATCACGAAGTTCTAAATTTTTGTCAAAAAGAAATACAGGAGCTTCTTGAGAAGAAACTTATTAGGAAAAGCCAATCACCTTGAGTTGCTCGCTTTCTATGTTAACAAAAATGCCGAACTAGAAAGAGGAGTTCCAAGATTGGTAATAAATTACAAACCTTTGAATACAGCTTTAAAATGGATAAGATATCCAATTCCGAACAAAAAAAGATTTGTTGAATAGACTTTATGATGCAAAAATCTTTTCAAAATTTGATATGAAATCAGGATTTTGGCAGATCCAGATTAGCGAAAAAGGATCGGTACAAAACAGCATTTATCGTTCCTTTTGGTCAATATGAATGGAATGTCATGCATTTTGGATTGAAAAATGCTCCCTCCTTGAATTTCAAAGGATCATGAATGACATTTTTAATCATTGTTCTGATTATATTATTGTTTATATTGATGATGTTTTAATATTTTCTACATCCATAGAAAAACATTTCAAACACATCAATCATTTCATAAATATTGTGAAGAAAAATGGTTTGGTAGTTTCACCTACAAAAATATCCCTTTTTAAAACCAAAATCCGTTTTCTAGGTCACTATATCCATCATGGAACCATTATTCCGATTGAAAGATCAATTTCGCTTTTCGATAAGTTTTCTCGATGAGATTAGAGACAAAACTCGACTACAGAGATTTCTAGGAAGTTTAAATTATATTATTGATTTCTTCCCACGTGTCAACATAATCAGAAACCACTCCAACAGAGGCTCAAAAAGACCCTCCACCATGGACACAGTTCATACAGACATTGTGAGACAAATCAAACGCACCGTCAAGGAAATTCCTTGCTTGCACCTTGCGTATCCAATCGCTTTCAAAATTGTTGAAACCGACGCTCGATATTGGTTATGGAGGAATTTTTTAAACAATCTAAAGACAACAAAGAACAAATTGTTCAGTTTGTCTCCAAACATTGGAATGATTGTCAAAAGAACTACTCCACCATTAAAAAGGAAATCTTTGCTATTGTACTTTCTATTTCTAAATTCCAAGGAGATCTTTTAAATCAAAAATTCCTATTGCGAATCGATTGTAAATCAGCAAAAGATGTTTTGCAAAAGGATGTTCAAAACATTGCTTCAAAACAGATTTTTGCTAGATGGCAAGCTATTTTATCTGTTTTTGATTTTGACATAGAATTTATAAATGGTTCTTCAAACTCTCTCCCAGATTTTCTCACGAGAGAATTTTTGCAGGGAAAATGCCTCCAAAAAAGCCAACTAGGAGAGACAAAGGAAAAGAGGTTGCAGAACCTCCTCCCGAGAAAAAATTAACCAATATCAGGACATGGCTTCAGGCGCCCAAACGCCCAAAACCTCTTTCTATTACTACCATTTCCAATCGGGTTAAAGAAGAACCCGCTTTCAGTCAAACCTTCCAAGATAAACCTCTAATATATATATATATATATATATATATATATATATATATAAAAATACATATACATACCCCAGACTATTTCAAAAAGTAACCATGAATAGCTGGTGATAACAATTAAACGATAGATTAAACCATAATGAACATTCCTTACAAACTTACATTCACTACCCCTTTCCATTTACAAAGAGATACATCAAAAGGGGCCTCGAGGCAAAAAAGGATCGGTGGCCTAGGGGTGTCAAGCTATTTACCGGGAGGGGCTTCAAAAAAAAAGGGGGTTAGCCTCTACTGCTAATATTGAGACCTAATCTAAGGCTCCCAATGCAGGTCGGATGATCTCAAGACTCCTCGGAGGAATCCTCCTCGGTTCCTATCTCCTCGTCCGATCCAACCTCAGCAATTTCTCCGGCTGCATCAATATTCAAGTCCATTGCCTCAGGATCGAACTCCTCGTCGTCCACCGGGTTTATATCTTCGGCTATGACTTGCTGCTCTTGCTCCTCCTCAACCATGACTACCGGTCCATCCACTGTCTCACCCTCAAAACTCACACTAAGGGAAGACGGAGGGTCCGATACTTCACCACTCACCATCTGAGGGATTATAATGCCGTTTACATCCACCGGAATATCGAAGGTCCTGATCGGAGGTCCTATCACGCCATCTGCTCCCCCCCTATGACACCAGGCTACATATTCTTGGGTGTGGCTGTAGTCCTCCCCCACGTTTACAAATAAAACTGAACGGTATCTAACATATGCCGTTCCATCCCCACAAGGGTGCACACTAGATGTTCGTTGAATTCGCTGCGGGAATCCAAAAAGAGGGCCATCCCTCGGCATCCTACGGACGGGGGTCTGAAAATTCGGTTTTACCACAACCGTGAGAAAACTCAGCAAGTACAAAATCACTAATCCCAAGCTAGGTTAAAGTGCACCTCCGGAGGGTAAATAAAAAAAAAACACATGAATCAATGAACCAATATAACAACCAACATAAATTCACCCGGGCTCACATTGCATTTTGCTATTCCCACCCGGCAAATTAGGCAATTAATATCATTACAACATATAAGCGGTTATGTCGACCGAGGGCCCACGACCCTAAGGCCCACGACCCTAAGGCCATAACAGTTGAACCGTCCGTAGGCCTCGACCCAGAGGTCACCACTTGTTCCGACCCGAAAGCCCGACCCGAAGGCCACCACTTGTTTCGGACCGAAGGCCTGGCCGTTTCGACCCGAAGGCCATAAGTTGTCCCGACCCGTAGGCCCGACCCGGAGGTCACAAGTTGTCCCGACCCGTAGGCCCGACCCGGAGGTCACAAGTGGTCCCGTCAGACACGTGCATCGACATATTCAATTTCAACCATATCAAAGCCTAACATGTAATTTCACATGTCGCGGGACTCAATCTAATTACCGTGCCACGATGTGCCAAGTACTATAAATCACAACTTCACTCATTCAGCTCATTGTCGGCACGCCTAGCACATTTCATTTTAGTCCATTTACACCCGGCATTCAAAGCACAACTTAGTATTACACAATCCCAATCCGTTTAGGACTCGATGTGGCCAACCAAACTCAACCATTAAAACTCCAAATATAATATCACCCCAAGAGATCCCAACAAGTCCTACATTACCCCCAAAATGCCAAGTTTTCAAGCCATTACACTATAGACCATTTGGTGCTCAAATTAGGCAAATAATGCAATTTCGGATCTTGTGTGAACAGTGCCCATATAGCCCTCAAACAGCCACCAAATCACCCTTAAACAACCCTATTAAGCCCCAATTAAGTTCCTAAATCAGCCCACACACATAAGCATCCAAATAGGCCCCAATCAAGCTTAATCAACCCTAACATTTACCCCTAAATTGCACAATTAGGCTAGTTAGGAGTTTAGAGAGGGGAGAGAGAATGTGAGAGGGAGGGAGAGGAGAGAGAGTCCGAAGAGAGAGAGAGAGTGGGTCAAAAAGGTGGTCAAATAGGGTGAGTGGATTCCACATGTCACAATCCTAGGGCTTAGGACAATTTGCCCTTTGATCTAAAGGTCTAGGTTCAAAACCCACTAATAATGCAAGGGCAAAATGGTAAAACACCCCTAACTAAGGCCTAACCAGATCTGGTTTGGTCCCAACTAACCCTAGTTAGACCCCAAAATTGATTTAAAACTTCGGAATTAATTAAAACAACCTAGGGGCATTTTCGTAATTTTCCGGTCCCGACCGAAATTCCAATTTTGCCCATACCGGTCCTAAATATTCTTGGAAGACATAATCCGTGTCGGATTCGCAAAACATGCTTTCTAAGCCCCTCAAAATCGCCCGCCAAGTCTCGGGAATAAAATAATATTATTTTTCAATTTTTGTCGAAATTCAACTTTTTGGTCAAAACCGCTCTAAATGTGTGTGTGGCCACCCCAAAATGACCTTTGGCCACGAAAAATAACCTCGATCGGCCTCCGAATCCGCCCTCGGTGTCCATAGGGGCAAAACCGTCATTTTCTCAATTTCTATCGGATTTTCAAAGATTCAACCGCACTAGTCCCATACATGAATGGCCACTCTAAAATGACGTCCGTCTTTACCAAAATAGTCGCAATTGCCCTTGAAATTTTGATATCGAAGTTCGGGTCCAATATCGCGATCACAATAGCTCGTTTGAAGTCTTAGGGCTTCTCACTAACGGGTGGCTGTTTAGGTGTTACGCCAGACGACCTAAGATTGTCCGAATCGTGATGGCCTCAATTTCGAGAGAACGAGAAATTATCACTAGTACCGAGGTCGCGATCGTTTGGTTTAAAGTCGGAGTTCATTTGTCAGGCGTACTCTCGGTCGTGCGAAATCACTCGCGATCCGATCGCACGTTACTGAAAATATCGACCCGTCCTTTTCCTAAGATCGGCCTGTATTGGTTCAAAATATTTCCTCGACGTTCGTCGAAATCGGCGCTCAATCGCGATCGAGTTCTCGGTCCACGTACCTGTTCCTATTTAACCTTTCCCTTTTGGTTAGTATCCGTGATTGATCAATTCCGGGCGAGACTTACTAAAATCACACGAGAATTCACATACACTTTATTGGACTCGACAACGGGTCAAAATTCGGGCTGTTACAATTCTTCCCTCCTTACAAAAATTTCGTCCCCGAAATTTGTACTCTATACTTGTTCCTCGAACAATTTGGGGGTGTTGACGTCGCATGGCCTCCTCGCTTTCCCAAGTAGCGCCTTCCGTCCCGTGGTGTTCCCGGACTACCTTGACCATCGGGATTGTCTTATTCCAGCGATGCTCGATCTTTCCGATCTTCAATTACATTTGGTCTCTTCACGCACGACACCCTGTCGTCCACGCCTATTTTTCATATCTTAAAACATGTGTCCAGTCCGGTTCATACTTTCTTAGCATTGACACGTGGAAAACATTGTGTACACAGGATAAGTTAGGTGGCGGGGGCAAGTCTATACGCCATATCGCCAATCTTTTCCAAAATCTCGAACGGTCCGACAAACCTCGGGCTCAGCTTCCCTTTCTTGCCAAATCGGGATAACCCTTTCATAGGTGACACCTTGAGAAATACATGGTCTCCAACTTGGAATTCCAAAGGTCGTGCCTCTCGATCGGCATAGCTTTTCCAATCGACTTTTGCGCTTGTCTTTAGTCTTTCTCGGATAACCTCGACAGCTTCCACTGTTTGCTGTACTAACTCTGGGCCCGTAATGCTTCGTTCACCTACCTCATCCCAGCACACTGGAGTCCTACACGCTCTGCCATATAAAGCCTCAAATGGGGCCATCTGAATACTCTGCTGATAACTGTTATTATACGCAAACTCCACCAAATGCGTTGTTCTTCCCATTTACCTTGGAAATCCAAAGACACAAGCTCTCAATATATCTTCAAGGGTCTCAGATTGTTCTTCGATTGACCGTCGGTTTTGGATGGTATCTTTGATTGAACTACACCTTTGTTCCCAAGGCCGTCTGCAGGCTTTTCCAGAAATTTGCTGTAAACCTCGGGTCACGATTTGATGTAATCGTCACCGGCACTCCATGCAGCCTAACAATCTGCCTTACGTGCAGACTCGCATACCTTTTCCAACTCGAAATCCTTTCTCGCATCTTGCTAAGAAATGTGCCGACTTAAGTAAGTTCCATCTCGATCACCCAAATGGAATCATGCCCTTTATGCGCTTCCGGTAACCACCATTACGAAGTCCATGGTGATGTGTTCCCATTTCCACTCGAATTTCTAATGGTCGCAGTAGTCCTCCGGGTTCTGATCTTTGCGCTTTTACCTGCTGACATGTCAAACACTTAGCCACATACCTGGCCACATCCGTTTTCATTCCGTTCCACCAATAATGTTGCCGTAGATTCTGCACGTCTTACGTGCTACCGGGGTGTATCTTTGTAATTCTTGCGATGAGCTTCTCTTAGTATTTCTTCCTTGAGCTTAGCATCATCCGGTACACACCATCGGCCTCTGAATTTTAGGATTCCATCCTCTGATACTTGGAAATCTGGCTTCCTTGTAGTGGCATCCATTTCCACGATTTTCTGAATTTCTGGTGGATGGTAAGCGTCTTAATTTTGGTCTGAATCTCTAGCTCGATTCTCAAGGTAGCTAACAGATTCGACACATGGCCCAATTCAAATTTAAATTCTGAGTCTCGAAGCCTTTCTAACAACGTTCACTCCTTGATCATCATGTGCGCCATACTTGATTTGCGACTTAGCGCATCTGCCACTCGATTCGCCTTTCCAGGGTGGTACATGATGTCGCAGTCATAATCTTTCAGAAGTTCCATCCACCTACGCTGTCTCATGTTCAGCTCTTTCTGCGAAAATAGGTACTTGAGACTCTGGTGATCCGTATAAATCTGGAACTTTTCTCCACATAAATAATGTCTCTCCATTTGAGTGCAAAAACAATGGCACCAACTCTAGGTCATCGTCGAATAGTTCAATTCATGTGGCCTCAAGCGATGTGGCCCAGCGTGCGCAACTACTTTCCCATGCTGCATTAACATGCAACCAAGTCCTCTAAGCGAAGCATCCTTTGTATACCTCGAATCCACCGGTCCGGATGGAATAGTTAAAAGCTGGGTGTTGTCGATCTATGCTTAAGTTCACAAAGCTTCGTTCGCACTTGTCATCCCATTCAAACTTAATTTCCTTTTCAACAACCTTGTTAGTGGCATGGCTATCGGCAGGAGAATCCTTCTACAAATAAATCGATAATAGCGACCAATCTAAGAAAACTCGATTTCCGTCATTTGATGTCGATGCAGGCCACTTAAGCCTTTGCCGATCTTGACCGGGATCTCTGATTATCCCTTCTCCCGATACAATATGTCCAAGGAATGCTACCTTAGTAAGCCAGAACTCGCACTTACTAAATTTCGCATAAAGCGCGTGCTCCCTCAATGTCCGTAGTACCTCAGTCAAATGCATTTCATGCTCTACCGGACTCTTTGAGTATACCAGAATATCGTCGATGAACACAATCACGAACTGGTCCAGAAATTCCTTAAAAACTCTGTTCATCAGATCCATGAAAGAAAGGCTGCGGGGCATTCGTCAAACCGAATGGCATGACTGTAAACTCGTAATGCCCGTACCTTGTCCTAAATGCAGTCTTGGGTATATCCTCCTTCCGAATTCTTAACTGATGGTATCCGGTCCGTAAATCAATCTTGGAGAACACTGATGCTCCTTGCAATTGATCGAACAAGTCGTCGATCCTTGGCAGTGGATACTTATTCTTTATAGTCACTTGATTCAGCTGCCTGTAGTCTACACATAATCTCAACGTCCCGTCCTTTTTCCTCACAAA
This sequence comes from Syzygium grande, assembly GCA_024733475.1. Taxonomy (NCBI): domain Eukaryota; kingdom Viridiplantae; phylum Streptophyta; class Magnoliopsida; order Myrtales; family Myrtaceae; genus Syzygium; species Syzygium grande. The sequence goes on from JAMXDD010000001.1 coordinate 20,453,919, forward strand.
CAGGACTGGCGCTCCCACGGAGACGCACTAGGGCGAATAAACCCTTTGTCTAATAATTCCTGCATCTGGACTTTCAGTTCTTTCAATTCCGATAAAGACATCCTATACGGGGCCTTAGAAATTGGCTCGGTTCCTGGGGCCAATTCTATTACGAATTCCACTTCCCGTTCTGGCGGTAAGCCCGGTAATTCCTGAGGGAAAACCTCGGGGAAATTGCACACAACAGGAATTTCTTCCAACTTAGGTTCCACCAATGTCGGATCCTTAACATTGACCAAGTATCCCTCACAACCTTCCTCGAGCATCTCGATTGCCTCTCTTGAGGAAATCCAAGAGATCGAGATTCCTCCTCGATTTCCACGAAATTCAAATCTAGGACGTCCAATCGGATTGAATTGGATCGCCTTATTGCCGCAATCCATAACGGCTTTACATTTTAATTAGCCAATCCATACCGATGATCACATCGAAATCATATATGGCTAACCACAACCAAATCAATCCTCTCCTCAACACTCCCAATCACAATTTTACAATCCAAGCACCCCGGAGATACTAACACCCTATCATGCGCAAAGGTCGTCACATAACATACTTTCAAGTAAAGCGGGCTCGGACCAACCAATCTAACAAAACATTACGAAATAAATGGGTAGGTTGCCCCCGGGATCAAACAACGTATAGGCGGCATGATCACGGAGAAAATGGTACCTGTGACTACGCTGCACGTCCTCGGCATCCTTGCGGCGCCATTGCGTACACTCGTCCCCTGTCGGTGGTCTACCATGAGCAGGCTGGTGGGATTTTAAGCCTGATCTCCCCTCTGGGTTGCTGATGTTGTCGAAGGTCCGAAAATCGTTGCTGGGCAATTCTTTATCGATGTCCCAATCTCCCATAGCGGAAACAAGCTCCAAATCTAGTTGGCTTCTAGCTGGGTTTCCTATATTCCCTCTCGGTGGTGGAACAAATGTCTATTGACGGTCATCGGTTTCTTTCCAAAGCGGCGATTGTCCCGATTGTGATTAAACCTTGAACCCGATGCTACTTGCTCTTTCCATTTAATCTCTCTCCATAATCTGGGCTCGTTCATATAATTCTGTAATCCTACGATATTCAACAAAAGCATCACGGGTGCGAAGATCCGGTTTTATCCATCCGGAATCTTGAGAGCCTTATCTGAGGGATTTTCCACCATCCTTAGGGCAAATCTTGACAGTCTTGCAAACGTAGCCCGTCTTGAACCATTGTCATCGACCACCACCGCGAGTCTCATGAACTCCGCCATCTTCTTCTCTTGGGCACTCTTGAAAATCATCCCATAGAAATGCTCGATAAATATTGCCCGGTCCTGTTCCATATTTTAGAAACACTCTATCATAACTTGCCTTCCACCAATGGTGGGCGTTATCTTGTAGCCGGTAAGTTGCCAACGAAATCTTTTCTATCTCTGTACACCCCAACAAGTCAAATGTTTTCTCTAACTCCTCCACCCAGCGTAGGGGCGGTTTTAAGTCACCTCTGCCCGTGAACTTGGGCGGTTTCGGTTAAGGGCTGCTCTACCAACCGGTGCATTGGTCTGGCTTGCTACCATTGGTTGAGCGTGAGCTTCTTTGGGCTTAGGCTTAATTCCGGTGATGGCGGTGCTGCTTTGCAACCTCGGCCCCTCGGCAATGACCGTTGCTCTTTCTTGGGCTGCACGCCCGTAACATTCCCTATTTCTCTTAGAGTTTGATCACTTGTTCCATTACAGGGTCTCTGCTGCTCCGGCGTATTAACTCCGGGGTTTCCTACCGCTCTAGCACCCATCCCAGGGTCTTCTACAATTCTAGTTCGAACCACGACCTCCTCCTCTGGTTCCTCTTCTGTGCCCTCCTTGGGACTCTACCAACACTTCCTCCTTCTGCTCTCATTCTTTAAGTCGGGGTGCTCGGCTACTGTTATAATTCCGTCCGGGAATGAGAGGCCTAAACCAACTAACGGTCTAAGTCCTAGGCGGTATCAATATAAAAACAATCAAACACTCAACATGCGATCCAACTGGCTGCCGCAATTTCACCCAAAGACTTGCACCCTTACCTTGGGTCCCTCCGCCACCCTACGTAATAATGATTCAAATATTCACCACAACACTCAAACATAAGCAAACTGGAGGCACACTTAGCACACTAGGTCACCCTATGGCTACCCATGGTCACTACTCCTTATCACCCGTGGTTCAAATAGATTGGACCGAGCTGTCCTTGCTCCGATACCAATTCAGGTTGGGATGTCATGCCCCCGCACCCCACGAAGCATGGACAATCGCATAGGTCGAGAAGAGTGCGACGCCCCCCCGTGAATCGCCACCAACCCGAATGAACCCAATCGGAGAAAACACGTCGCAAACGGAATCGACGTGTATATATATATATATATATATAAAATACATATACATACTCCCGACTATTTCAAAAAGTAACCATGAATAGCTGGTGATAACAATTAAACGATAGATTAAACCATAATGAACATTCCTTACAAACTTACATTCACTACCCCTTTCCATTTACAAAGAGATACATCAAAAGGGGTCTCGAGGAAAAAAAGGGATCGGTGGCCTAGGGGTGTCAAACTATTTACCGGGAGGGGCTTGAAAAAAAAAAAGGGGTTAGCCTCTACTCCCTGTCTGGACCTAATCTAAGGCTCCCGATGCAGGTCGGATGATCTTGAAGACTCCTCGGAGGAATCCTTCTCGGTTCCTATCTCCTCGTCCGATCCAACCTCAGCAATTTCTCCGGCTGCATCAATATTCAAGTCCATTGCCTCAGGATCAAACTCCTCGTCGTCCACCGGGTTTATATCTTCGGCTATGACTTGCTGCTCTTGCTCCTCCTCAACCATGACCACCGGTCCATCCACTATCTCACCCTCAAAACTCACACTAAGGGAAGGCGGAGGGTCCGATGCTTCACCACTCACCATCTGAGGGATTATAACGCCGTTTACATCCACCGGAATATCGAAGGTCCTGATCGGAGGTCCTGTCACGCCATCTGCTCCCCTATGACACCAGGCTACATATTCTTGGGTGTGGCTGTAGTCCTCCCCACGTTTACAAATAAAACTAAATGGTATCTAACATGTGCCGTTTCATCCCAAGGGTGCACACTAGATGTTATTTGAATCATTGCGGGAATCCAAAAAGAGGGCCATCCCTCGGCATCCTACGGACGGGGTCTGAAAATTCGGTTTTACCACAACCGTGAGAAAACTCAACAAGTAATAAATCACTAATCCCAAGCTAGGCTAAAGTGCACCTCCGGAGGGTAAATAAAAAAAAACACATGAATCAATGAACCAATATAACAACCAACATAAATTCACCCGGGTTCACAGCCCATTTTGCTATTCCTTTCGGCAAATTAGGCAATTAATATCATTACAACATATAAGCGGTTATGTTGACCCGAGGGCCACGACCCTAAGGCCTAGCAGTTGAACCGTCCCGTGAGGCCTCGACCCGGAGGTCACCACTTGTTCCGACCAAGGCCCGACCCCAAGGCCACCACTTGTTTCGACCAAGGCCCGACCCGAAGGCCACAACTGCTTTCTACCCGAAGGCCACGGGTTGTCCCGACCCGTAGGCCCGACCCATCGAGGTTCAAAAATTGTCCCGCCCGTAAATTTCCCATGCGGAGGTCACAAGTTGTCCCGCCGTACCCGTGCATCGACATATTCAATTTCAACCATATCCGTGCCTAACATGTAATTTCACATGCCGCGGGACTCAATCTAATTACCGTGCCACGATGTGCCAAGTACTATAAATCACAACTTCACTCATTCAGCTCATTGTCGCACGCCTAGCACATTTCATTTTAGTCCATTTACAATTTCGGCATTCAAAGCCCATAGCACAACTTAGTATTACACAATCCCAATTCCCTTTAGGACTCATGTGGCCAACCAAACTCAACCATTAAAACTCCAAATATAATATCACCCCAAGAGATCCCAACAAGTCTTACATTACCCCCAAAATGCCAAGTTTTCAAGCCATTACACTATAGACCATTTAGTGCTCAAATTAGGTAATGCAATTTCGGAGGTTCCCATAAAAACCCACTAATAATGCAAGGGAAAAATGGTAAAACACCCTATAACTAAGGCCTAACCAGATCTGGTTTGGTCCCAACTAACCCTAGTTAGACCCCAAAATTGATTTAAAAATTTCGGAATTAATTAAAACAACCTAGGGGCATTTTCGTATTTTTCCGGTCCGAAATCGAAATTTCAATTTTTTTTCCATACCCGTCCTAAATATTCTTGGGAGACATAATCCGTGTCGGATTCGCAAAACTTGCTTTCTAAGCCCTCGAAAATCGCCCCGCCAAGTCTCAAGAATAAAATAATATTATTTTCCAATTTTTGTTTAAATTCAACTTTTGGCCAAAACCGCTCTAAATGCGTGTGGCCACCCCAAAATGACCTTGGCCCAACTAAAATAACCTCGATCGGCCTCCCTAATCCGCCTCGGTGTCCACGGGGCAAAACCGTCATTTTCTCAACCACGCGGATTTTCGGTATTCAACCGCACTAGTCCCATACATGAATGGCCACTCTAAAATGACGTCCGTCTTACCAAAATAGTCGCAATTGCCCTTGAAATTTTGATATCGGAGTTCGGGTCCAATATCGCGATCACAATAGCTCGTTTTGAAGTCTTAGGGCCTCTCACTAACGAGTGGCTGTTTAGGTGTTACGCGTATCGACCTAAGATTGTCCGAATCGTGATGGCCTCAATTTCGAGAGAACGAGAGGAATTATCACTAGTACCGGGGTCGCGATCGTTTGGTTTAAAGTCGGAGTTCATTTGTCAGGCGTACTCTCGGTCGTGCGAAATCACTCGCGATCCGATCGCACGTTACTGAAAATATCGACCCGTCCTTTTCCTAAGATCGGCCTGTATTGGTTCAAAATATTTCCTTGACGCTAAATCAAATCGGGCGCTCAATCGCGATCGAGTTCTCGGTCCACGTACCTGTTCCTATTTAACCTTTCCCTTTTGGTTAGTATCCCGTGATTGATCAATTCCGGGCGAGACTTACTAAAATCACACGAGAATTCACATACACTTTATTGGACTCGACAACGGGGCAAATTTCGGGTTTACATAGTGCGAGGGAATACCGAGATGTCGTTAGAAGATGGCTTAAAAATTATAACCAGCTTCTCCAGATGCGGTGTGCTTGCTAACATATTTGCCACAGCGGGAAAGCTGAATTGGTAAATGGGTACGTGTAGCGTCAAAGACTTGCAATTTGGCAACGAAAGCTGTGCCTCCTTTACCTTCAAAAGTGATAGAACCTAACCACATCGAAAGGTAAAAATCACAGACATGAAAAGAAGAAAAGGGTCATATGTACAGATAAAGATTCATAAAATGAATTGCGATTACGTTTGCAAAGTACAACTTGGAATGACGAAATACAGAGATTAAACTTCTCTTAGGTACTTCACAGGTCACAAGGCAGTACCGTTTGCTCTTATAAAAATTTCATCAAGCAAATTGATTGCTGGTCACCCAGTTTTGGCCGACTGTCCACTATTACAAGAAACCTGGAAGCAAAAAGCTTACCTGTAGGCACCAAGCACCGATAAGAATTCGAGTAGCATTCTGCAGCTTGTGAAGCAATTCCTTTAGCAGGCAGCAATCTAATTTTGCTGGACCGTCAATATCCAACTCGGCTTCAACTAAAGACGGTGCTTCAAAAGTTTCTATTATCTCATGAAAACGAGCCCCTCTCACACGCAATGACAGCAAACAAGGAGTTGAAATCTCCAATGGGAAATCCACCATAGAAACATCAATTACCAACTCTCTCAAACTCCTCGAATGAATTTGTTTTACACCCTGGAGTCCTATGAAATTCAAGTATTCAAGATCAGGGCTGCCCATCAAAATGTTCCAGAGCACATCACCGCTCACTGTGCCAATGGACAAGGACTCAAGCGAACTCCAACTTATACTTTCGTGAGATGAAAAATGGCGGGATCTCAATTGCAGTTCCGTCAACAAAGAGCAATCATAAACGAATGGAGGTAGAGGCAATGAGCAACACTTAAAACCAAGTATACGCGTTGAGAAAAAGCTGTTCAACTTGATGATCAACGGCAAAGTGAAGCCATGAATAAATAATATGTTCACAGACCCGAAATAATCTGACGTCAAGGTGGAACTTTTCACCTTGCGCCATGCTTAGAGGGTCAAAACCTTGTCCACAAACCTAAAGTCATCATAACAGAAGACGGAGAGCTTGATGTCCGAGACGGTTGTCCAAACATACCGCCACCTTTTCGATAAAACACAAGTTTTGACGACATCCCCCATGGTCAGAAAGGAGAAGATGTGATGGATTAGGCACTCTGGCAAGAGACTCACGTAATCCGCATCGTCTTCTCGTCTTATGGTCTGCATCGAAGTACCTGCCATGGACCATGAATAAATTCTAGGTCTGTTTTCTATTTGGTGAGTCTGCATGATCACCCTAATCGGGCAAGGGACTCGTATGATACTCTTCACCCCAATTCCTTTTTGCTTGCTCACGGTAGAATACCGAAGGAAGAAGTACAAAGACCCCCACTTTCCTTAATTCAGTAATTGTACATAAAGGAAATAATATTTAATGGGTCGGTTACATTCCTAACTTGGTCTAACCGACCAATCTACTATTGCATTTGAATTTGGTAACTATCACTTTTTATCAGTTCATTGCTCCATGTGTAATTGCCACATGATGTAATTGCTATACAAAACACTTACCGACAAAAATTAGGCAATTTGAATCTTATTATCCCTTTAGATTTGTTATTTGTAGCTTTCATGAGCCTCATCGCTTTTTCCTTCAGTACTTTTCTTCTCATCCAAACATGGAGTCTTATTGCTCGGTAAGCGTTCTAGGCAGGAAATTAACATTTGAAAGATTATGAATAATCGCTTTATGAAAAAATATTTCTTTCTTTCGATAAAAAAAAAGACAAATATTTCTTTCATTAACTAATTAAGAAATGATTAATAAGAATAATCGATACAAAGAAATGGCAATGATACATATGGAAAGAGAAAAATATTTCAAAACTAGAAATTTTTTAGGATGGTTGTTGTGGGAAAGATTGAATTCAAATTTTAATACCGGAGTTAATTTAGGTATGTGTGCATGGACGCAATAAGTGTAAAATAAGTAATTAAGAATATTTGGGGAAGAATGAAATTGATTGAGATTCTTTAAAATATGATGTAAACGTAGAGATAAGTGACATTAACAATGCTAACGCTAAATAGATATATGAAAAATAACAACTAAAAGTTAAAAGAAAAAAATCAGAAATAGCTTTTATTAGTAGAAGAAGACATAATTAATGGGCCATAGAAAACGAACATTTTACCTGGAAGATACAAGTTTGAAATGTCATATATACATTATATTACCGTACCTTCGCTTCTCCAGTGATTTCTTTGAATATTTTTCTGTTTCTTCCACGATTACTTATTCACATGTCAAGGCCACATTGTATACTCGAAATACGAGATACGCAGCACTGTACGTTGGAGAACGGATCCTCTGCACACTTTCCCTTTAGTCTAACGTCAATAGTTGTACGTGTCACGCCCCGCATCCTACGGCGCGCCACATCCCTCGCAAAGGTCGATTCGAATGTGACGTCCTAAGTCGTGTCGCCGACCTAACGGCCAACATAGAGATTAAAGCACACGCGGAAGCAATACAATACCCGAACAATTTCAAACCACATAACTAAGGATAGCCACGCAACAAACAACATGAACAGATATACACTTGCATAGATACTGGGAACCATATACATCATCCATTTATCGCTTGAGCTCACAAAATCAAAAGCGGGACAAAGGCCACTACTGACAAAAAGGGATAAGTGGCTCGGGGGTTAGTCTACTACTTAAGGTGAGGCTCCGGTCAAAAGGTAGTGGCCCCACCATCTGAAACTAAGGCTAAACTCAAAAATGGTGCTCAGTCCGGATCGGAATCAGAGGACTCCGAAGATGAAGGGCTATCGGGCATCTCCTCCTTAGAGTCCGATGAGTCCGGCCCAGACTCGACCTCTGCTCCCTCCTCCTCCGAGTCCATGTCCTCAGGCTCGGCCCCTGGTATTGGATCCTTCTCGATCGGCTTCGGCTTCTCGTCATCTGGCTCCGTCAGCTCCGGAACAGCGTCCCCATCGGCTGGCTCTAAGTCCATCGGATCGGGCTCGTCCATCTCGAACTCTACGAGCACCCCATCGAAACTAGCACTCTCCTCAGCCGAAGAACTAGGATCAGCCACCTCTCCATCAGGGCACCGGGGTACCTCGTGCCCAGCCTAGTAAACGGGACATCAAAAATTCGGAGAGGACCATACTCTCCGAGATCATCCCTAAAGCACCAAGCCACATATTCGCGAGTCCGATAATGTGTTTCCCCCACATCCACTGTCACGCCCCGAACCCCCATCGAGCTCGCGACATCCCCAGTGCGGTCGAAATGATGCAACGTCTCGGGGCGTCGCCAACCCAACCCAAAAATCGAGCCACATGTGGGCGAATATAAAAACCCCGGACGGAAAAGATGGCGACAACGGGTAGAACACCACAGCAATCAAACAGCAACATATTTAAACAGTACCAAATATACAAACATCATATTACAGATATAATTAACAATTAAACATCCACGGTCACCGATTTAACAAAAGATCGAGGGTCTGGTTACCCTAACTTCATTATCGGTCTACTCAATCTACACAACCCCTAAAATACCCTAGGGAAAGCCTACTAATCGCCTCCTATCCAATCTGCTCCTGTTTCCCTGGCTTGGATCTTTGGACGATCGCCTGCAGTTCCACCGGGCACTCAAAAGCGTTTTCCCGAACTTCCAAAAAGAAAAGGCGCACTTCGGGTTTTACGATGGGGGTCTGAAAGTGGCGGTTATACAACCGTGAGACGAATCTCAATAAGTGTACAACCCCAAACCCCACGTAGGCACTCACGTACCGCCAGACGAAAACACACATAACACATCACGATCAGCCAAGCTAACAGACACATACGAACCTACCTGGAACTCGTCATGCGCATCCCTGCACGTTAGTTAACCACACAGCCAGTATATCACAAAAATACATCACAGCCGCGCGCGTGCCCCGATTATAGAGCAAAACCCACTTGGATACGTCTCATACCATGCCTAGCAGTTTTTACTCCATAATCGAGCATCACACCATGCGATACAAACACACTCACACACGAACTCACGCCATGCGTCACCTTCTCAAACCTCGCACCTCAAGCCAATTCCCGCTCATTCTCAACTTGTCCACCCATTACGCGCGTAAAAAGCGCATCGAGCCAGCGGTCTTTTGACCTCGTCGAGCATCGTCACCCGTCGGGCGGGCATCGTCACCTCGTCGGGGATGGCATCGTCCCAGCGTAAGCGTACACGCCTCGGGGCGGAATCCTACATACACTTTCCTTCTACCGCGCTGCGTAAAGCGCATCAGACCAGCGGTCTTGACCACGTCGAGCGCCGACACCTCGTCGGGCCGAGCATCCTCATCTCGTCGGGGGCGGCATCGTCCCGCGTAAAGCGTCTACGCCTCGGGGCGGATCCTCTCCAACCAATCTTACACACACGAACCTTTAGCTCCACACTCTCCACACGTACCACGTCACCACACAAACACACTTTGCCAAGCATACACACTTCACACATATTTCCCATTTACACAATCTCATCACACAAACACCACCACGAACACCCATGCTTAGCACGCGAACTCAATGCACAATCACACTACCACACCACCACACTACACGGCCACATACACAAGACACCCCACCACAATTCACAGCCACTCACATAGTACACACAGTCACGCATAATCAGCCCACAGCAATTTCCAGCACACGCGCTCATTACAAAATCACACTACCATACCTCACAGCCACACAATCACACATACGAGCTCATTCAAGCATCAAACTACCCGTCAAAATGCCACGATAACACCGAATAATTCTCGAGAGAAAAAAACGAGAATATGTAAAATGGGGTCTAAACTAGGCAGTTTACACAATGACCGAAATCCAAACAAAATAAATAGTAAACGAACTCCAAAAATTCTAAATTTTGGATATGTCATAATAAACATCTTGATCAACATTTCTTATGAAGAACACAAAATCCAGTTCAATCTGCAACCATGCCTTTTTTGTTCCTCGAAGTCAGACCAAAATCTGTTTACCCTAACAGATTGTTTTGTCCTCAAAATATATTTATTTTAACACCCAAATCACCTTGGAAATATTTGAAATTTTTATATGTTATATCCACAAATGTCCCCAACAATTTTCGTGAAGGAAGTATTTTGGAAATCGACCTGAAAAAATTTATAAAAATTCGAACAGACCCGAAGGTCGGGTGAACAGTAAATCGGGCAGTTTTATTTCGGTCCAAAGATGGACTTCCGAATGGTATCAAATGATTTCCAAAAATTCCCAAATTAAATTATGTTATACTTCAAGATGTTGGGAACAAATTTCATGGAGAACACTTCTTCAAATTCGGGTTACACAAGTCACAGTAAAAATAACAAAAACCAACGACACAGCAGCAATGTAACTGGAAATCAGCCAACACACATCACCGAGCAAACCAGCCACTAAATTCACCCTAAACTAAGCCCTAGACAAGCCTAACAATACCCGAGGTCCTAGGTGACATTTGGGGAGGTCACTTACCTAAGAAAGGCGAGAAGAACGGGCTGAAACGGGCGGAACAACAGCAGCAGCAACAATGGGAGGAAATGGCTAAGGAAGAGAATGAAGGAAGAAAGGAAGAGGAGGAAAACGTGAGAGAGTTCTGGCCAAAATAAGAGGTGAGGAGAGGGAGAGAGATCAGACCAGTCAAAAAAGTGGGCTGGTGGGGACACGTGTCGCGATCCTATGCGATTTCCCATTTTGCCCTTGATCCGACGGTCCTCGTTTGTCTTTATCCAATAATTCAAGGGCAAAGTGGTAATTCAATAATTTCAATTTCTTTTCACTTATTTTAGTCCTTAATTATTGCCCAAAATTATCCAAAATTTGGAATTCCCAATACAGGGTCCAGGGGCAAAATGGTAATTTTCGGTCCCGGGCGAAATTTCAATTTTCGCACATCTGCGTTCCATATATACGTGGCCAACATAATATGGCGTCAGAATCGCGAAATTTACTTTCTAAGTCCTCGAAAATCGACTGCGAAGTTCGAGGAATAAAATAATATTATTTTTCTAATTTTTGTCGAAATTTCAATTTTTGACCAAAACCACTCTAAATGTCCATGGCCACCCCAAAATGACCTTGGCATGAAAAATAATCTCAAACGGCCTTGAATCCAAAATTTCTCGGTGCCCACGAGGCAAAATCGTAATTTTCCGATCCCCGAACCGAAATCCATTTTTTTGTAGAAATGGGTGGCCCTATGGTTGGCCAAGCCAAAAACGTCATCGTCTGCTCAAAATTGTCACTTTCAAAATTCTCGATTCCTAGGGTCCGAATTTCAAGAAATGACTAAAATTGACTAATCCCGACTGTAACTTATCTCCGGCTAATGGGTGGCTCATTAGGATTACGCGCTCTCAACCCGTGACCGACACTATGTCAAATCACGTTTAAGTTTGCTCGAACCAAGGAGACCTCGATTGTCATATAATTGCGAAGGTGCATCACTAGTGCCCTTTGGACACGATCAATCAAATAGATCGGTCTCGATTGACTCAAAACATTCCCTCGTCAATCGATATGGTCGAAGATCGAACCAAGGTCAAGTTTTTTAGTCGTGCGAACTCAATCCCGTACTGACCTTACCCCTAAGGTTAGCATCCCGAGAATCTTGGGGTCCCGGGTGAGATTTCACTATAGTGCATTGATCAATTTCATTTCTTAAATCTCGGGAAAAGGATCGAAAATTCAGACAGTTACATCTACCCACACTAAAGTATAATATCTAATATACGACTCCCCGTTCCGTACGAGGTGTATCGTCCTCATCCGCTTTATATGATGCGAAATCCCAAAACGCAGTCGAACTTCAGGCATCTCAAGGCTGGGGGTTTGAAAAATTGATTTTATACAACGGTGAGAATAATCTCAGTGAGTAGTTCCCTAAACCTAAACTAGGCTAACATGCACCTCCTGACGAGTACCAAACAATCACATAAGTAGAAACACAATTGACTCAGGCCCTCAGGCCAAAATCAAGCACTTACTTGACCCTACAGGTTAGGCATTTTATATATATAATTGCAATAATGCCACAGAACTCAATCACGGCACATGTACATATATCACTTAATCACGACGCATGTCATACATATGCTCGTGCTCACACTCATGCTCATGCCTCATCAATGCATTGTCGCACACTTGTATTCTTGCACGCTTGCCATTTATCAATTCTCCTCCAACCCGCGTAAAACGCATAAGATCCATCACTTCGAGATCGATTTCCAGCCCGCGTAAAACGCATCAGGCTCATGGCACAACACCCGCGTCAAACGCATCAGGTTTGGCCATTTTCCGGTAGTCCGAGTATCATCTCACGTAACACGCCTCAGAACAGGTTCAATACCCCGCATAAAATGCCTCAGGGTTTTATGTGATCACTCATTCACAAACATCCATTGTTATTCGAACCCGCATAAAAACGCATCGAGCATTTTAGGTTATCACACGCTTATGTCATTTGTGCACATTCATATATGCACATGCCATGCCAATTTTGAGATGCACACCCATGGCCATAAAGTTCACACTTGGGCACTCACTCACAATTTTCGCAAAAGGGCAATCAATTGCGCAACGCCACTTATTCAACTCACTACACAATATGCTCAATCCACATTTTAATATGCCCAAACAATATATTAGCATAACCATGAAAGCAATTCAAAGCACTCTTGCATGGCACATAAATCCAACATATAATTCGCACAATTTGATTAACATGAATCCGCACCTTCAAGGCCCGCTAAGCTACTCCATTCTTAGTCACACTAGGCACACGACGCATGTGACATCCCGGATTTTGACCCAATTTTGGGGATTTAATAAACGTGTAATTCGTCAGTGTGCTTGTAGTAAAATCTCGCCCGGGAACTGATCACTCCCGGTTATTATTTTTAAATTTTGAGATTTCGCTAGAATCGCACTTGATCGAATTTGGCCGTTATTTAGACCCCGAACTTGGCAATTGATTTTCGAGAGTTTCGGGACAAAATAAATTGGACGGTGTCAATATGATCGTAGCCAACGTTGAGATTGTTAGGAGTAATGGAAAAAGAGGAGTTTTTGACCGGGTGTGAATTTAGACTAGTAGACCTCCCTCGTTATGGTTTGACTTAATCAGTTTGGCCTTTGTCCCTTATTATATGCGAGGCTTATTTTGGACCGGTAGATCGTTTTCGATTTTGAATTTGGGCCATCGGTTCGCGATTAATATTTGAATGTTTATAAATTTTTTTCCCTCTTTTTATTTCTTCTTCTCTCTCTCTCTCCTCCTCTTTTCCCGCTCACGTTTCCCCCTCTCTCATCCCCGTTCTCTCTCTCTCTCTCTCTCTCTCTCTCTCTCTCTCTCTCTCTCTCTTTCTCTTTTCCCTCTGTGCCGCTCCCCCTGCAGCGTCCCTCCCCCACAGCAGACCCATCTCTCTTTGTCCCTTCTCTCTCTCTCTCTCTTCCCTTTTTTCTTTTCTTTTCTCCTTTTCCTTTCTTCTTCACAGGTGCGTCTTCTTCCTCCATGGTGGTTACGCACCGCTTCGGTCCTGCCGTCCGACCACCTTCGACCGTCGCCCCGGCTCCCAGCACCGCCAACTTCGCCCCCGCCATACGCCGTCACCGCCCAGAGCCCCCCCCTCACTCTCCTTCTCCTTCCCTATTTCCTTCCTTCGGGGCGAGCCCACCTTTTGCCATTTCGGCTCACCATGCGTCCGGCCAGCTAGGCTCTGCCGAGCCACGCCGGCGATTCGTCGGCCCTCACCCGTCGCCCTTGATGCCGCCCATGCCACCTCCGGCCGCCGTCGACCATTCCCCTCCCCTGTTTCTCTCCTCCCCGGCCTATCCCTGTTTGGCTCCAGAACTCCACAGCGCCCGCAGTAATTCGTATACGCCGCTTCTCTGTCACGCCACTGCTCGGCCCTCGGTAGCCCTTCCAGTCCCTGCGGCGCCGTGCCCGCTGGTTGCCCAATCGCCCACCTCGTACTCCAGCGGCCCCCCGATCATGGCGGGCCTCTCTTTTCGTCGGCGGGTAAATTCGATGACTGGGCGGCCGACCAACGGCCGGTCGCTGACCAGCGGCCAGCGGTAGCTCGGCGGTCAGTTTGGTGATTGGTCTGACTCGTTCTTTCATGTAGTCGGCTCCCATGCCCGCGGTAGCGCCCGTGCCATTAGACGCGTTGCCCATCCGCTCACCTGTCGCCTGGACCGCGCGCGTTAAGCCCGCTGCGCGCCGTGACGCGCCGATCAACCATTGTGCCTTTGGCGGTCGGTAGCGCCCGTGTGGCCCACGCCCGCGCCTAGTCCGAATTGTTCACCCGGGCCATTTTGGGCCCGAGCCGACTTTTCCCGAGCCAAAACTTGGTAAGTGACTTCCTAAGCCCTACTTAGTACAATGGGTATGTTTAGACTTGTCTAGGGTGTAATTTAGTACCGGCTTAAGAATTAAATTAGGAGTGGAATAGTTAATTTGATTGTGCCCAATTTGTGGATTATTGTGATGGTGATTGTGTGACTAATTTAGTGAGCAATTGGAATGAACAACATGACTAAATTGTCGTGGCGCTTGTGATTGAATTAGATTAATTGAATGTGTTAACTTGAAGGTCGGGTTAGTGGGTCGAGGTGAAGAGTATGAGTTGAATTGAGTGTGGTGGCATGTCAGTGTGACATTGGTGGAATATAATGTGGTGAGCATGTTTGAGTTTGAATTGTATGATGTGTCGATTGGCGGATTGTGTTGTGGTGTATGTGCATGAGAAAAGCCCGGATTGATCTGAGGGCTGTCAACCTGAGGCGTAGGTTACGCGGGTGTGGCAAGAAAGGCATGACTAGACCGAGGCGTAGGTTACGCGGGTCATTGGAAGGGGAAAATGTCCTAAGGCGTGGTTACGCGAGACGGAGCCCGGCTTGATCTGAGGGCTGAGCCTAAGGCGTAGTGGCGCGGGCTGTGAGATTGGGCCTGAGGCGCAGTGGCGCGGGCAGTGAGAATGGACCTGAGGCGCAGTGGCGCGGGTCGTGAGAAAGATGTTCGACCACGTATGCGGATTGTGTGATTGAATTGGCTGGTTGAGCGTGTGATTGAATTGGCTGGTTGAGCATGTGATTGATTTGGCTGGTTGAGCGCATGACTGAATTGGCCGGTTGAACGTGTGACTGAATTGACTGGTTGAGCGTGTAATTGAATTGACTGGTTGAATTGGTTGGATTGATTGAGTGCGAGTGTGGATGGTACTTGAACGATTGTGTTATATTACCGGGATATTATTTCATTATTCTGATTAACTAATGTGCAATGTGGGTAGGTGATTGGATGGCGAGGTAAGTCCATTGATGTGAATTATATAAATGTTATCGGTTTGATTGCATGTACGACTTGTCTAGGTACGCATTGGCCTATGTAGGGTTTAGGGGGTTACTTATTGAGACTCGTTCTCACGGTTATTATATAACCATTTCAGGTCCACGATCATGAGTAATTGGAGACGCATCAAGGGTATCTCGGAGATCGAGGACGGGTCAAGTACCTGGCATTTTGAGTTCCCCTTTTTGTAGAGGAGTTAAGTTTGCGACGATTGTCCCCCTTCGAGAATTGTGGTTCTGCTATTGTGGTTTAACTTGGGGATTGTCTTTGTGGATGTCATATGTGTTTGTCAAGTGTATGAATTACAGTTATCGTTTCATGCTATTGCTATCCCCCTTGTCATTATTAATTGTACGGGTGGTTTCTATTTGTTTCTGTGTGTGCTTAACCTCTGATGTTTTGGGTTGGGTCAGCGACGTATCTGGGACGTCGCATTCAATGTTCGACCATCGAGGGATGATCACGCTCTCGTAGGGTGTAGGGCGTGACAACGCGGCACCACAAAATTGATCGCAACCTAAGGCAATTTAGCCACCCAAATAGTCAATCTAAGTCATACCGGTATTTACATAATTAAATCTCGAATTGATCACTCTTAGTCCGATTAAATCCCGATATGGACAGCCACTAAATAAATCGTTCTAGGCCAATAAATCTCCTTGAATTACTCTATTAGGCTCCCCAAGACCTCACTCAAATCAGCCACCATGAGGACCATGCTAGGCACACCCTATAATCCACAATTGAACTCGAACTTAGCCCGAACTCGGGCCAACTTAATCCGATACTTCCAGCCGACACACAGCCCATTCTAAGCCTCCAAACCTCAATTAAAATTTCCACACTAAGCTGCGAAATAGCCACAAAAACAGCCACTATACGGTCTACAAATTTCATCCGCCAAGTCCACAATTTTGCCCAAAATTAAGGCATTTATGCTTCGCCACATCACAGCACTCTATAGACCACTACACCTCGATTAAATCATCACTCTCGGTCATCAATTGCGCCACAAATCAGCCCCTAATAGCCTCCACACGCTAACCCCTAAATTACCCTAATTAACCATTAAAACCCATCTAGAAATGTAAATTAGCCTAATGTGGGTTTAGAGTTGTACTCACTTGGAATCCTAGGCTCCAAACAAAGCTGGACAAGTGGCGGGGATGATTGGACAGTAGCGATGAGCGAACGGCTCTGGTGAACAGAGTGAGCAGGGGCGGCGACCTAGGTGATTCCACGGCCTAGAGAGGGAGAGAGGGACATAGCTGGAGAGAGAGAGAAGGGCTGGATGGTGTTGGTGGTGAGGCGTGGTGCAGTGGCACCGTCAACAGCACCGGCGTGGGGCAGTGGCACCGTCAACAGCACCGGCGGGCGACGGCGGCTCTCCGGCGAAGGGCCTCCCACGGCCAAAACAAAGAGAGGAAGAGAGGGGGGAAATTCACGGGAGAGGGAGAGAGGAGGGGTTGGCCGGTGGTGATGGGAGGGAATGAGGGGGGGGAGAGAGAGAAACTAGGGAGTGTATAAAGAGAGTGAGATAATGGGGTTGGTGAACAACTAAGCAAAAATGACAATCAAGTCCCTAATCAAAAGGCTAAGATCAAGTCTTGCTAATATCTCTTGGGGGCATTATGGACCGAAAATTCCAATATTATTGGGCTGAAACAAGCCATTATAAAATCCTAAAATAATCCCCAAATAATCCCAAAATTCGAAACCCTATAATTAGGCCTAGGGTAAAACGGTAATTTTCCGGTCCCAGGCTAAATTTTCAATTTTTGACTTTAGTGATCCTAAATATGTGTGGCCACATAAAAATGACGTTGTCCTCGCAAAATAGTCGCGTACGCCCACGAAATTCGACACCGAAGTCTGGACTCAATTCCACGATCGATTTAGCTCAATTTGCAGTTTTAGCGTCTCTCACTAATGGGCGACTGTTTAGGGGTTACGTGTATTGATCTAGGGCTACTCGAGTTATGACGGTCCCGATTTCCCAGAGAACACGAGGATTTATCGCTAGTCGTAGGGGTCGCGGTCATCCAGAATAAGTTCGGGGTCGTTCGTCGCGTGTACTCTCAGTCGTGTGGAATCACCCGCTATCCGATCATGCATCGTCGGTCAAACCAAATCCGTTACTCTCCTTGGACCGGCCCATGTCGGCACAAAATATTCCCTCATCGCTTCTCGAAATCGGACTCGATTCACGGTCGAGTTCTTGGGTCCACGTACCGTTTTCCTAGTTAGCATTTCCCTAATGGTCAGTATCCCGAGAATGATCAATTCCAGGCGAGACTCATTAAAACGAAATGAAAAATAATCATCTACTTCATTAATCCTGGAAGTGGGTTGAATTCAGGGCGTTAAAGTACGTACTTATTCTTTCTTCTCTAGCAAAACTAGAACACATGCATTGAGAGTGAAGGAAAATAGAAAAAGGATCTTTAAATTTCTTGAGGAACAAGATAACATGTAAATGGTTGGATAGGAATTTGAACAGCAAATAACTAGAGATATACATGATCCATTTTTGTAGCATAAATTCAATTTTATTGTAACAGGAAAGGATAAGAGAATATCCATGAAATACTCGACGATTTTCTTGAATTCAAATTTCGAAGGCAGGATTTGGTGCATTACTTGATAACTATCTTGATTATCATAAGCAACAATTGAGTACCTCTATTCTTTTGTATGGTTCCTTTTTATTTCATTATTATAAGTTATGGCTTTGACTTTTATTCTTAGGTCCAGTTCGAGTTTATTCCAGACGTAAGTATAGATTTTTCATGATTTTTCTTTGTGAAGGTTATTGTCGGATTTTACTTTATTAATAGTTGAGTATTTCAAACCGCCGTATAAAAGAAAGAAGAAAGGTTTTTATTAATGGTGACATTGCACGTTAAACGGAAGACGAAAGACCTAATTACACCAATATAAAATTCATATGATATTGTACATAGGGCAAAAATTTAGGCACTTTTAGTATTATTATCCCCTTGAAAAAATCATGTCACCAGTAGATAACGTCTATTGCCTTGCCGCAATAGGTGTAATGGTCTAATTACAGCTCCTCACTACTTCCTTGTTAACGCACCTTTCTCCTGCCCTTAGTATTATTTTGACAAAAATCTACTTAATTTGAAGTGTCGCTTTTGTTGACTGAAATATTGCCTATGAAAAGAGGAGAAAAATAAGAAAAATAAATATGTCAAGGAAGAAATATATATATATATATATATATATATATATATTTTTTAGTAAGGTAAGAGGAAAAAAAATATTTTGAAGTTTTGTGTATTTAAGAAAATAAACCCAAACTCTTTTACAAGGTAGAAAGGATTTAACTCATCCAACACATGACAAAGATCTAAATTTAAATTTATAAAGTGTAAATACTTAATCAGTTACGATTCAAGTGTTAAAAGTCAATGTGCCTACAAATTACAATTTCATGCATAGTTTTACTATGGTGCAGTTATCACTCAATCAAATAATATGTATGGGGTCTATTTATGGATTTTATTCATATCAGCTTGAAAAAGAAAGTATCTTTTAGATTTGCTGAATGCTATAAAAGATTTAAATCTTAAAACATCTAACCATGAGGGTTCTGTATCTTGACAGCCAAGAAATTAAAAAGAAGGGATAAGATTTGTGAACTAACTTGTTGAAAGAGGAAGTTAGATTGGGGCAATCCTGCACCAAAAAGGAAATTGAATTCCCCAAAGTTGTACTTCCTCACATTAGAAAGGACCCGCCGCTGTGTTTCGAGGAAGAAATTCATCAAGGAAGTTGCACACGAGGCAAATTCATCATTCGATCTGCGACGAAGTAATGGCGAATTGGGAAGAACTCCCGCAAGAGATCCTAGAACTCATCGCTTGTCGATTAGCCGTGAAAGACTATTTAGCTTTCGGAGGGGTGTGCACATCGTGGCGGTCCGCCGCCGCCAAAAAGAGAAGTACAAGGCGATGTTGGAAGCCCCGTGGCGCAAGACTCATGCGCGCAAGCAAATAGCTGAATTCTCCATCCCCTCTGGGGGAACAATTTTCCAGTTGCGAGCTTCTCGAGTTGCGACCATGTCTCCCCCGGGATGGCTACTCGTGTCAAAGGGGGACGGCCACTGTATCTTCAATCCGCTTTTGGGCAACCGCATCGAACTCCCCTCCTTGCAGAAGCTTCGCTGCAGGCCACCTCTCCATGCGGTGGACCTTGATTGGCTAAAGAGGCTCCAGCGCGGCCCCAACAGAATCCACACGATCGCATTGTCCTCAAGCCCTCTTTTGTCCAGGAGCTACACAACCATGATCTCTATTCATCGTGATCTTATGGATCACGAACCACTAGGGTTTGCCTTTCTCAGATCAGGAGAAGACGCATGGACGCTAGTGAGCATAGAATCACATCTGCCTCGGTCCAGCGTGGTTCGACTCGTTCATTACAACGGGCTATTTGTGGCCTTGGATGCGCATAACCGAATAATGACTCTTAACGAGAGAAAGGGTTGCATGCAATTGCAACTAGCTCTAGGGAAGAATTTCCGCCATTGTGGGTATCTCGTGGAATGTTCAGGTTCATTGCTGGTGGCTTGGCAGATAGAGGGCGAAGGTGATGCACCGGTGATCCGAGTTTTCAAAGTGGATTTGAAGAAGGGAACTCTGGAAGAGGTCAAGAGCCTGGGGAACGTGTCTCTCTTCTTAAATTACAACTCTTCCTTCTCGGTGGAGTTCAACGCCAAGTACCCCAAGTCTTGCTTGAAGCCGAACCACATCTATTTCATAGATTACATAGATAAGAAGAACAAGATTTACAGCATGGATGACGGAAAAGTTGAGTGGCATTGTGCTGGCGAATGGTTCCAACCTGATTTTTGATTTTTTGTACTTAGTGGAATTTTTTCAATAGAAAGATTTAGATGTCAAACCAACTCGATCGGATTGGGCCCATCTCCACCCTTGATCATAAGGGCCCTACAGGACACGATCAACGGATCAGTGAGTACAGATATATTTTCAGGGCGGTCTGCAAAGAATGTTCCTATTTCCTATAAAATTATTCATGGCTAACTTTGCTTAACTTGCTTTAATAAATGCCAATTGTAAGAAAGGATCTCTAGCGGCTTTGTTTCCTTGCGCCTATTCTATCGACCCCAAATCAAGAACCGCTCGGATTGGCCAATTTGGTCCAGGTTCTCAATTCCTAAAAAGTGGAACCATAGTTCGAGCGGGATCGAATCGGATGGACCGAGACTATATATACTTTTTTTATGTTTTTATTTCTTCAAAAAAATTATTAAAATGTAAACTAAATCCTAAGTGAACTCCATTGACATAAATTCATTGACAAAAATTAGTAAAATATGAACAAAACCTTAAGTGACCAGTTTCATTGAATGAGATTGGACCAGAACCGTTCACCCCTATTCAGCAGCAGCGATAGGTACTTTAGTCATTGGATTAAAAGAAAAATCATCCAAAAATATGCAATCATTAGTTTACCCATATTTGTAGTAACCATCTGTTTAGATTTTAATTTTTGATATATTGAGTAGGAGAAACTAAAAATGAATTTAAAAATTAAGGACATGTGCTCATCAAGAATAAAATTGGACATTTGTTAGGTAATCGCCTAAGGATATTCAAAATTTAATTATTAATTATATGTATTGTCCTCTTTACTCTTTTATAGTGAGATGGGGTAAGGATATTTTGATCATCTAAAAATTGGTTATATATAATAGAGATAGATTTAGATAACTATAGATTAAGAGAACTTAGCAACTTTATCTAATTTTTTGCAATTAATTCTACAAGAAAATGTAAAATATTCTTTGAACATAGATTATTGGACTTCATGGAACGATTGCGAGAAACCTTGGATATCTAACTTGGTGATTGGTCGATTTAAGTCATCATATGTAATTCAGAGGGAAATCTACTACAAAGACCTGATTACATATCAAAATCATTGTGATGGAAAAGGCTGACTTACTTTTTGTTAAGTATTCTCGTCTCGTACCATAATCCATGGCACATTGCAATCTTAATTAAATTACTATCATTAATGCAAATATTATTCACTTAAGAGACATAGATACCTAGTAACCCACACACATAGCTGGAGTTGTGCTTTAATTAAGCTTGGCGTTCAAGATTTAACATCATATATTGAAATCGAAAATACATTACCAGGTTCAATTTGTATGGTAATTACACAAGTGTCACAATGACTGAGAATGGATCAATTCGGTATTTACTCGCCTACTATGAGATGATGAAATTGCGTACGTGCATAAATTTAGAGTCTTTTACATTTTATTTATACCAAGTCTCGCGACACATGCATTTGACTTTTTTTTTTTCGTTAAAATTTGAAACAGTACAAACATGCAACTGTTTACTTATGCAGATATACACATGCAATTTAATATTTACACTTCACAAAGCTTAAACAAAGAGGCTCTTAATTTGTTTCATTTATATCTCGATAGAGTATTATCCAAACCTTCAGTTCAACTAATCCCTGTATATGTTAATCCCTATGCTACCACTTAATCCATGCATGGATATAAGTAGATTGGAAAGCATATCAAGCGAACGATCCGATTGGTTGATCGCACCATGCTATGTCTTTATCGGATGCATAAAATATATATATATTTTTATTTTTGTGGAGATATGAAAGGATAAAAGAATTTTTTAAAGTAAGTATAGCAGAAAATTTTGAAGTTCCTTGTTATGATAAATGAGTCTCGACCATAACCTAAGGAAGCAATTTCAACATTTAGGGAGGTCCATGCTTCACGAATAGAGAAAAACGGCAACCCTAGAATCCATTCGTGAGCCATGGCGGTGCTTCCCCTAAGAAGACCGCCATATGTCGAAAAGGTTACCGGGATCACATCAGCCTCTTGCCCGATTGCCAAATCCATCGCGTCTTCTCCTTTTTTTTGCCCACGAGGGACGTCGTCAAGACTTGCGTGTTGTCGTGAAGGTGGCGGTCTGTTTGGACCACTTGTCTCCAATCTCAAGTTGTTTGTCTCCTCTCATGATGACGCATTTGTGGATGGCGTTTTGAGGCGCTATATACGTGGCGGAGGGTGAAAATATTCCGCCTTGACGTGGACCACTACCACCCTAACATTGATCCGTGGGTTCACTTCGCGATTGACCATCAAGTGGAAGATCTTCTTCTGAAATTGAATATTTTGTGGTGGGATATTTGGTGGAATGGTTACATGTTGTCCCCTGTTGCTTAATAATTGCCCTCCGTTGACTAAAGCTATCTTTGAGAGGCTGTCATGTCTCATCCGGCGATACCATTAGTTGGAGTTCACTTAAGTCCTTCTCCATTCAAAACGCGAGAGATGATGCGCTGAGGAAGATTTCAATGGGCAGCCCTGTTGTTGACTACTTGAATATGATAGGATGTCGGGGTGTAAAGGGAATTCAATCAAGAAGTTTGAGAGAGTTGGCGCTTGATTCAACTGCTGTGAAATACCCTTTGGAGATATCGACCCCTTATTTGCTGTCATCATCGTGTGAGAGTGGATTTCTTTTATGAGAATTAATAAAGCACCGCCCGTAGCTGGAGCTGAGTTAGATTTTGACAATCCAAAGCACAATCAGATTGCTTTGCCGCCAAAGGATATGCTTTGCAAGCTGCATAATGCTTTTTGGATTGTTTTTGGTGCTTGGTGCCATCGGGTGAGCATAATTATCTTGCTTCCCAACGGACATTATCTTTTCCATGTAGCTTTCACTTAGGATAGCGGCCATTATTCTGCCAATGCTTATAGATGTTCATGTGTTATATCGATGGAACTTTCTACGAGAAAAAGGTACTGGTTTGTGATGTATTTGAGAGAGTTTACTATATATTATATCATTCCAAGTTATACTTTGGTAATGGAGTAAATATAAGGACGCAACCCTTTTCAAACTTCGTTTTAGTGATTTTGCTCTACCTTCCGATTTGGTTAGGTTATGTTGCCTCAAAGGTGAAAGACGTGCAGTTTTCGCTGCCAAATTGCAAGTGTCTGACTGTACACATTCCCTTTCGCCAATTCAGCTTTCCGCCAGAGCAAAGATGCCGCAACCGCACTAAATTTGGAGAAGCTTATCATTATTTTTTAGCCATCTGGTTGGAGCTCTTATGGGTATATTCCTAAACTTCAATTCGCATGTTTAGATATATCAAAGGATTAATTGGAATGTAACATCCAAAGTCTCTTCCTTCCTCTGTCATTTTTCGAGTCCCCGAATTAGTGAAACTGGTATAATCCTCCGAAAGCTTCACAAGTGTCGCGCCCACGTTTCAATTTCTCCCTCTTTAGTGCGTCCGAAAGCTTCACCGGCAATTTCATGGAGTCTCTTGTTTCTTTTTTTCTTTCTTGGTGAAGGCCACTGTGGTGGTGGCAAAGAAAAGATTGCGCTTGCATTGATGAACCGGAGTTGCCAAATTTGGTTTTCCTTGTTTATAATATCCTCTAATATGATAGTGTATTGCTACGGAGCTGATTTGATAATTGGAATGTTCACTTTGTCTTTTATCTATGTGCGGTATGAATCGACTTAGACTCCCGCAATGTCGATCATGAGAGCTATCGGCATATAGAAAAGAAGTTCGAGCATTGGTCTCGCAGCTCAAGAATGCTGAGATTTTTGGATTTCGTGGTTGTTTAAGATTGAAATACGAGGAAGTCCTCATGCTCTTAGAGTTTGTGTTCGAACATGCATCTATTCTAGAAAATATAGTCATTAAAATAATATGTATAGGTCATTTTATGGAATTTATTGGTAAAAGTTTGAAAGAGAAACTGTCTTTTAGATTTGCTATATGCTATAGAAAGATTTAAATCTTAAAACATAAAAATGAGAGGCAACTGTATCTTGCCAGCAACGACAGAGGAATATTCGTTTAAGAAATTAAAAAGAAGCGATAAGATTTGTGAAATAACATGTTGAAGGTGGTAGTTAGATTGGGGCAATCCTGCACCAAAAAGGAAATTGAATCCACAAATGTTGTCTTTCCTCATTAGCTTTCCCTTACCTTCACCTGGCATTGAAAAAAAAAAACTTTTCTTTATATGGTACTTCCACTAGTGTACGATGATTGAGAACGGATCGATCCGGTAGTTATGATATGATAAAGAATTGCATACGTCCATAAACATAGAGTCCATTTAAATTGGCTGTTATTTTTCACATTTTATTTATTTCGAATCTTGTGACATTTTTCTTTTAAAATTCGAAACATTTGAAACATTACGAACATGCAGCTGTTGAAATATCTATACTCTGTATGATTCGATTTTATTTTCAGTGTAAGCATAAGTTCTCTATGGGAATTTTTTTTCATGAAGGTTTGGTGTTGAAGTTATTGTTGAATTTTCTTTATTGACAATCAAGATTATTCGTATTTGAAATATTTGCAGAATCATACTAAAGGCAATTTATTCGTGCGGAAGATTTTAAAGGGAATTATAATCCTCCTCGCTCCAATTTCTGGCTTTGGGCTTATAATGAAGGGATAAGTACAAACTGATCTAACCAACCTATCATATATTTTGAGTGATATGCATGACAATCCACTTTTGCTTTTGAATTTTAATACTTCGGACAAAATTTAGGTAATTTGAATATTATTATCCCATTAGATTGTTTATTGTAGTTTTCAATATCAGGTGCTTCATTACTTTTCCTTTCAAATTTTGTTTTGGTCTCATCCAAACATATGAAAACATCACTATGTAGTCTATTGCTTATATATACACGCGCATGTTCACATACACACATACACACACACACACACACATATAAACAAATGGCAACCTTAGTGTTTCAATTAAGATACTTGTCTCATTAATTAGAAAATGTGCACACGCTTTGCCTATATGTAAGAAATTAATTTTTGAAATATTAAGAAAAATTACATTGTTACAAACTATTTCCTTCATTAAATAATTGATAGAAATTATTGCTAAGAATACACAATTCAAAGAAATTGCAGTGATATATACGGAAGGAGGGAAATATTTCAAGATTTGAAATTTTTTTTGGAAGGTAATTGTAGGATAGATTATATTCTAATTTGGATATTGAAACATTTGAGAGAAAAGAAAAAAGAACCGTTAATTTATTCATTTGTCCATAGACACAATTAATTATACAATAAGTAATTAAGTATATTCGGTGAAGAATGAAATATTTCCTTAATTAAATAATTATTAGAAATTATTGCTAAGAATACACATTACAAAGAAATTGCCGTGATATATACGGAACGAGAGAAATATTTCATGATTTGAAATTTTTTTAGGACGGTAATTGCAGTATAGATTATATTCTAATTTGGATATTGAAACATAGAAGAGATAAGAAAAAAGAATCATTAATTTACGCATTTGTCCATAGACACAATTATTTATACAATAAGTAATTAAGGATATTCGGTGAAGAATGAAATGGTTGAGGTTATTTGAAATATGATGTGATGGGAGAGATAAGGGACATTAACAATGCTAGTGCTTAATAGATATAATAAAACTAACAATTAATAGGTATAAAAATCAGAAAATAACTTTCATTGATAGTAGAAGATACAATTAATAAGACATAATAACTTAACATTATTATTGAAAAGATACAAAACAAGAAAAAAAAATCAACAAATTCGTTAGAGATTCCAGTACTGATAACGTACACTTTTATGTGATAAGTAACTACAAACTAGAAAATTTAATCTTCAACCTTTCAATAGAAAATTTTCCTATGTTGAGATTAACTTATCATACAATAAAGTTTGACCCTTGCCCGGAAGAAAAAAATTGACCATTTAAGTAAATATTAATTTCTCTATAATTCCAACATCAGATTTAACAAATTTTATGTGGCTAGTAAAGAATATGTATATATATATGTTAGAAACTTGTTATTCGATGTGTAAGTTTATTCAACTCATATGAGAAACTTGTTATACCCAGTAAAAATTGGATGCGAATGGATGCCCGTACAAGAAGCCACGAACTTGCCACGAGTTTTCATATATTAGTCTGAAAATTATAATTTTTTTCGGTAATTTTTTCCTCATTTGAATAATGCAAAGATGAAAAGTGAAATGGTCCGACATTTGGTTTGATTAGCTAAATTAGGATGCATTTGTTTCGCGGTAATTTTTATGATAAAGGAAAATGCTTTCCGTGAAAATCTTTCTTAAGGAAATTTGTTAGTTTTCATTTGTTTAGTAATATGCTGAAAAGTACATATAACTCTATCATATGATAAAAGTTGAAGAAGCTTCTGACTGTTCGTGGGAAGATGCTTGTTATGCTTGGGTAAAATGATTATTTCTGTTCTGGACCGAGAATTTATTTTCTTAATTTATAGCGCGGGTGTTATCTTTGATTGAAAATATTATTTTCATTCATTAACCATTTTTAACAAACCAAATATATGAGAGTCCGGAATATTAATTCCCATAATACTGTTTGATTTATGTACTAAGATATTTATTATTAGAAGCACACCATATTTTTTTGTGTCGACTCTCATGATAATCATTCCGTTTTTCTATTTTTCTGTTCCAGAAACAGGTTTGAAACAAAAATCCGTTTGGTAACGCAATTTCATTTTTCTATTTCTGAAATAAATTTCTACTCCTGAAATAGGTTTAGAACAGAAATCAGAAGTAAATTTTTTTTTACTTTTCTATTTTTGAAATAGAATAAGAAATAAAAACTCTTCTCATCACTTGCCCTCACTATTAGCCAGCCGCTCACTCGCCCTCCAACCGTCCCTGCTGGTTGCCTCCCACCGCCGCTGGCTGTTGTCCTTTGCCACTTGCCAACCGTCGTCCATCGTCATCCGCCACCATCCTCCACCTCTGGCCGCCCCCACCATCGATCGCCACTAGCCACCTCTAGCCGTCCTCCACCACCTCCCACCACCACCCAACACCGGCTACCTTCCACCACTGCCCGCCTCCCGTTGCCGCCCAACATCACCCACCTCTTGCTATCGCCCACCTCCCACTGCCGCCCACCCGACGGCTGCCTCCCATTGTTGTCCTCCATCGCCGACCTCATCCAGTCGCCGTCCTCCACCGCCGGCCGCCGACTTCCTCCGCCACCTAATGATGGCCACCTCTCGCCGCCGCTTGGCTCCCATTGTCATCCTCTGCCGCTGACCAACTCCTGTCGCCATACTCCGCTGCTATCCGCTGTCCTCCTCCGCAGCCTAATGCCGGCCACCTCTCGTCGCTACTCGCCTCCCGTCGTCATCCTCCGCCATCGGCCACCTCCCGTCACTGTCCTCCGTCGCCATCCGCTGTCTTTCTCCGTCGCCCAATGCCAGCCACCTCCTACTGCTGCCTGCCATCGCTCACTATCCGCCACCTCTTGCTCGCCGGCCACTCAGAAGGGAGAAATTTTGTGTTATTATCAAATGAATTTGTAATTTCGAAATAGAAATTTTGTATTATTACCAAACATATATTTTGGCTCAGAAACTCGTTCATGGAATAGAAATAGAAAAATCTATTTATGATCAGAAATTGATTTTTGAAATAAAATAATTATCATTCGCGCCCGAGCAACCAAACAAATGTAAGAGCCGTAACTTTGAAAAGAACGCGTATTTTCGAAATAATTCAATATGTACGCGTGGGAATGAACGAAAAGTGCCCTGCCAATTTCCCGTATTCTTATTGGTTGACGATTTCAATTATTTTAAGCCCTTTCCCTCATTTTTGCAATCATGTAGTCTCTAAGTGATTAGTTGCAATTCTAGATAATCTGTATTGCTCTCAGGAAGCAAGCTAGTAGAGATAATATTAGATTTTAAGGATATTACTTATTTCGTTATTTCCTAAATAGCTGGTTTTCTTGTTAGATTAATATAGCTAATTCTCTTTTTTTTTCCTACGCATATTCTTTGGGTATAAATAAATGGGTTAATACCATCAAAAACCTCAAAGTAGTACACCTGTAATAAATTTACCCAAAATTAATTTTTTGACAACCAAAAATCCCAAACTAGTATACCTATGACAAATTTACCCCACACTAACTTTTTGACCACCAAAAATCCCAAAATGGTACATTTATGACAAATTTACCTTCCGCTAGGTTCTATTAAATTGAATTAATACCACGAAAAATTACAAAATGGTAAATAAAGGATAAGACGCCAAACTAGTACCCCGTCTGTCACGTGTCATCTAATTCAATAATTTGACAGTAAAATTTAACGAATACAAACGAAAGATAAATTTGTCACGGGTGTATCAGTTTGGGATTTTTAGTTTGAATAAATTAGTTTTGAGTAAATTTATCATAGGCATACTAATTTGGGTTTTTTCGTAATACTAACCCTAAATAAATACCCCTTAGGTTTGATGATTATCGAGTAAAGAAGTAGCTTTTGAATAATTTTTGTATTCATGTCTCTTGAAGATCCCAGAATATTTATATATATCTAGCAATTGTCATTGAATTTAATCTCAAACTAATGAATTTCATTCTTTGGTAAAGACACTTAAACTTTTATTTATGTTTAACTGAAGGTCAGCTTAAATATATCAGTGTTGTGAATTGGAGCTCTCATAACAATGTGTATATGTATACTCATAGTGGAAAAAAAGCTTTCCTAATACTTGTTGACCCAGAGATAATTCTGTGTGACTGTCAATTGCCTGATATTTCCTTGTGGGGGTTCTATTATTGCTGAGTGAAGATGCTAAGTGAGTATGGGGACCCTTAACCTCAAAACGTACGTGTATAGACTGTAAGACATGGGTTATAGTTCTCGACGTTGTCAACAGAGTGACTTTCGAAAAATTCATTCACTCTACGTGGGGAAACTTCAACTCACTCTTCCTTCGTGTATATTGGAGGAGGAACTAGACATTGTCAGAAAGAGAGATCAATTTTGGAAATATGCAGAGCAACTGGATGGCAAATTTTTATTTGGTCAAAAGAAAAACTGGATGGCAAATTTAAGTGCAAGATTTGTGACAAAATATTTGCCGTTGTGTCTCAAGAGTTAGTCACATTTATCTGGAGTTAAAGGCTATGGTATAGACATATGCACTAAGTTCCCTAAAGATGTTCGAGTTGCCACTGCTAAAGTAATTTATGGTCCTAATAAGAGAGCAAAATTTCATGGGCCAGTTAGAGCCAAGTTTCATGGGCCTTTTCAGCGTTCCCTTGGCCATGAGGCCTTAGAAATTTCTTCCAAGTCCGCCTTTCCCACCGCACTCACAAGGATTCTACACATAAAAACTCTTAGAGAGAAGCTCTTAATATTTCATTACTTATGAGATGATACAAATGAGGGTGTACAAGTAATCTCCTAATTACAACCATACATCTCCCTTTAATATAATAGCGGAGGTTTTATCTCCCCATCTAACAACTAGCAACATTAATTACAAGAGAACCCAGAACGGTGTACATTTCCTGAAGAACATTCTAGAGTACACAATCAATCCTAGGACTATAAGCTCACTTGGTCTTCTTGAATCATCCTTGTTTATCGTTTGAAAACCTCTAGAACGTGACACAAGGCTAAAGCCGTTTAAGGTAAGACCAAAGAGACTTTGCCCAAAATGCTTATGAGTAAGGATGGAATTATGCTGGATAAATTGCTCGCTAAGTTCATCCTGTTGAATGATGTTAATGTCAATATTGTGCAGAGGCTATCCTTCATTGACTTTGTGAATGCAGTGGCTGAACATGGTTCTCATTATAAGTTGCCATGTTTTTCCATAGTCAAAAGAAAATCTGTGCCTGATTTGGAGAAGGAAATTGGAGAGCATATGGAAAATGTGAAGAAATCATGGCATACAGCCAGCTGCACACTCATGTCTGATATTTGGTATGCTAAGGAGAGATCCTTCATTTCTATCTTCGCCTAGTGTATTGAAAGCGTTTAATACCCATAAAGATGAGTCAACAAGCACTTTGTTGTGGGTCACGGTTTCCCTATGGCAAAAATTGGGTCATGGTTTCCCTATGGCAAAAATCAAGTCAATGAAACATCAGACGTAAAAGTTATGCCCGTAGGTGTAAAAATATTCGATTCATCAAATCAGGAAAATTTTTAAATAAGGGCAAGGAAGGTGAAGAATAAGAGTCATCTTCCTAGTCCAAGTCCTAATCCGAAGATGCAGACCAGCGCTGTCCAGCTAGTCGCCACACCGTCCTGGGCTATTTCCTACCGGAAGGAGCTGGTCAAATTTAAGTGCACCTAGAGTGAGAGTGCGGAAATCGTGATCCTCCAAAGCTGGATCAAATTCCGTGATGGGAAGAGCTTAGACAGTTCAGCATTCCCTCATGATGAGAGTTCCATAAGATTCGACTTCATCTGCAACGAGTCGCAACCGCTAAATAAGATTAGAAAGATGAAGCGCAAGTTCGTGAAAGGGATTATGAGGAGGCGATTTGAGAAGAAGCCCCATGATCGGAAGGTCTCCGAGCTTTCCTGGGTGCAAGCATGCTGATGCCCCATCCAAGTCGCTAGAGGAGGAGGAGGAGGTCAAGGAGAGCGACTCGACCAGCATGTCTTCTCTATAATGGAATGGGTCTCAATGAAGAGGTTTAGAGAGTTGGTATGCGGGAGTTTGGGTGGCGAAGCTGCACATGCCATGGGTAGAGCGGCCCTGACGAAGACCTGACCAAATTGTTCATGGATGGACACGTCATGCAAAGGAAAATAGTCATAAGTAAATACCAATTTCTCGATAAATTCTAACATCAGAAATAACGAATTTTATGTGACTTGTAACTTTGCATTTACAAGTAATGCTCATGTGTGATACGTAAGTTTTATATATATATGTAATTTTGAGGTTATGTACATGTTGGTAACTTTTTATTCGGTGGAGTAAGTTTTATTTAAGACTCATAAAATTTCGTTTAACCCATCAAAGCTCGTCAAGCCCGTCGCCTCCAGCCCATTTTATCCACCAATTAGGCCATACAAGCTGCCCTAACCAGCCCAGTCCACACACCAAACATGAGGCCCAGGAAAAGAAACAGCCCCCTTCAATAAGGCCTGGCTTTTTTCCAGCGCTCGTTCTGTCTTCTTTATTGTCTTCGGACTCTCGGCCAGAGAGAGGGGTAAGAGAGGCGTGCGTGAGGAGTGAGCGAAGCACCGTGAGAAGGATTCGAGAATTGCTGAGTCAGAGGGGCCGGTAATCTTCTTTCAGAAGTTGGGAGTTTTTCTCAGGAGGTGGGAGCTAAACGGTGGCAACAGGGGACGATTTTGAGGAGGAGGGGACTACATTTTCTCCATTTACATCGAGAGCGCGGGAGGACGGAGAAGGGAGGGAGAGACCGGGATTTAGAAGAAAGGAAGAAAAAAAAAGCTTTCAGAAGTTGATTCTTGGTTCCCTACAGTGATCCCTGGTGCCGTTTGCGGTCGCTTCTCGCTGCAAATTGTCACCGGTAGCTGTGCTGGTAATGCCCTGTTCGGCCCTGTACCTTGGCCGAGGGATCCGAGGAGGGTAAGCCTCGTCCGAAACTTATCCGCCAGCTCTAATCCGTTCATAGGAGATTGTGAAGGGTCCTTCCCCTGACTTATATGCTTGTTGCAGCCCTGGAGTAGTTGATAGAACAGGTAATGTTATCATCCTTGTGTTGCCCTGTTCTTGGTAAAGCCGAGTAGTGCTCATGCATATTCGAATGAAAATCATTCAAATTCCAAGGTGTATTTCAATGATTTATGATGACTTCTCTATGTCAATATGCTGTTTATGAACAAAAAGAGCTACTTTGGTTTCGTGACCAGTTCAAGCCCTCTGGTGCCTATAAACCGTTTGTTGAAATGCCTCATTGAAATTATGAAACGTATTCAAGAAAACTTCATGCCTTTTGTGTTTACCTCTATTACTGTAATGCACCGAACGTGTTCAACAAAATGCCCAAACCGAATCCGTATAAATTTATATGTTTTGAATACATAATGATATGTCACACACAATTACAATTCTTTGTCGAGAATTAAGCATGATTCCTGTCTCATTTTAGTTCCACCGAAACCACATCTGACCAATTTCTCTGTTCCTATTGCACAAGCTTCTTTGTTTAGTTGCTATGCGTTCTTGTGATATTGTGGTGATGGATGTTGAATGACTGGAGTTCGAGATGGTGGCCAGTGGTGGCTGCTTATGGCGGCGTTTTAGTCACCGCTGGTGGCTGTCGATGATGGCCACGATTCGGCAATAGCCAAAAGAGGCCTGGAGGTTAGTCGAGGTCGCTTATTCACGGCTGGTTGGAGAAGATGATAGCATAAGGAGACTGTCAGAAGTAATTAGGGTAGAGGGTTTAATTAGGATGGGCTTAAGTTGGTTTATTGGGTTTAGACTTGTCTCCGTTTTCATGGGTTTAGATGAGTTTAATGGGTTTGGGCTCCACTAGGATTGATAAATTTGGGTTTACTTTAGCTTTAGAAGAGTTGGTTTAGGGGTTGGACATTACCTCTAAACCTATTTTCTTTTCCCCCCCCGACAAAAAAAGAAGGTCTCAACAAGGGTCCCGAGATTTTCAAGGCTTGATGTACCGAGAAATGATCCAAGGAAACAGATTAAGCCATGAACTATTAAAGGCTTAAGATTTCTTGAAAATGTATTTCGTATTTAAGATATTTCTTGTAATTTAATGGGATAGATAGTAATCTTGTATTTAATAGGGTAGATGGTAGTTGATAAGTGTGGATCTCTACCGTTTGATCAAGGGATAATCAATAACAGTAATCGGAAGGCCTCATGTATAAATAAGGGTAATCTCTATTGAGAAAACCTCATGATATATTTTGAAGTTGACAAAATTATTCATAATCTATAACAATCTTGCCAAATGCATGTATTGTTTTTTTTAGGTAAAATCCGCTTTAAAGAACCGTTGATATGATTAGTGAAAGGATTCTAAATAGCTGGAAGAACCCACGTGAATAAGTCTAGAAGAATGGAGAATTCATAAAGACTTGAAGATACCAAGGTAAATAGTCTAACATGATCTACATCACTATTATACTTAAAGTACCTAATAAGAAATAGTAAGATGTAATCGGGAAGTTTGTTATAATTGGAGTTTGATATCAGTAGAAGCCTGCATAAGCTTGATATAAGCAGAAGTTTGTGGAAGATTAAAATAAGCAGAAGCTTGGCGAAAGTCTGATTTTAATATATAAATGGAAGGCTGGATATAACCGGAAATGTTGATAAAGGAGGAACACCTACATTATCCACGACAAAAATCTTGTCACAAACTTCAAGATTGTTATTTTGAGATATTTTATCTTATGCATTGACAGCTAGTAATCTGGTTTAAATTCTTTATCTTGAAGAAATTGATTAAGCATCAATCCGAAATATTATCAAAATAAAATATTCAATCACGCATAATATCTTTGATTGATTGATAATCATTCAGAAGGCAAGATACTTTCCATAGTTGAAGCTGCTCTAATTTTGGGTGACCAAATTTACGAGAATTTTGATTGATCGATTTCAACGGCTACTCTCATGTTCTCAATAATTGTCCAACAGCTAGCTTGGAGAGATTGTCCAACGAGGAGTTTGGATGTAGAGTAGTATAAAAGCAGATCAAGACGTTGAAGATAGCAGACTGATCAAGAGGTCAAAAATCCAATTTTAGAAAGTTTTACATTCTTTAGATTGTCTTGTGAGAGCATTAAAATTGTAATCTTTCAAGAGGTATTGACCGTGTTAGAGTTTCTGCTTAGGTTTGAGATAGTTATTCTATTAGCTTGGGTATAAGTAGGATCTGTGTTGGGTGGAAGCACTTGGGTATAAAGCGGTACAACTTGTTATAATCTCTAAAGGATTGGTTAGTGGAATCCAACCAGTATGTTGTTAGTTGGGAGAGTGGACGTACTTTAAGCCAAAGGATTATAAGTTCTAAGTGCATCGTTCTCTATTTTTACACTCTTTACTTTGTTGCTTGATAGAAGCACTGCACTGCACTACACTACTTAATATAAGCAGATTTCGACTATATTAAATCTTTGTTTTACCTTGTTGCACTTATATAAACTTGACAGGTTGCTTTCGCAATAATTTTTCAAGTTTTAGTAAAATAACCTATTCACCCCCTTGAAGGTGATGCAACTAGCTACTTTACTCTTCCCTTCATTTGTATCACTTAACATTTGAGCATAGAAGTACATTCTCTTCCAAAACTTCTCTCTAGAAACATTTTCTCTTTCTACTATCCGAGTGGGCTAATGAGCGAATGAGTGATATATCAAGAAAGACTAAGCTTAGGCGTCCAAGTAAGAACCAAAGAGAGTCTAAGTGCTGCACTGATCGCTATCTCAAGCATCGACCCGTGACATACAAGTGCGAGTGGACAAAACGTGCTTTGTTGTTTGCACATATATATTTTGCTCCAAATATATAGAATGTGCACCACAAAATATTAAATATTTATTCATAAATACAAGTTAGCCAAACATGTGATATGCATATAAATAAAAGAGAAGGAATAGAGAAATGCTCGGTTGATTTATAGTGGTTTGGCTCTCGAGATAATTCGGGAGTTATGCTCAATCCACTATACTTGAAATCCTGCACGAAGGTTGGTTTATAATAGAGCTAACTTTCCTTTACGAACAGAGCATACTCTTTTACAAAGTCTTTCTCTCTCACAAGTTTAATCTCTCAATAATTTTGATAGCAAAGTGTGGACTACAGTTTTTAGCAAGTGCTTCTACCAAAAAAAAAAGAGTTTTTAGCAAGTGTAAGTAATAAATCTATAATGCTTAAGGCAACGGGCTACCCTACTTATGAAAAAACAAGCTCAATTAGTCATTACAAATATTTCAACAATTTAGAAATTCGACCATTGAGATTTCAAGGTGGTTGGCCGAAAGGCAGGGACACCCGCTGAAATGAGTGAACGAGATTAAAGTTTGAACTAAGGGCAAGCATTGTCACGGCCCGAATCCCATCGAGCTCGCGACATCCCCTGCTCTGGTCGAATAATTGCGACACCCCCAGAACGTCACCGACCCAACCCAAACATCGAGCCGCATGCGGGCGAAATATATAAAACAAAACCCCGGACAAAAAATGGCGACAACGGGGTAGAACAACATAAACAGACAAACAACAATAACAGCATTTCATCCAATATTACTGCACCACAAAAAGCTAACATTATATTACAAACATATGCAGCAAACTAGCATCCGAAATCACCGTCATAACAAAAGATCGGGTCTGGTTAACTTAACTTCCCTATGGGTCAACCTGATTTACACAATCCCTAAAATAGCCTAGGAATGCCTACTGGTCGCCTTCCTTTTCTCTCTTGATTCTTTGGGCTTGAGCCTTAGGACACTCAAATTGCAGCTCCATCGGGCACCAAAAGCGGTTCCTCGAATTTCCAAAAAGAGGAGGCGGACTTTCCGGTTTAAGATTGGGGTCTGAAATTGTGAATTATACAACTATGAGACGAATCTCAATAAGTGTACAACCCCAAACCCCACATAGGCACTCACGCACCACCGCATTTAAAACACGCAGAACACATATAATCAACCAAACTAACAACCACACACGACCCTACCTGGAATCCATCATGCACGTTCCTGCATGTTAGACAATAACACAGCCAATACACCACAGTGATGAATCACAGCCACGCACGTGCCTCGATTATAAAGCAAAATCTACTTGGACGCGTCCCATACCGTGCCCTAACAAGATTTTACCCCATAATCGAGCACCATAGCAATCGATACAAACACACTGCTTGTTGACTCACACCACGCATCACTTTCCCAAATCTCCCACCTCAAGCCAATTCTGTTCATTCTCAACTCTTCCACCACTACCGCCCGTAAAGCGCATCGAGCCAGCGGTCTTGACTTCGTCGGGCATCGTTACCCGTCGGGCGAGCATAAATCACCTCGTCAAGGGGCGGCATCGTCTCACGTAAACAAACACGCCTCGGGGCGGAATCCTATACACACTTTCCTTCTATCGTGCACCAAAAAGCGCATCGGGCCAATGGTCTTGACCACGTTAGGCATAAATCACCCGTCGGGCGAGCATTGTCACCTCATCGGGGGCGGCATCGTCCCTCGTAAGCAACCTGCGCCTCGGGGCCGGATCCTTTCCAACCAATCCTACATTTCCATACCCTCATTCCCTCAAATCACTCTACACCGACCAACAACCGCCACGACCAAACATACACATTTCACACATTTCACAATTCCGTTCTCATTACACGAACACACCACCCGATCACACATATTTAGCACCACGAACTCAATGCGCATTTACATTACCACGCCACCACACCTTACGGCCATACGTGATCACGGAACACCACCAATCCACAATCAGTCCGAACACATTCCAAATCAGTCCACAAACACAACCAACACAAACATTCCAATCAGCTTATTCAAGCCACAATAATTCCGATCTTTAACCGCGATCGCTCAACACATCACAGCCATCATCGAGCCTCCAAATCCTCACAAATTTCTCCTCCAAATCAGTCCCCAAATCAGCCTATGACAACCAAATACCAGCCTTCATCTCAGCCCCAAAACAGCCACATAAATCCCTCAACCGAGTCCTAACCGCATCTAACAATACTCGAGGTCCTAGGGAGAATTTGGGGAGGTCACTTACATAAAAAAGGTGAGACAAACAGGGCTGGGTGGTGGTCGGAACAGCCGAGCAACAGCAGTAGCAGCAGTGGTGTCTGATGCCGCGACATACGGATCGTGTCACGACGCCTGCATTTAATGCGACGTATGGCTGAAGCATCACGGTGGCAGCAACTCGGGCTGGACGGTGCTCTGGCGGTGGCTGGTCGGTCTTCATGGCGGCGATGGGAGGAAACGAAGATGAAGAGAGAGAGAGAGAGAGAGAGAGAGAGAGAGAGAGAGAGAGAGAGAGAGAGAGAGAGAGAGAGAGAGAGAGAGAGGATCGGGAAAGAGAGAGGATGGACCGCCAAAATGAGGAGGAGAGAGAGTGTGTTGGTCGACCACCAAATATGATGGGCTAATGGCGCCACGTGTCGCCGATCCGGAGAATTTGACCAAAATACCTCTAATCCGACGGTCCTCGCTTCGCCTTTATCCAATTATTGAGGGGCAAAAGTGTCTAAGGTCCAATAATTGAGCTGATATTTCAGACCTGATTATTCCAAAAATATCCCAAAATTCGGAATCCAAAATAGCCTAGAGGCAAAATGGTCATTTTTCGGTTCCGGGCGAAATTCAATTTTTTGCTATACCAACCCTAAATGGGTGTGGCCAACATAATATGGCGTCAAAATCGCTAAAATAGCCTCTTCACTCTCAAAATCGATTTGCAAAGTCCCGGGATTAAAATAATATTATTTTCACTTCCGAGCCAAAATTTCAATTTTTGACCGTAACAACTCTAAATGTGCGTGGCCACCCTAAAATGGCATCGGCCTTGAAAAATAATCTCATACGGCCTTAGAATCAACATCGGGGTCCGGAGGGCAAAATCGTAATTTTTCGGTCCCGAACCGAAATCCATTATTTTGCATAAATGGGTGCCCCAAGGTTGGCCAAGCCAAAACGTCATCGACCGCTCAAAATTGTCACTTTCAAAATTCTCGATTCCCGAGCCCCGAATTTCAAGAAATGACTATAATCGAACAATCGCGACTTTAACTTATCTCCGCCCTAACGAGTGGCTCATTGGGATTATGCGCTCTCAACTCGTGATCGACACTAAGTCAAATCATGTTTAAGTTTGCTCGAACCAAGGCGATCTCGATTGTCACGTGATTGTGAGGGTCTGCTAGTTCTCTTCGGACACGATCAATCAATTAGATCGGTCTCGGTTGGCTCAAAACATTCCTCGTCAATCCTTATGGTCAAGGTCGAACCAATGTCAAGTTCTTTGGTCGTGCGAACTCAGCCCGTAATGGTCTTACCTCTAAGGTTAGCATCCCGTGAATGCGCATTTTCGAGTGAAATCCGAGGCGAGATCTCACTATAAGTGCATTGGCCAAAATATTTATTTCTTAAATCCGGAAAATGATCGAAAATTCAGATTTGTTACAAGCATTGTACGGGTGAGTGGTTCCCAACATAGAACCAAGAACCGCTCACTAAGGACCAAATTCAAGAAATTGGAACCGGAACTGCGTTAGTTCTATAGATCTATTCGAAACCGGACCGCCGATCCAATTCGGTTCACACAAGTGAAGGTGATCAAAAGTGAGAGAGGGAGGCGATGAATGAGTTAAAGGCGCAAAACCGTGAGTTGATGGAAATTGATAGTCGAGATTTAGATTAGGGATTTTATGGTTTTCATTTTTCTAAAAATGGTTTCTTTTTTTTTTTTGTTGAAATTTTTCTATAAAATTATATATGTATATATATTACCGGTCCTGGTGCAGGTGGATGGGCGGGCTGGTGGTTCCATCGCCTAGAATTGGAAATCGGATTGGTACTCACCGATTTTAGTAATTAGAATTGGAACCATACCGATCCTCAAGGGAACCGCCAGTTCCAAGCCGGTTTGGTCCGGTTCCAGCGGTCCAAATGGTTCTCGCCCTTTACACACCCTTAATTTTAACTATAGGAGCTACGGATTAAAGACGAAGTTGCCGAGTACCCAACTTGCTCTTCTTGGTGGCAGTCTATTTATTATTCCCTTTTGGAATCTTGCAAAAATACTTGAATATAACAAATATGATTCCAAATAATCAATAACATATTTGAGTAAGTTTTGTAATAATCAACGTTAATTACAGTTAACATAATCCCCTTTTGATGATGTGAAAACCACATCAAATTAAACAAAAATTTCCAATCAAGAAACTCTCCCAAAACATGCTATCACAAAAATGAATAAACTTCCTTGATAAAATTTAAGTCATAAGCTCCCTCTTGCAAGAAGGCTCATTCATCCAATTAAGTATCACACACATTCTTTCCTTTTTGTCATAACATCAAAAAGGTTAAAGGGGCACCGAAAAGTGCAACAATGTAACATACGCAAGTTTAAATGTCCATATAAACTGTATCTTAAAAAAAAAAAAAAAAAACAAGTTACATTGTTCTTGAAGAAACATATAAAGATCTAATAAGGTGGTGGAGGAGGATATATTGGGAAGAGATCAGGATTTTGGAGGAAAATTTGAGCAAATTGGTCAAGCAGTTGAAATTCGTCTTGCTTTTTTTTTTTTTTTTTGATTTTTTAAAATGCCTTTTTATTTTTAATTTTATTTAATTAAGAGTTTGGTTAAAATTACGATTTAGGCTAAAATAAATTTTATATTTCATGTTTTAGCAAGGTTAATGCCACGCAGGAGAGAAAAATATTAAAAAAGCCACTTCAAAATTTTTCCATTAA
This sequence comes from Syzygium grande, assembly GCA_024733475.1. NCBI lineage: Eukaryota > Viridiplantae > Streptophyta > Magnoliopsida > Myrtales > Myrtaceae > Syzygium > Syzygium grande. Next base: position 20,493,973 of record JAMXDD010000001.1, read on the forward strand.
TCTAATTAGACGGAGTTATCGAAATGACTTGATTCCACCAGTTTGATAAATTTTAGGATTTGATTGCATTGTTTTGTAAGTTTTAAAATTTCATTGCATTTTCTTTTTAAGTTGTAAGACTCAATTATACTTTCGTGACAAGTTTTAGAACTTTCATTGCACTTATCTCTTTTTTTTAATTAAAAACATGTAGCTACCAATAAGTAATACCCTTTATGTGATAAGTAACTCCAAACTAGAAAAATTAAACTTCGACCTTCCAAAAGCTAACAAATTCTCTATTTTAATACTAACTTTCACACCAATAAAGTAATTATGTTCAAGAAAAAAAATCGACCATGTTCTCAACAAATTTTATGTGGCTAGTAGCTTTTCATTCCGAGTACTGTTCATGTGTGATGAGTAGTCTTTTGATTCAGACTCACGGTTGCAATTGGGGATAAAGTTGTCTTTTACCACCACCAATGGCTGTTGAAGGGGCTTGCGCCCTGGCCCCATGAAGGATCGAGTTCAAACCCCAAACAGTCGTTAGGGATTCTTAAAATGTGACGCCGTGGTGGTGGGTCCCGCACCAACGTCACTCGAGACTAGTCATGCATCACCACGGTTTATAATTGAAATATCGTCACGGCCATTGAACACCCTCGATTATCAAAAAGATGTTTTAGATCCGAGGGAGCACTTGGACATGTGAAAAGGACAGGAATGACTCAAGACTGTCGTAAAGCTAAGGGAACCAGCGAAACAAACGCAAGAGCCGTGACTTTGACAAGAACGCGTTCTTTTGCTTTCGCAACCATTCGCGTATGTACGCGTGCGAGTGAACAAAACGTGCCCTGCCAATTGGACGCAGACCGCAGAAAAAAAAGAAGCCATTGACCGCAGATCAAACCCAAAGGAAAACTCACGCTCTCTCTCTCTCTCTCTCTCTCTCTCTCTCTCTACTTCTGGGCATTTCTACTACTTCAAGTCCTGTTCCTCATTTTGTTAACCATGTTGTTTCTGAATGGTTAGTTGATATTTCAGATACTCTTTTACAAAGGAAAACACTCCTTTAGTTTATTTTTGTCAAAGATATAGGTAGATTCTTGTTGGATGATATATTGGATCGAGGTCGAGGTCCAACGGAAGGCCATGACGTGCTTCCTGCTCTCATTCAATGAATAACTAGTTGATTCTCAATCTCTAAGTCTGCATGAGAAGATTAGGGTGCATTCGTTTCGCGAAAAATGAGTGATTTAAAATATATTTTTCAAAAATAATTACTTATATTATTTTAAAAAATTAGTCAGCAATAATTGTTTTCATCATTAGCAACAATCTACCTTATTATTTTTGTGGAGTATGAAAAAATTTTCCATTCATTTATTTTTATAAAAGCGATACAAGCGATTATTTCTTAAAAAATATTTTTCAAATCACTCATTTTTCAAAAACAAGTGTACCCTTCAATAATGGTTCAAAAAGATGTGCTCTTCTTTTGACCAATAACTAGGAGTGAGCATGGTTCTCGATTCTAACTTGGAACCTAAGAATTTGACCAATAGAAATCTATAGGTTCTAGATTTCTATGTATATAGGGTGACGTTCCAGGTTCCAAACATTGGGAAACCTGTTTTGACGGATAGATTCTAGATTCTAGGTAGAACCTTTTTTTTTGTCATAATGGAACCTAGAACCTTAAATTTTTTGTATTTTTTCTTGGTCTACATTTTTGCATGATCTTCATGGTGTTCCATGACATTAGATTATGAGTGTATAATCCGGAGCCAATAGTCCGAGTTTTCATTTTATGACTTATTAATTTTTCATATTCTTCATATATCTAAATATAAGTTGTAATCAATGGATCATAGCGATGAATCGTAGTTATTAAAGGTGACGATTCATTGCGCTTGCTCAATCAATAATGCAAATAAAATCTGGGTAAACCCCTAGCACCTATGATAAGATAAGTTCTAAGTTTCAATATATGTAGGGTAGGTTCCAAGTTTCAAAAAATGATAAACATGTTCCATGGGTGGGTTCCAAGTTCCATTGAAAACTCACAAAAAACCTGAAATTACTCAAATTTCTATTAGCAACCACATGCGACAAATGGACTTGAGGTTTTTCACTAGTATTTTAATTAGTTCCCAAAAAGATGTGCTTACTGCTTTCAAGTCAGGGTCTATTGTTTTTACATTGCATATAATTTGCATGTGATGTCAGCATGTCACAAAGCAAGTGAAGGCCTTTCATGGATGTTTCTACCTTTGTATTGTATCTAGATTTTTCATATAGGAGTGTCACGATTTCATATTGAAAGAAAAGAAGTATTCATGTTGGCATAATTAGGCACTATTTAGTATTTGAATATTGTTGCACATTAACGGTCCATTTGTTTCGCAAAAAATTAATGATAAAGGGAAAATGTTTCCTAGAAAATCATTTTCCAAGAGTATGCTTAATTTTCCTTTATTTTGTGATGTCTGATGGAAATCGTTTATTGATATTTGGATTTCATTGAAAAATGATTTCAATCTCATGACTTTATTCCATGCAAAAAAAAAAATCAAATTTTTAATTATCCTTTATTTCTAAAAATCGAATTTTTAATTATCTTTTATTTCTCTTTTTTATTTTTTGAAAAAATTGGAATTTTTTTATTTTTTTTAATTTTCTCTTTTTTCTTTTCTTTCCTTTTCTTTTTCCTCCTTCTTTTGTCGAGACTAGCCAGCGAAAGCCTCAGGCGAGCAAGAGGCTCACTTGGCGATGGCCACAAGCCAGCTCGAGCTCACCATCCTTGGCGGAGCTCGGGCTCGCCTGGATCTAGCGAGCCGTGAGATCACTAGCCTTGATCGAGCTTGAGCTCAGGCTCGCCTGGATCTGGCGACCCACAAGCTTGCCAACCTACATCTTGTCAGTCTCTGGGTTGCCGGCCTAGGGCGAGCTCAAGGCTTGTCACCAGAGGGTCATGAGCTCGGCCAAGGAAGAAGAAAAAAGAAAAAGGAAGAAAAGAAAAAAAAAAAAAAAAAAAAAATAATTCTATTTTGAAAAGAATAATAAAAAGTGATTTTTAAAATATAAAAAAGATTTTTTTAAAAATAAATAATTAAAATAAAAATTTTGAATTTTTAAATAAATATTTTTATAAGAACAAACATTTCATTAACTAAGGACCCAAGCCCGAGTGCCAAGGACTTGCGCCACGACCTTTGGGACTCGAACCAGGAGGGTCAAGGCTAGAGCTTGAGCATTGGAGACCTGAGCATAGCCTTTATGGACCGAGTTTGGGTCTTGAAGCATTGGGTACAGCACCAGGGAGTTTGGGCTTAGCCTCGATGGACCTTGGAGTGGGTGTTGGGGGTTCGGGCCCTAGACACCAAGGTCTCCAGCTTGGCCTCCGAGACCTAGTTCTAAATGTCGAGACTCGAGAACCAACGTTGGGATTTTCATGCCAAACGTGAAGCTTCGAGTCTAAGTGCCAATAAATTAGTCATACTTGAAAAAGGTTTTCCGGTTCTTTCAAAAAGAAAATTATTTTCTTGAATTTAAGCTTTGATAAGGAAACCATTTCCATTGATTAGGAAAATTTTATTTGTTGATTCATGTCGGAAAATGAGGAAATTGTTTTCTTGGAAAATGTTTTCCATAAAACAAACGAACCAAATTCGACTAACGAAAATGCCGACTTGGTTTTTTTTTTTTTTTAACTTTTAACTTCCCTACATGGTGTTTTCAAAATTTTTGTCTCCTACGTGGCATTGACCTTTCTAAAACATAAAATATAAAACTAAAAGCGACATCTTGTTGGCACAAATCCTAATTTTTTAACCAAATCTTAATTAATTAAAATTAAAAAAAGACAGTTTAAAAAAAAACAAAAATTAGAAAGCAAGGGCAAGGGCCCTCACTGCCATTACCGTGGTTGATGGGGCTTGGTGAGGGTCGGCAACCCTTGCTAACCACAATTGAGGGCCCGACAACCCTTGCCTAGAGTGGGCGAGGGTCGCAGCTTGCCACCCAAACTTAGGTGCGGGTCGTGGGGCCCTAGGCAAGGGCTGGCCAATGCAAGGCACCCTTGCCACTTCGCCGATCTAGGCGGTCGGCGACCCTCGCTAAGCCCTTGTCAACACTTTCCGCCCGATGGCATGGTGGCGGCACCAACTTTTTTTTTTTGTATATTTTTAAAAAATTCATTTTTATTTTATAATACTATTTAATTAAGATTTTGGTTAAAAATTAGGATTTACGCTAAAATGGTGTCATTTCAGTCTTATATCTCATGCTTTAGTAAGGTTAATGCCACGTGGGAAAGATAAAATATTAAAAAAGCCATGTCAACAGTTTCTATTAGTCTAATTGGATAGAGTTAATGAAATGACTTGATTGAATCAATTTGATAAGTTTTAGGATTTGATTATATGTTTTTTAGTTTTAAAATTTGATTGCATTTTTTTTTTTGTAAGTTTTAGGATTCAATTATACTTTGGTGACAAGTTTTAAAACTTTCAATGAGACTTATCCTTTTTTTTTTTTAAATTGAAAACACATAGCTACCGATAAGTAATTATTCGTATGTGATAAGTAACTCCAAACTAAAAAAATTAAACTTGACCTTTCAAAAGTTAGCAAATTCTCTATGTTAATACTAACTGTCACACCATATGTTCCAAAGAAAAAAAATTGACTGTTTTCTCAACAAATTTAATGTGGCTAGTAACTTTTCATTCCAAGTAATGTTCATGTGTGATGAGCAGTCTTTTTATCCACTTTCACGGTTGCAATTGAGGATATGTGAAAAGGAGAAGAATGACTCAAGACTGATTTTGGTTTGACTATGTATAAAAAGATGTGTTGGATTCGAGAGAGTGCTTGGATACGTGAAAAAAGGAGAAGAATGACTCAAGACTGTCGTCAAGCTAAGGGAACCAACGAAACAAACGCTAGAGCCGTGACTTTGAAAAGAACGCGTTCTTTTGCTTTCGCAACCATTCGCGTATGTACGCGTGCGAGTGAACGAAACGTGCCCTGCCAATTTGACGTAGACCGCTGAGGAAAAAGAAAGCCATTGACCGCAGATCAAACCCAAAGGAAAACACTCACGCTCTCTCTCTCCCTCATCTTCTATGTATGTGAACATGAGCAGCGATTGTGGGTTCACGAATTTTGGGCATTAATAAAAACATTGCTACATCAACGTTGGTCGAATAGCCAGCGCTCACGTCAGTGTCGACTGACTAAAATTGATCAAATGGATTGAATTGAATTGAAATGTAAAGGTTTAGGACTAAATTTAACGGTGGTGATCAAAATTAGTCGGATGGGGTGAATGAATTGGCTCAAATACAAAATGTGTATGACTGAATTAGCAAAATTGAAAGGTTTAGGAATAAATTGATAAATGTAACATATTTAAGACTTTTTGGACAATTTTCCTGCATTGGATCCGACTTTTTGGTTTGACAACATATAGAAGGTGCATTGGATCAGACCGAGTGGTTGTTGGAAGTGTGAAAAGGAGAAGAGTAGCTCAAGACTGTCCTAAAGCTAACGAACCGACGAAACAAACACAAGAGCCGTGACTTTGAAAAGAACGCGTACTTTTGCTTTCGCAACCACTCGCGTATGTACGCGTGCGAGACAACGAGACGTGCCCTGCCAATTTGACGCAGACCGCGGGAAAAGAAAAACATAAAACAGCCTTCACAGCAGATCAAACCCAGAAAGAAGTGGAAAACAAAAACAGCACCAGTATACAAACTGGCGTAATTCAAGCACATATACAAGAGAAGCTCTCTCTCGCTCGCTCTCTCCGACTCTGTGTAAGTTGGTGATCTGGTCGCTCTTCCCTCTTCAGGTGTCGCGCCGTGCGAGAGATTTGGCTTACCTCTGCTTCTTCTTCGTGCTACCGTCAGGTCTCTTCTCTCTCAACTTCTATGGATGTGAATATGAGCGACGATAGTTGGTTGAGGAATTCTGGGCGTTTCAAATTTTAAGCCCTTTCCTTCGTTTTTGAACTACTAGTTTGAAGTAAATTTATGTGTATCAGAGAATTCCTGGATAGCAGGTTTTCTTGTTAGATTCATATAGCTAATTCTATTTCTTTCCTGAACATGTGGTTTGGGTATAAGTGCCTCTTAAATTGTAACAATTATTGAGTAAAGATGTAGCCTTTTGTCTAAATTTATCTATTCCTCTCTCTTGGAGATCCCGGAACGTTTATATAAAGCTAGCGATTCTCATTGAATTTGATCTCAAGATAATGAATTTCATTTTCGGTCAAGATACTTGAACTTTTATCTCTGTTCAATTGAAGGTCAGCTTAAATGTCAATCTTATGAATTGGAGCTCTCATAACAATGTGTGTATTTATTCATAGTGGGAAAAAAGCTTCCTTACGTCTAGTTGACCCACCGACAATTCTGGTGAAACTCCATTGTCTTGATGAATGAGGGACATTAGTGTGAATGTCACTTGCGTGATATTTCAGTGCAGGGGTTTAATTATTGCTTAGCGAAGATGTTAAGGGAATATGTTGGCGCTAAACCTTCCGTGCATATAGAGTATTACATGGGTTACATTCTCGGTGTTGTTGATAACTTGACTATTGAAAATTTCATTCACTGTATATGAGGAAACTTCAATTCGCTCTTCTTTTGTGTATACAGGCCAAGGAAGTAGACATGGTCAGAAAGAGAGATCGATTTTGGGAATATGTAGAGCTTCTGGATGGCAAATTTAAGTGCAAGTTTTGCGACAGAAAATTTGCCGGTGGTGTTCCAAGAGTTAAATCGCATTTATCTGGACTTAAAGGCTGTGGTATAGATATTTGCACCAAGGTCCCCGAAGATGTTCGAGTTGCCGCTGCTGAAGCAGTTTCTTGTCATAATAAGAGAGCCAAGGCTGAAGCCTGTTCAAGTAAGACGGAAGAGACTTCGCTAAAAATGCATATTGGTAAGGACCGCGTTATGCTGGATAAATTGCTTGCTAAGTTCATCCTGTTGAATGATGTCGATGTCGACATTGTGCGAAGGCCATCCTTCATTGACTTTGTGAATGCTGTGGCTGAACATGGTTCCCGTTATGAGTTGCCTTGTTGTTCGGTAGTTAAAACAAAGTTAGTGCCTGATTTGGAAAAACAAATTGGAGAGCATGTGGCAAATGTGAAGAAATCATGGGTTAAAACTGGCTGCACGCTGTGTTTGATCTTTGGCGTGATAAGGAGAGATCCTTCTTTTATATCTTCGCTTATTCTATTGAAGGCGTGGTACTATTGAATGCATTGGAAGTCCTTATTGATAAGTCTCTAGGCCATTATCTATACTGGTTTATGTGGGACATGTTATCTTTTTTCACTCAAGAAATTGGGGCCAACAATGTTGTGCAGTATATAGATGCTACAGGAGAAAGCTTATTTGAAAGTAAGCGAAATAACAACCATCCCCATGTGTACAAGACTAATTGTGTTGCCCGTGAAATAAATTATCTCTTCGGGGATATTTGCGATAGTATCCAATGGGTTCAAAAGGCATTTGATCAAGCAAGAGCGGTCGTCACTAAGATTCACAAGCATGATGGTATCTTATCATCGATGAAGCCGTTCACAAACATCCGAGAGTTGAATCAATCATCAACAACAAAACTCTTCTCGGACTATTATATGCTTCAATCAATCATGGGGGCTGAAAGTGAGCTGCGATCGCTTGTTTTGTCATCTGAGTGGCCTTCGTTGGGTTTTGAAAAGGATGAATCAGGCGTGGAAGTTGGTGAAATCATTCGAAGTTCTGAATTTTGGAGTGAAGGGAAAGAAGTCTTGGATGCTCTAAAACCGATATTTCAATTACTCTATCTAGTTGATAGCTACGGCGCTACTTCTGGGTTCTTGTATGCAGCTGTAAAAATGGCAGATGAGGCTATTAGACAAATATATGAGACTAATGTACCTAAGTATCAGAGTTTATGGAAGCTTTTCGAGCGATGGCAGATAGGAATCATCCACCCAATACATGCTGCTGCTGCTTTTCTTAACCCTGCTTACATGTGTAGCGAGAAGTTCATAGAGAATGCTACAATGAAAGAGGGAATAGATTTCATAATCGAAAAATTGGTAGGTGGTGAAGAAAAGGAAAAATTTGTGCAAGAAATGATGCTCTATCGTAACAAAGTGCCAAAGTTGTTCACTTGTACAGCAATGACAATGTTAGAAACATCTCACCCTTGTAAGTATCTATTGTTTCATTAACCGCATTAATTTAATTTCCTATTTTATTTGTTTTCAATGTGAAAATTTTATACTTGTTGCATATAAAGGTGACTGGTGGGACTATTGCGGTGATGTCCTTCCTGTGTTGAAGAAGTACGCAATTAGAATCCTAAGCCAACCCTGCAGCGCTTCGTTCTGCGCGGGCAGAGTTTGAGTGCAATTGCTCAAACTGAGAAGAGGAAGCCATTGATGCCTGCAGTGACGGATTTATTATCTACATTTGAGGACAAATGCGTTACTGATGGAGAATTTCAACACAATGAAAGAAAAAATTAGGAAGCCAGTTGATCTTGAGAAACTCGGTGAACTCCCTGATTTTACAGAGTTTATCAATGAGAATTTCACTCGTGATCTATTGGACGAGACCAAAGTTCCTTCATCAGATGGAAAGCTAAATAGTTGGTAAGAATCTTTGTTGCGACTCTTCAGTGATGATTGCGATTTAAATGCATGCCAAGCTGATTTGTCACCAACAATGCGGGATGATTTACTAGTGGTCGAATCAAATATGACGGTAGTGAATGATAATGTCACTAAGAATGTTTTTACTCTTTTTTGTTGAACTTTCGCAGGAGTTCACCTTAAGTTAATTTGCGACACTGTTGAATTAGTGAATTCCTTTCAAGTATATTTCTATGTATCGATGATAGAGACCGGGACAACATCATTTCTTATGATCATGAGTATCAGTACCTGTGCTTCTTTTCCATTCTTCAAAAGACTAAGTGAGATCAATATGTTCAAGCTAGTGAATGCTAAAAGGCCGTTCGTTTTTATCGTCAATTGATTGCGATTTTCATGGTAATGTGAATCACTTGCTAGAATGATACCATATGTTGGATTTGGCCCTCAGCATTCTCTTCCTTTACATGACTCTGCTGTTGGCAAGAAGGCTGTCCTCATATTGTGTGTATTAGGCACTATCTTCTGCAGTGCAGCTTTTTTATTGGGTGAATTGTCAAATTCATCTTTCTATCGACAGGTCTACGTCAACAAGAAAAGATGGTGAGAGCGAAAAGCATTTACGTCTTCATTTTATAACTAAAGTACGATCGAGCCTAGTTAAAGGTAGTAAGGTGCAGGGAGAGATGGGAGCTCCAATTTATGTCATCTTAGTAGATTCCAGTACAGGTAGGGTTGTGCAATCTGGACCCTTATCAATGCTAGTGTTGATGGTGACGATGATTAGAGGTGATTTTGATGAAGAAGCTGGTAAAAATTGGACAAGAGAGTTCTTTGAGAGTAATGAAATAAGGGGGCAAGAGGAGAATATGCCACTCTTGACCGGTAATCTCTTTGTGATCCTTCATAAAGGCATAGGGAAATTGGGTGCTATCACTGTCAATGATATATCAAGTTGGACAAGAAGTGGAAAATTCAGGCTTGGAGTCAAAATTGCATCGGCATGTTGCAAGGAAATCCGTGTCCTTGAGGGCACATCTAATGCCTTCTCTGTGGAAGATGGTAAGTCATTCAAGTTTAGACCTTTGATGGCAATTCGACACTTTTATGTTCTATTTTCGTTTGCCTTTGTTGTTGTAGATGGTAAGTATTCAGGTTAGACAATTGATGACAATTAAGGTTTTATGTTTTTTCTTTTCTTGACCTGCGACATATGGAGCCACATAATAAGATACAAAGACTAGGCTGAGAGACTTGCAACAGCAGCATTTTCTTTAATCATAGTCTGGTATGCTCTGATTTTAAAAAAAAATTAGAGTAGAGCAGAGTCTGCACTTATCTGAATTTCAGGTTTGTCTGCTATTTGCAATATTCGTAATCCTAGAAATGGAGTATGCTTGAAAGAAACGACAAAACAAATGAGCAGACAGTGCCTTGCCTGTATAATATCCCTACTTTTTGAAGTTGAACTTGAGAGACCTACACATAGCAAACAAAATAGATTTGGAGTTCCTTGTGTGATTTCTGAATCAATTGCGCTAGCAATAACTTTTGAAAATGGAATCACTTTGACAGCATTCGTGGCCATTGAATTGAAGGTGACTTTTTCTTAGGGGAAGCTGTCTTTCGAGCTCGTCTGAGATTTGTAGTAAACTTCAATAGTCATTTTAGCTTGTTAAATATGTTAATATATGTGTACGGATTTGGTTTTATTAGAACGAGTGAATGTGGTATTCAACTTTGAATTATGCTTGGTTGCATCAATATGAGAATGACTCACCGAAATATATGTCCATATGTTAAATATGGCCCTTGTTACTTTGCATCGTCAAATCTGATTTCTCCATTTTTGTTTTCTTTGTTCATTGCTCATATAAATTTGAATGAGAAATACTATGGAAACTTTGTCACCGTAGAATTTTGTGAGACCATTACCAATTGATTCAAAACTTGAGTTGTTAGATGAAAGCATGATTTTTATTTAGATATTCTAACCCTCCCCCCTCATGCGTGAATTGGAATGTGACCTAAGATTAAAGTGCCAAAATTGATCATTGGAGAGGCAAATAAAGGGCTTGAAGTGATTCAGACACAGGACGCAAGGCTCTAATATCATGTGAAATTTTGTTAGATCAATGCTAATTGATCTCAAAGCTTAGGTTGTTCAGTGAATGTGTGGTTAAATTTGTCTGCACTATAACAGTTACCTTTATCAAAAAGCCTTCTACACTCTTTGACTAACCCTACCCGATCTAAGCTTGGCTCATTGCTCTAGATCTTAGAACAAAATAGCAGATTGGGTTGTCAAAGCCCAACTCCGCGCAACACTCTTCCTTTGAGCGGGGACTCTATCCCGCCACCTCTTCTTTTGGATTTATTATGTTCGGAAGCAAATCTGATGTACTTGTCTTTCAAGGCCTCCCTTGGCCTAATTCTCTAAAAAATCCTAAACTTTAAGTGTAGACCCAAATCTACCCCAAACTTTTTTTTTTACATAAAAACCATCAACTTTGTATGGATTCTCAAATCTGCCCTATGTTACATTTCCATCCGATCTACACCGTTAAAGTCCACTATTGTGCCACGTGTCAATCTGTCTTCTTTTATTTGACTTTTCTCTCTCCTCACTATCTCCCAAGTCCACCTTTTCATAACTCTCGCTCTTTGGTACTCTCTTTCTCTCTGTCCCACATTAACGACGTCGAAGGTGATGACCCAACGACGTCGTCGAGAGCGAATCGGGATCCGCAGCTCCAGTCGTCTATAGCATCCTCCCTCTCCGATCCGATCTCCGATCTCCAGGACCACCACAACGGCAGCCACGCCGCCACCGCCGCCAGCGCCGCCGATAGCTTCGGCGAGGTCAACATGGACGACCTCCTCAAGAAAATATACTCCGACGACAGTCCCGCCACTGCCGACCCCTCGCTGTTCAACCACGGCGGGGTGTCGCTGCCGGGCGGGGGCGGCGTCGGCAACGGCGGGGACGCCGGAGTCGGGACGACGGTGGACGAGGTGTGGAAGGAGATTGTGGCGGGAAGCGACCGGGCAAGCGGCATGTTAGAGGAGGAGCTGACTCTGGAGGATTTCCTGATAAAGAGCGGGGCTGTGAGGGAAGAGGACGTGAGGATTGGTGGTGGTGGTGGTGGGGAGCAGGGAGATACTGCGGGGACGCGGCGGGGGATTTGAAAGGGCATTTGATTCAGGTGGGGGGACGGTGGGCGTGGGCGACGGCGTTAGTAACAACAATCGCGGAATTGTGGGGAGATTGATGGTCGGGAGAGGGAAGAGGAGGGCGGTGGAGGAGCCGGTGGATAAGGCCACGCAACAGAAGCAGAGGAGGATGATCAAGAACCAAGAATTGGCGGCGAGGTCCCGAGCACGCAAGCAGGTAATTTCATTTGGTCTTCTCTGTGTGTCATGATCTCTCTCTCTCTCTCTCTCTCTCTCTCTCCCCCTACAACACCCAGATCTACCCTTGCTCGACAAGCTTCCACACCTTTTGGTCATGGAGGAGGGAATCCAGACCCCCAGCATCGTCATCGTCGGCATCCAGTCTTCCGACAAGTCGAGTGTCCTGGAGTCCTTTGCTTAGCATCAACCTGCCATGAGGGCCTTGTAAAGGGTGCGAACCACCATACGATTTGTGGACTCATGGTCCTCCGGATGCTGAAGAAGAAAATGAAAATTTTCTGCTAACCTTTGCGTTGGGTTCGATGGAGAGAGAAGATGAACAGTCAATGATGTGGAACTTGGGCGAGGGTGGTGGGAGAGAAAATGAAAAGGAAAAAAAACGAATAAGAAAGTTAGACAGTTACGTGGACTTTAACCGTGTATATTGGACGGAATCCTAACGGTGGGGTAGGTTTGGGAATCCAGACAAAGTTGGTGGTTTTTATGTAGTAAAGAAAAGTTTGGGGCAGATTTGGGTTTACACTTAAAGTTCAGGGTTTTTAGGGAATTAGGCCTCCTTGGAAATGAAATGAGTTTTTCCATCCAAAAAAAAAAAAAACACAATCACCTTTATCCATCAACTTTTTCGATGCATACAAGCAACAAGATAAATGAGTAATAGTGTCCAATCATTTGAATTGATCAGTGAGCATTTTTCGTGAGCATGCTTTTCTTCTTTGTAATCACAGTTGGGATGCCCAATCATTTGAATTGATCAGTGAGCATTTTTCGTGAGCATGCTTTTCTTCTTTTAATCACAGTTGGGATGCCCGATGCAAATAAACTTGGGGACAGAATCCTGATGCCACAAGGAATTGGTATGTCCAAGGTTCTGTGCAGCGAAACAGTCAATGCACTTGGAGATGCTGGTCATCCTCTCCCTCGACGTTTTCCGGGGATGTACAATTTATGGTAAGTGTAAGAATTTTTGATTTTACAATCACCTGTGCTCTCTTCTTCCTCCTCCTCCATCCTTAGACTGTGACCATGTCCATAGCTGTGCTGTTTTCTTGTCACTGAGATTCTCGCTACTTGCAGCCGCTGGGAACATCATCGAGCAGGAGCCATCTTCGGAGCCTTCTTTCTGGACACTTTTAGTACAACTAGATATTCCAGACACGCGGACTTGATCGCACTAGTTATCCAGCTAATGTCCTTTTAGTACTTAAACTTGATTATTTGTCAACTTAGTGTCACCTCTATTTATGCAATTATGAGTCATAAAATCCTCGTTCACTAATTGTCTATCACGATGTTTTCGTGTTTATTATGATTCTAAAATGTAACCTGATCATTCAACTAAAAGAAGCAAATCACAATAGTAAATCAATATAAAGAATTACAACCAATTTATCAAAAATAGTAATTAAAGAATGGACAAAAAAATAGAGTGCATTAAAGTAACTAGATCCGAGTCGGACAAATAATATACAAAGCTTTGTTATAAGTCTTGGGACATGAACCCTCATTAACTTGATTTTAGAGACTACCATATCTTAAAATGGATAATACGGGCACTTGAAACTTTCGAGGAAGCAAGAAATCCGAGCTTGGTTCCTTATCATCCTAAGTCAGGGTCCCAATCTGACTTTAGAATAGTTGACACCTATTAATCCTTTTCAAGCCTTTCCTAAGTTACGACACTTTCCATATTACCTACTCAATTATTTGCGGTAATCCTATATGCAATTAAGCCATTTACTACAACTTTTACCTTCTAAAATGCTAAACAATTTAATTCTGTTTTTTTCGACCAGATTTTTCAAACTAAATCCATTTTTATTCATTAAGACTAATTAGATAAAATAATCTTAAGTGATCCCAAGCCAGACTAAGAATCCTAAATCTAATGGGTAGTGAACAAACAAATCATCAATCAATCAAGTAAAGGCACGGATTGCCCGAGAAATCAAGAAATAGAACTTTCCAAACTATAGGAACTCTAACTAAATGAAAAAAACGAGTCAGATCTTATATTAAGACCTACCAAACTAATCAAGACCTATTTTACTAACTATATTCCAATTTTTTTTATTTTTTTATTTTTCATTAGTATTTATTATTTATTCTAATAAATGAGGACACGCACGGAATCTTTGGGCCCGACCGCAATGAAAGTTAGACTTGGGTCATCTAAGGTCAATGAAAACACAAAAGACCTAATCGAACCCCAACCTAATAGTATTAGTAACCAGACTAAACTTAAACTGATCCAAATCAAATTGGGCCAAATTGAGCCCAAAACTCACAAATCTGATTATAACCAAAGTTAAGTCCAAATCTACCGGACCAAATTAAACCCAAAACTCACCAAAACTGGTTAAGCCCGTTGTTTCTTACTTTTATATTTATTTTCTTTTCTATTCTCCTTTCATTCGTTACTTTTTTTTTTTTTTCCTTTTTTATGTTCAGTCGTCTCCTTCAAAGCAAACTCAGACTAAGAGCATACAATGCTTCAAACGAAAATCAATATACCAAAGCATCAAGCCATGAACATATATATAAAATTAAGGGACAGAGGCCGAAAATTACATCTTTACTCTCCTAATAAAATATGATCCAATCCGATACCCTAACAATAAATAAAGTAAATTTATTAGTGATCTATCTAATATTAAATCACCAGACCTCCATCGTCAAAATCCTCGACCATGAAACAAAACAAGACAGAGTAATCTTGATGCTCTTTAAAAAATGAGGCTTGCGGCGACTAGATTTAGTCGAATAGCTCGTCTACGGTGATTCGCGCGAGCGAGAAGGCCTCAAGCTAAGGTTGGGACTTCTCGGACGCACCGATAGTAAAACAGGTGAAGACAGAGGGCTTCTCGGTGACAGTGCAAAGGGTGATCACCGGCGATGATGCAAGTCGTCCATCAGCGAAAGAGAAGGAAAAAAGCTCTCGAAGCTCCTTTATCAAAATATCTCAGTTTCTCTCCCGCTTTCTAAGTGGTGAACCAACAGACCCTTTATGGAGACAGAATTGGAGGGAGGAAATCCCTTTCTATCACTTTTTATCTTTTTTATTACTACTATTTTCAGTATCCATATATTCTTTATTATTATTTGCACTTTTACGAAAAATGGACGCTTGAATTGCAGACTAAAAATCAGGTGTCAACATACTCCAATCGTTAATTTCATCCAATACTTAATCAGCATCAAAATTGGTGGAAGAGCATATATATCAACGAGTTGGACACTTCATTCATCCCAAATCTTGTCCGAATTTGAATTTCTAGATCATTAATATCCAAAAATGAATTTTAACCCCGATTGATTGAACAATGGGTCTCAGACCAACAATGCATGTATCAACCGTTCTAATATCATGGTCATCACATTGCGGGGATTTAACTGAGCGCAACTAAGCATTTTAACACAATGAATGAGGTCAAAAAAGGAACGAAATACACCCTTTTTTTTGGAGTTGGATGATCCCATTGTAATTGTTCCTCGTTTTATCACAGAGCCTTTTGCAGCGGGGTTGCCTCGATCTATGTTTTAGGGGGAGGACGATGTCAAAAATCAAGTAGAAGAGCTTTATAATTAGGAACGGATCCACTTTTTTTCCTTCGAAGGTGGGTAGTTTTGCCTCTCTACATTTCTTTTCCTTTGAATTTGATGGTGCCTTTATAGGTGTGATTGGTTCACCTTCATTGTCCTTCTCGGTCATCCTGCAAGAAAGGGTGACTAAATCAGCTCGCGAACGAGTCAATTCAATTTGTAACGAATACTCCCTTTTTTTCTTTTCGAGGTATGCGCTCGATCCATCTTATCCATTTTCTAGTGCACGAAAATTGAAGAGATGCATTAGCATTCCAAGTGAATAAGATCGAATTCAGAACGATTACTCCTTTTTCTTTAGGTCCAGGGCTCTAGGCCTCGTAATCTGATTTCCTAGCGGAGAATTGGGGCTAACGGAATGGCGAGAAGATCCTTCATTATTTTCTGACGTCCAGAAGAGTAACTTAGAACAAGGACGAGACTAAGATTTGGAACCAAGTAAGTGACTTTGGAGAAGAAAAGTGAAAGAAGAGAAGCAATGGTGAGGAAGAAAACTGTCTGCGCTACATATATGCATCAAAACATTTGAAAATCGACTGTCCAAGATTAGTCTAAATGGCCTTGCCCAGAGGGACAGTTAGATCGATGGAAATTAAGGGTTGTGATTATTGCCAGTTATACCATTATCCACGAACCAGATTGCGCTAACCAACCCAGCGACCAAAGATCAGTGTCGATGAAACTTTCCTTGCATGACTAGCATGAATGTGGGAGCAGGATAGAAGGTGACACGACAATGGGTGTCGTTATGCCTTTTGAATCTAATGGCCCGAATTGTAAGCGTTCTTAGGACCCTTTGTACACCTCACGTTAATGCCTAGAGCAAAGAGGAGAGGCCCCGCAGTTACACCCTGTGGGTCCGAGAGTGGGATTTTAACTAACAAATTGACCGTTGACACATGTCATGTTGATACCGACAGGTGCATACACTATTACCGACGAGTCTAGGTAATTATACCCAACGACGTCACCTTATTACCCGATAGTCTGGACGATGATAAAACTCCACCAAATTATATTATTTTACTAGAGCCCGGGACAATACTCTCATTGTATGAAAGGTTGAACATGCATTGGCCCCTTAACCATTATAAAATGTCATTTGTCACACCGTTTCATCACTTGTCATTCATAGACCACCACGTATCTGACATAATCCGACGGCCCATCAACAGTAACACATAAATAGCAATTTTGAACATCCAAGTAGCTCTCCGAGTCTCTCTTTTTCACCCTCCTTTTGCCTTCCCATTCCTTCAGTTTTACCACCTCTCCTTTTCCTTTAAGGGTGTGTTTGTTTCCCAAAAACATCGAGATTTGGAAAATATTTTTTAAGAAATGATTGGTTATATTGCTTAGAAAAATTAGTCAACAAAAAATATTTCTCTAGCAGCTGACAATTTGAGTTTGATAAAGCTTTCATGCAGTAAAAAATTGATTCTAACCAACCTCGAATTTTCCAATACTTGTCACGGCAAAAGAATTAGAAAAGGAAAGAAAGAAACTCTCCCACTAAAAACTTAGCCATACATCAATCATTATGAGTCAATATGCAGCACGCCATTGACCTGCACCAGTTAACATCCAGATAGACCAGTGCATTATGCACCCATCCGGTTGGTTACATTTGCAATGTGATTCTTCTCATGACATGATTCTGTATAGAATAAACTTCTCAAAGCCGAGGTATAGGTAAATACTGCCTGCGATATACAGAATATAATACCTAAATTTACATGAGTATGAGCGGAATTCCAATATCATAAGTGAGACCATGAAGAGGAAGCCCAAAACAAAATTATTTTACTCAACTGAAGGCACTGACCAGTAACAATTATCTTAGTAGCATTCCGAATCTTGCGAAGCATTTCCACAAACGTTTCGCAATATACTCCACACAAACCACCCTGATCAATAACCATCTTGAAATCTAACTGGGCTACGACCAATGACATCGCTTCAGTTATCTTCATCCTCTTTGCACCCAGATACCCCTTTATGCACAACAGCAGCAAACGAGGCGCTGAGATCCTTTAAAGGGAAATCCATTTCCGAATAATCTACATAACCATGGATCACTAGCTCCCTTAAAATTCTCGAATGAACTTTGATGTTTGTTAGTCCCCAACATTCCTCCAACTTAAGGTACTCAAGAACAGGGGTACCCGTCATAATTCTCACAGTCCCGAGGAGCGGAGGCACAAGGACTTAAGATGACTCCAACCGATGCTTCTGATGTCCATGAGGTGGCAAAGTTTTCAAACACAGATCCTTGAATGAAGAGCAATAGTAAAGGAGCAGAGATATCACGTAACCCTTAATACCTTTAACTACAACAGAACGCTCTTCGACACATGCACGATTTCCAGGTCGAACTTTTTTTACCTTAGGCGAGGCATAGGAAAGTAAGACTCTGTCCACAAACGAAGAACGCCTGTGGCGTTTGACCTGCGGACGCTGAAAAAGGGTTGGATTGCGAAGTAGAACTCTACAACCTGGAAAAACTTCAGATATAACCTGCTCTACTCTCGCTTGCTCAGACAATGATCGTCACTCTCATACTGATTATTTAGTCATTCAATAATTTATTTATTTGACAATATTAAATTAGTCGTTGTTACTGAAATGTTTTGGTTTTATTTGATGGAGACATTATATCAAATTCTTTTTAGCAAAGAGCGGAATTATCTAAGACTAAGTCCAGATTAAATCCATTAATTCATGCTGCTTTTGCAATTTCTTCCTGTATTTTTTCACTATCGAATTTTCTGACTATATCGATTTACAAAAATTAGAAGGGAAACAATATCAAAAAGAAAAAATTGAAAGCAAAGATAAATAAATCATAAAAGTTAAAATCGAGGTAGAATCATATAGGAAGGAAATTTTTCTTAATGCGAAATGAGCCCGATTGTGCACAATCAGATTTGACGTCGAATGTGAAATTATGTAGGATATGTTATACATAATATGATTCACGAATATAATTTCTGCACAACGGCAATAAAAAGAGAATTACAAAAATTTAAGAATAAAAAGTTCCAATTCATAATGGGATTTAGCCAAAAAAGGACGTGATTTTAACACATATATGACTAGCATGAGATTTCACTAGGGGTATACAAAATGGACCACCCAAACCTGGAACCGCCCAAATCAGCTGGTTAGGTCCAGTTCCTAGGAGTATCGGTCTGGTTCCAGGTTTCTAAAAGTGAAATCGGTGTTTGAACAGTCCAGTTTCTAGTTCCAAGGGAGAATCGGACCAGACCGATTACATATACTTCTTTTTTTTTTCTTCAAAAACTAAAAATGTGAACTACATCCTAAGTGAACTTCATTGACATAAATTTATTGACAAAAATCAGAAAAATGTGAACTAAACCCTAAGTGAACTTGATTGACAAAAATTAGTAAAATATGAACTAAATCCTAAGTAACCAGTTCAATTAGACTAGACTGGAGCCGGATCGAGAATCAATCACCCCTGGATTTCACCTAGTTTCTACTTACCTGGGGTTGGATTGAAAGCATAATACGCAAAGATTGTATTCTTTGATGTTACACACGAAACGACCACTGCTTTTTCTTTTTTGGCTGTGTCAAAACATGTGGCGTATACTTCTACATTATTGCCATCAACAACCAACTTTTGCATGTAACTCAATTTAAAACAAAAATTTATAGATTATGTTAAATTTGGATAACTCGATATCTTAATCCTTTTCTTTCACTTTTTTGTTTTTATCAATTTTATGAAATTAAAACAATAAAGAATAGTAAAAACCTTCCACTCACATATTATTTTGATATCTGTGGAATTTTATGAGACCATTGCTAATGTTAAAAAAATGTTATGTTGTTAAATGAATGTGTGATTTAATATCTAAATTTTCTAACACTCTTCCTTACACATAGACTGGACTTTGGCTTAAGCCTAAAGTGTGGAAATATGTTGAGAAGGCAAATAAGAGCCTGTAAGATTTGAACTTAGGACCTCCTATTATAATACCACGATAGGAATAGAATGGATAAATTGTGGAATTTCTATATGTATTGATGAATAGAACATGAGCCTACTTATAAACTTTACAGGATGGCTATATAAAGTAACATAATATTACAATAGAAATTATAATCAATCAAGATTATGAGATTACAATATGAGAGATACATATAATCAAGTAATATATTTCTACCAATATCAATTATTGCAGTAATATAATGCGGAAGTTATCAGATCGTGCAATTAAATCAACACAAAATACTGAATAATAACGAACATGAGAGATTTATGTGATTCAGTCTAAGTGTCGTTACTTACACCATGGGAAGAGATAGAAGAATTAAAGAGTTACAATTGCTCACACACTCAAGTGTTTTCCAAACTTAAATAACATACAAACCACATTGTCCACAAAAAAAAACTCAATTAAATGTATTATCCAAAGTACACAAAACCCCATGTCCGATGCTCTGAGTGCGGCTCCAGAACAAGAGCTTCACTTTCAGGAAGTCTTGAGTGGCTTCTTTCTCTGTCAAACCGTGGATGTTTGTCAATAGGCATGCGGCCCTACTGTTAAAGGGATTGGGGGAGTGGGGACGCTAGTATCACAAATGCAGTGTTTGACTTTCACGCTTAGCAAGAAGCAAAGCAAAAGTTAAAAAGTGAGAAGAGTTAGAGATAGAATAAAAAAAAAAAAGTGGATGTTTATTTTCTCCAACAGAAAAAAAACAAATCAGTGCCCAAGAGATAAAAGAAAATCAGCAACTTCTGTATTTTGAGACCACTGCTCATCGTCAATTTGAATTAAAGAAGAGAAGACCGATTTTGATTAATAAAAAATCCAACCAAGATTTGCCTTGAACGCCTAATTATCTTTACAATACCGATCGGTCTACCTTAGCAATTACTACCTCCTAATTTCATGATTGTGTAGAAGTAACCACTGTTTTGATAATGATCTTTTTTCTGTTTGAGCCATCATATTAAATATTATTGTCTGGCAAAAGTAAATAGTTTGTTCGCTTTAAAGTTTCATGTAATGACTGTAGGAGTATTTGCAACAGCCCTGTTGGGCCAGTCTAGGTTCGAAGTGTCGCTTTTGTTTACTTAAAAAATTACCTAGGAAAAGAGCAGATGGTTTGCACATGGGAAGAAAAATAAGAAAAATAAATATGTCAGGAAAGAAATAGATTTGAAGTTTCGTCTATTTAGGAAAATATAACCGGAACGCTTTTACAAGGTAAGAATGATTTAACTGACCAAACACATCACGAAGATCTGAATATAAATTTAAAAAGTGTTAAAAACTTAAGGAAATTATGATTCACGTGTTAAAAGTCAATGTACCTTCAAATAACAACTTCACGCATCACTACTATGGTGCGGTTATCACTCAATTAAATAATATGTATGGGTCTTTTTAAGGATTTTATTCATAACAGCTTGAAAAAGAAATTATCTTTTAGATTTGTTGTGTGCTATAGAAAGATTTAAATATTAAAACATCAAACCAAAAGTTCATGAACTAAATTGAACATGTACCAAAAGTTAGAGATCACATTGAACAAATTAAAAGTTCAGGGACCAAATTACACATTAGCCAAAATTCAAGGACTGTTTGTGTCGTTATCCCTAAATAATAGGAGTGTCAGAACCGAACCGAAAAACCGAATCGAGATACGAACCAAACCGAACCGAAAATTTCGTGCATTTCGGTTCGGTTTCGGTTTCGGTTCGGATCATCAAAATAAATCAATTTTTCTTTTTGGTTCGGTTCATTTCGGTTCGGTTCGGTTTGGTTTGGATCGAACCAAACTAAAATAAATACGTCGGTTTAGGGCTATTTTGCCCTCTCTCTCTCCTCTTCTCTCTCCTCTCTCCTCTCTCTTTGTGCCTAATGAACTTGAAACCGAAAATTGATCCGAACCAAACCGAACCGAACCGAACCAAATCGATTTTTTGGTTCGGTTTCAATTCGGTTCGGTTTAAGGGGCACCCTTAATGGTTCGGTTCGGTTCGGTTCGGTTTTTTTGAAAAACCGAACCGAACCGAACCATTTACACCCCTACTAAATAATATGTATGGGTCTTTTTATGGATTCTATTGGGAAAAGTTTGAAAAAGAAACTATCTTTGAGATTTGTTGTATGCCATAGAAAGATTTAAATCTTAAAACATCAAACCAAGAGGGAATTGTATCTTGCCAGCCACGACAGAGGAATATTCATTCAAGAAATTAAAAAGAAGTGATAAGATTTGTGAAATAACATGTTGAAGGAGGTAGATAGATTGGGGGCAATCCTGCACCAAAAAGGAAATTGAATCCCCAAAAGTTGTCTTTCCTCATATAAGAGAGGACCCGCCTCTGTGTTTTGAGGAATAAATTCATCGAAGCAGTTGCACACCAGGCAAATTTATCATTCATTCTGCGACAAAGAAATGGCGAATTGGGAAGAACTCCCACAAAGGATCCTGAAACTCATCGCGTGTCGACTAGCCATAGAAGACCTTTAGCTTTTGGAAGGGTGTGCACCTCATGGCAGTCCGCTGCCACCAAAGAGACGTACAAGGCGAAGCCGAAAGCCCTGTGTCTAGTGACTGATGCGTACAACAATATAGCTAAGTTCTCCAGCCTCTCTACAGGGAGAATTTACCCAGTGCGGTTGCCAGGATCTCTTGCCCGGACCTTGTCTGCACTAGGATGGATACTCGTGTCAGAGGGGGCCAGCGAGTACCGTATCTTCAATCCGCTTTCGCGCGCCAGCATCGAACTTCCCGCCTTGGAGAAGCTTCACCGCGAGTCACGTCTTAGTGCGGAACTCGATGGGCTGAAGAGGCTCTGCTACGGCCCCCATGGGATCGACAGGATGGCGTTGTCCTCAAGCCCTTCTTTGTCCAGGAGCTACACGGTCATGATCTCTTATACCGGATCACAATGGTTTGCCTTCCACAGATCAGGAGAAGATGCGTGGACCGTAGTGAGTCCTGTGGCGGATCTGATTCAGTTGACCGTCCTTGGACTGATTTATTACGATGGGCTATTTGTGGCCTTGGATGCTGGGGGGTCAAATAATGACTCTTAACGAGAGAGAGCGGCGCATGGAATCGCGACTATTTCTAGGGCTTAGTTATGTTGAAGGTGAACCGTATCTCGTTGAATGTTCGGGCTCGTTGCTAGTGGCTTGGAAGATATGGGACGAAAAGAATGATGGAGCCGTGAAAAGATTCGAGTTTTCAAAGTTGATTTGGAGAAGGGAACTAAGGAAGAGGTCAAGAGCTTGGGGAACGCGTCTCTCTTCTTGAGCGGCGACTCTTCGCTCTCGATGGAGTTCAACGCCGAGTCTTGCCTTCCTGGGTTCAAGCCAAACCGCGTCTATTTCCCGGATTACCAAGATAATAACATGAAGAGTTACAGCATGGAGGACGGAAAAGTCGAGACATACTTTGATGCAACTAGCAGGCACATCTATGAAGCCCAATGGTTCCGGCCTGGTTTTTGAACTTAACGTTTTGAATTTTTTCTCTTCCTCAGTTGAAAAGAATATTGGGGTCAGCTTTCCAGTTTCTCAGTTTCTCCACTCTCCCACCATCTTTGATTACTTTCATTTTATCTTCATCAACTATTGATACGCTCCCCTAGTCTCTCTCTCTCTCTCTCTCTCTCTCTCTCTCTCTCTCTCCTGAGTCAAGTGGCACTGATTAAAAATGTTTTCTTAAAAGTCTTAGTTGTGAAATTGGATATGTACAACATTAAATACCAATGATCGAATAAAAGTATTTTATTATGTCGCAGTGAAGTTTCGATGGAGTGAATCGATTAAATTATATTCAATTTTTTTTGTAAATTGAGCCATAAAATTTCGTGTTATTCCCTTTATTAAAATATTCGCTTTATTTAATGAGTTTGATTCAATTGAAGGATATGGTGGTAATCTTTCTATTTTCGCACTTTCTCCACTCTCTCGCTATCTTCATCACTATCCTTTTATCTACAACTATTGATACGTGCCCCTACTTTGTCATATCGTAAGTGAAGACAATAAGAATGCATAACTATATGGCATTGGTTAGAAAATATGAAATTGAATGAATATGACGTTGACTAAGAAAGACCGAATTAAAGTATTTTCTCATTTTGTAATGGAGTTTGGATGGAGTAATTGAAAAATGTTTGCATGTGGAAAGGGTAGAGAAAAATTGAGTTTAGAAGGAAATGGTGATAGCTGAGAAGGAATTGGTGAGAGAAAACTATTTGGCTGGTTAGAGGACAGAGACACTTTCGGCAATACAGAAAAAGCTATTTGATCGGTCAAAAGAGAGGGTTATTCTCAACAATTAGAAAATATGGGAAACACCTCCCTATTCTATAGAGGTTGATTGATTCCACGCTCTCAATGACAACAAATTTCAATAAGCTAATTAATGGGAGGGTGATAATTGAACATTTTGAAGTAATTCAATGACCCAATCAAATTTGTTGAAAGATTAGGAGCGACATTATACATTAAACATAAATAGAGGTATCTAATCACACAAATCGAAAATTTGTTGGAGGAGCCGCAATCCGGCTGCACGACTCCTAGGAAGTGCCTCCCACTATTCACAAGGCGGTAATAAATTCCATGAACTCGTATCTATTGAGAGTCGCCAACTTGTGTTGGATGAGAGTCATCATGCTCCCAAGGTCTACTTTCTAGAGACATGGTCAAAAGAGTTCCGAGTCTCGTATAGGAGAAGCCAATTGGAGATGGAATTTTAAAAGATTTTCAAACAAAAAGGAGTTTTTAAGATTTTCAATCCTATTTTAAATTTCGGATTTTCAAAGATTTCTAATCTTATCTTAGGTTGCACTAAATATATGATAAAATATTTTACAATCTAGGGATATTTGAAGGATTTCAAATTTCCCTTTATCCTACCATACTCCAATTCGAATATGAATTATCAAACGTAACCTTAAATAAATCATGTTACTAGTGGATAACGTCTATCCCACAGCCAGAATTGCTGCTATGGTCCAATAACGGCTCGTCACTACTTCCTTCTTAACCTTTTTTTTTTCTGTCCTCCGTCTTGTTTTGATAAGATCAACTTAATTTGAAGTGTCGCTTTTGTTTACTTAAATATTGCCTAGGAAAAGAGTAGATGCTTTGCACATGGGAAGAAATATAAGAAAAATAGATATGTCGGTAGTTTACTATGGTGTGGCAGCCAATTACATACACAGGAATATTCATTCAAGAAAAAAGCTTAAAATCTTAGAAGTGATAAGATTTGTGAAATAACATGTTGAAGGAGGTAGATAGATTGGGGCAATCCTGCACCAAAAAGGAAATTGAATCCCCAAAAGTTGTCTTTCCTCGTATAAGAAAGGACCCGCCTCTGTGTTTTGAGGAATAAATTCATCAGAAGCAGTTGCACACCAGGCAAATTTATCATTCATTCTGCGACAAAGTAATGGCGAATTGGGAAGAACTCCCACAAAGGATCCTGAAACTCATCGCGTGTCGACTAGCCATAGAAGACCTTTTAGCTTTTTTGAAAGGTGTGCACCTCATGGCAGTCCGCTGCCACCAAAGAGACGTACAAAAGCGAAGCCGAAAGCCCTGTGTCTAGTGACTGATGCGTACAACAATATAGCTAAGTTCTCCAGCCTCTCTACAGGGAGAATTTACCCAGTGCGGTTGCCAGGATCTCTTGCCCGGACCTTGTCTGCACTAGGATGGATACTCGTGTCAGAGGGGCCAGCGAGTACCGTATCTTCAATCCGCTTTCGCGCCAGCATCGAACTTCCCGCCTTGGAGAAGCTTCACCGCGAGTCACGTCTTAGTGCGGAACTCGATGGGCTGAAGAGGCTCTGCTACGGCCCCCATGGGATCGACAGGATGGCGTTGTCCTCAAGCCCTTCTTTGTCCAGGAGCTACACGGTCATGATCTCTTATACCGGATCACAATGGTTTGCCTTCCACAGATCAGGAGAAGATGCGTGGACCGTAGTGAGTCCTGTGGCGGATCTGATTCAGTTGACCGTCCTTGGACTGATTTATTACGATGGGCTATTTGTGGCCTTGGATGCTGGGGGTCAAATAATGACTCTTAACGAGAGAGAATCGGCGCATGG
This sequence comes from Syzygium grande, assembly GCA_024733475.1. Taxonomy (NCBI): domain Eukaryota; kingdom Viridiplantae; phylum Streptophyta; class Magnoliopsida; order Myrtales; family Myrtaceae; genus Syzygium; species Syzygium grande. The sequence continues at coordinate 20,519,763 of JAMXDD010000001.1, forward strand.
AATCGCGACTATTTCTAGGGCTTAGTTATGTTGAAGGTGAACCGTATCTCGTTGAATGTTCGGGCTCGTTGCTAGTGGCTTGGAAGATATGGGACGAAAAGAATGATGGAGCCGTGAAAAAATATTCGAGTTTTCAAAGTTGATTTGGAGAAGGGAACTAAGGAAGAGGTCAAGAGCTTGGGGAACGCGTCTCTCTTCTTGAGCGGCGACTCTTCGCTCTCGATGGAGTTCAACGCCGAGTCTTGCCTTCCTGGGTTCAAGCCAAACCGCGTCTATTTCCCGGATTACCAAGATAATAACATGAAGAGTTACAGCATGGAGGACGGAAAAGTCGAGACATACTTTGATGCAACTAGCAGGCACATCTATGAAGCCCAATGGTTCCGGCCTGGTTTTTGAACTTAACGTTTTGAATTTTTTCTCTTCCTCAGTTGAAAAGAATATTGGGGTCAGCTTTCCAGTTTCTCAGTTTCTCCACTCTCCCACCATCTTTGATTACTTTCATTTTATCTTCATCAACTATTGATACGCTCCCCTAGTCTCTCTCTCTCTCTCTCTCTCTCTCTCTCTCTCTCTCTCCTCCTGAGTCAAGTGGCACTGATTAAAAATGTTTTCTTAAAAGTCTTAGTTGTGAAATTGGATATGTATAACATTAAATACCAATGATCGAATAAAAGTATTTTATTATGTCGCAGTGAAGTTTCGATGGAGTGAATCGATTAAATTATATTCAATTTTTTTTGTAAATTGAGCCATAAAATTTCGTGTTATTCCCTTTATTAAAATATTCGCTTTATTTAATGAGTTTGATTCAATTGAAGGATATGGTGGTAATCTTTCTATTTTCGCACTTTCTCCACTCTCTCGCTATCTTCATCACTATCCTTTTATCTACAACTATTGATACGTGCCCCTACTTTGTCATATCGTAAGTGAAGACAATAAGAATGCATAACTATATGGCATTGGTTAGAAAATATGAAATTGAATGAATATGACGTTGACTAAGAAAGACCGAATTAAAGTATTTTCTCATTTTGTAATGGAGTTTGGATGGAGTAATTGAAAAATGTTTGCATGTGGAAAGGGTAGAGAAAAAATTGAGTTTAGAAGGAAATGGTGATAGCTGAGAAGGAATTGGTGAGAGAAAACTATTTGGCTGGTTAGAGGACAGAGACACTTTCGGCAATACAGAAAAAGCTATTTGATCGGTCAAAAGAGAGGGTTATTCTCAACAATTAGAAAATATGGGAAACACCTCCCTATTCTATAGAGGTTGATTGATTCCACGCTCTCAATGACAACAAATTTCAATAAGCTAATTAATGGGAGGGTGATAATTGAACATTTTGAAGTAATTCAATGACCCAATCAAATTTGTTGAAAGATTAGGAGCGACATTATACATTAAACATAAATAGAGGTATCTAATCACACAAATCGAAAATTTGTTGGAGGAGCCGCAATCCGGCTGCACGACTCCTAGGAAGTGCCTCCCACTATTCACAAGGCGGTAACAGAATTCCATGAACTCGTATCTATTGAGAGTCGTCAACTTGTGTTGGATGAGAGTCATCATGCTCCCAAGGTCTACTTTCTAGAGACATGGTCAAAAGAGTTCGAGTCTCGTATAGGAGAAGCCAATTGGAGATGGAATTTTTAAAGATTTTCAAACAAAAAGGAGTTTTTAAGATTTTCAATCCTATTTTAAATTTCGGATTTTCAAAGATTTCTAATCTTATCTTAGGTTGCACTAAATATATGATAAAATATTTTTACAATCTAGGGATATTTGAAGGATTTCAAATTTCCCTTTATCCTACCATACTCCAATTCGAATATGAATTATCAAACGTAACCTTAAATAAATCATGTTACTAGTGGATAACGTCTATCCCACAGCCAGAATTGCTGCTATGGTCCAATAACGGCTCGTCACTACTTCCTTCTTAACCTTTTTTTTTTCTGTCCTCCGTCTTGTTTTGATAAGATCAACTTAATTTGAAGTGTCGCTTTTGTTTACTTAAATATTGCCTAGGAAAAGAGTAGATGCTTTGCACATGGGAAGAAATATAAGAAAAATAGATATGTCAGGAAAGATCTAGATTTAAAGTTTTGTTTATTTAGGGAGATAAACCCGAACTTTTTTACAAGGTAACAAGGATATAACTCATCAAACACATTACGGAGGTCTGAATTTAAATTTAAAAAGCATTATATACATAAGAAATTATTATTAAAGTGTTAAATGTCAATTTACTTTCAAATTACAATTTCACGCATAGTTTACTATGGTGTGGCTATCACTCAATTACATAATACACATGGGTCCTTTTGTAGATTTTATTCGTAAAAGCTTGTAAACTATCTTATAGAAAGATTTAAATCTTAAAGCAGCAAACCAAGAGGGAAACTGTATCTTGCGAGCCACAACACAGAATATTCATTCTAGAAATTTAAAAGAAGCGATAAGATTTGTGAAATAACATGTTGAAAGAGGTAGTTAGATTGGATAATCCTACACCGAAAAGGAAACTGAATCCCCCAAAAGTTGTCTTTCCTCACTTAAGAAAGGACCCGCCGCTCTGTTTTGAGGAATAAAATTCATCAGAGAAGTTGCACACCAGGCAAATTGATCATTCAATCTACGACCAAGTAATGGCGAATTGGGAAGAACTGCCACAAGAGATGCTAGAACTCGTCGCTTGTCGACTAGCGATAGAAGACTTTTTAGCTTTTGAAGGGGTGTGCACCTCATGGCGGTCCGCAGCCGCCAAAGAGACATACAAAAAGAAATCGGAAGCCCCATGGCTCATGAGTTATGATTATGAATACAACCAAATAACTGAGTTCTCCAGCCCCTCTACAGGGAGAATTTACCCAATGCGGGTGCCAGGATCTGATGTACAGACCTTGTCTGTACCAGGATGGTTACTCGTGTTACAAGGGGACGGTGAGTACCGTATCTTGAATCCGCTTTCGCGTGTCAGCATCGAACTTCCCGCCTTGGAGAAGCTTCACCACGAGTCACGTCTCATTGAGGAACTCGACAGGCCGGACAGGGCCCGGTGCGGCCCCCCTAGGATCAACATGATCGCATTGTCCTCAAGCCCTTCTTTGTCCAGGAGCTATGTAGTCATGATCTCATATACCGGATCATCAATGTTTGCCTTCCACAGATCAGGAGAAGATGTGTGGACGGTAGTAAGTCTTGCGACGGATCTGCAGCGGCTCATGGCACGCATCCTTGGACTGGTTTATTACAATGGGCTATTTGTGGCCTTGAATGCAGATTGTGAAATAATGACTCTTAACTGGAGAAATCGTCGCATGGAATGGCGACTAGATCTAGGGCTGATTTATTATTCTGATGGTGATCCGCATCTCGTTGAATGTTCGGGCTCATTGCTTGTGGCTTGGGTGATGTCGCCTGGGTATTGTGGACCTGCAGAAGATATTCGAGTTTTCGAAGTTGATTTGGAGAAGGGAACTGAGGAAGAGGTCCAGAGCTTGGGGAACATGTCGCTCTTCTTGAATGGCACCTCTTCATTCTCGGTGGAATTGAACCCCGAGTCCTGCCTTCCCGGGATCAAGCCAAACCATGTTTATTTCCTGGATTACGACGATGATGATCAGATGAAGAGTTACAGCATGGAGGACGGAGAACTCGAGACATACTTTGATGCCCCTGCCAACCACATCTATGAATGGTTCCAACCTCACTTTTGAACTTTATGTTCGAGTTTTTTCTCTTCCTCAGTACCAAGATTTTGATGTTAAACCAGGGTCCACTGGAATGGCCCATCTCCACCCTTGATCGCAAGGGCGGGATCAATGGTCAGTACAAAGAATCCTCATTTACCAATTTCGTTGACGGAACATTTGTTGGTAGTGGGTGTTAAGGTAGATTTTAATTTTTGACGGAGTAATTTCTTGGCACGACATGGATTTGGATGCTTTTTGCGGGAGATTAAGGATATAAATCTCAAAATTAAGGATATGTGTGCAAGATTAAAATGATAGATCAGTTAGGTAATCTTCTAAAAATATCAAAATTTTTAATTATTAATTGATATCTACCCTTCTCTTTACTTTTATATAGTGAGATGATATAAGGGTAGCTTGGTCATTTGAAAATTGGTTATATAGAGTAGAGATAAATATAGATAACATTAGATTAAGAGAACTTAGCAACCCACTGAAAAAATTCCAAATGCTTATCTAACTTTTCTAATTAATTAATCCTAGAAGAAAATATAAAATATTATTTGAACATAGGTAAGTGGACTACATGGAAAGATAGTTGGAAACCTTGGATATCTAACTTGGTGATTGGTTGATTTAAATCATCATTTGTAATTAAAAAGAAAACTACTAAACGGATCTAATTATCTTTTCAAGTCGCAGTTAAAAAAAAAGGTTAAATTGATTTTCGCCCCTCGTTCTCATCTCACATTGTAATTGATGGTGCGCTACGGTCTTAATTAAATTATTATCATAAATACAAATATTATTTGCTTGATAGTCGAATAGAAACCATAATTAGATTATCAGGTTTTAATATCCGCCTATGAAATCATGCATTTCGATAATATTTGTCTGAGACCTAGCTTTTGCTGGACGGATTAAAGTTCTCCTCGAAATTACGTGAACCCAGCTAGAATAGACATTTAGAGAGCTCGGACCTAAGTATGTCATTAAAAGGCTTTATCTTGATTCTCGTTCGGACCTCAAGATTACCGGAATGTAAAACCCTTAAAGGTTATTGCCTAAGGCTGGGCAAGAATAAGATACAGACTTCAACGAAGGGGCACAGAGCTTGTGGGTACTAACATGTTAAAATAAATAATGCATTTGTAGAGCCTGCCTCACTAGAGGATAGGCCACATAAGCCCTCGGAGAGTTTTGACTCCTTTTCTATGGTGAGGCAATAAGAGACCCCCTGGTTTTATAGGAGGTTCTCAGAAATTAAGTAAAGCCAGCTAGATTGGACATCTGACGAGCTCAGATGGTGTAGGGAATGGCAAACTAGCTAAATGCATGTGGAAAAGAAGGGGTTGTGGTTACGCATGTAACGGATTAGCATTCTACAATTGCCCTTTCTGTGGCGGGGCTCAACTTTGGTTAAGTCCTAAGTCATCACATCAATGAATGTCCTAAGCATGCTTGGTTCTCTGTTTTTAGACTCAACATGTTGCCAAAACATGTAGTCAGTGAGGCCTTCTCTTGAACTCCCTTACTGCATGAAAGTGTGCGCGCGCGCACAAGAATGGCAATTTAGATGTGAGATGCAAAGTTAAATTGAGGATGATATGTCATGGCGATATTCACATGTGATATGACGTGAAAAACTTTAATGCAAACACAATCTAAAAAGTCCTTATAATAATTGGCATTGCATGGCAGTCTTGAATTAAAAACATGATGGGAAAATGACATATTTAAAAATATTCACGAAATATGACAGTTTTGCATAACATGATGAGAGAAAGACATAAGACGATCTGTACTAAACAAAAAAAAGACGTAAGACGACAATATTTTCATGCAACATGACAGGACATTCGAGATTCAAACATGACAAGAAAAATAGCATGACTGACAATAACCAAAATCCCACGGCGACTCAAACCTCAAGCTGTTTCAGGATTCGCTACCTATTATCTCAAGGTTCATTGGGATACTAAAATCCTAGGTGTTACAGGGAAAGTTAACTATTCACCTATAGGCCAAATGATCCACAAAAACTAATGGGTTTCAGTTACGCGTGAGGGGAGAGGCAGAAGCCCCTAAATCACGCTTTCATTACACCATTCATTCATTAAATCTAGCATGTATGATCATAGGGTTTCCTAATTTACAAATACAATAAATTTCTTTTGGGTTTTGAAAACATGAACATTTCGCCGTCCGCCCATAAGTCAAACTGCAGCATTATTGTGCGGAAAACCACTCGGCTCTAACGTGCCATGTTCCATTGGTTTCATTTAAAATTATACGATACATTCAAAGCAAGTCCAATGGATAAATCTTATCCATGTCAATTAGTCATTAACATGATATCTAAACAAAAAATACAAGATGGATCCACTCCAAATATTTTGCTTAACCTATATACATCTCATGTATATTATATTTAAAAAAAGGATTAATACTATGAAAAACTCAAAATTGGTACTTCTGTGACAAATATACTAAAAGCTAATTTTTTGACTATCAAATACTCAAAACTGATATAAATGTTTATCCCAAACTAATTTTTGATCTCTAAAATCTCCAAACTGGTACGCTTTGTAACAAATTTACCCTTCGTTAAATTATATTAATACTACAAAAATCACAAACTAGTAAATTTGTGATAAATAAAGAGGTAAAATCCTAAATTGGTATACCCATCAACCGCTATGTGTCATCCAACTCAGTAATTTGATGGTAAAATTTAACAAAAACTAATAGAGAGTAAATCATCACGGATGTATCGGTTTGAGGTTTTTATGGTAAAAAAAATTAGTTTTTAGTAAAATTTTCATAGGTGTATTAATTTGAGATTTTTGTGGTATTAACCCTTAAAAAATCGGAACAAAGGGGATAGATCGAGTCCCATCAAATCAACCTAATCAAGCGGGCATGAAACCAAAACAAGGTTTATACATCGTGTGCTAAAAACTAAAGGGTTAATATCACGAAAACCCTAAACCTGGTACACTTGTGACAATTTTACCCCAAACTATTTTTTTGACCACAAAAACCCCAAACCGTATATATGTGACAATTTTAACCCGAACTAATTTTTAATATTATTTTCATTTTTTTTTTCGAATTTTTTTATTAATTTTTATTTTTTTCTTTACTTTTTTTTTTTTTCTCTTTAACCTTGATTGGGTCGCGGACCGCAACCGGCCGGGCCTGGGGGCTTCCATGAGGTCCGGGCCACTGGCCGCGAGGCTCGGGACGCTTAGCTGGGCGAGGTCGGTCACCAAAATCTGAGGTCAAGCCTCGCTTGGATCGTGCCAAGGTGAGGTCGATCCGCCCAATCACGGAGGTCAAGCTCACAAATACCGGGCGGGCCGGGCCTGCCCGATCCGGGCGAGGCCTCCCGACCGCCTGTTGGGTGAGGTCGGCTGGCTAGTGGTCGGCGGGCCGACCTCGCTTAGCTCGGCTCCACTTTGTCCGCCAATCCTACCGACCCATCAAGGTTGAAGAGAAAAGAAAAAAGTAAAGAAAATATAAAAATTAATAAAAATTCAAAATAAAAAAATAATATTAACAAATTAGTTCGTGATAAAATTGTCACATGTATACTGGGCCTTTGGGGTTTTTGTAGTCAAAAAATAGTTCGGGTAGATTTGTCACAAGTGTACTATTTGGGGTTTTTTATGGTCAAAAAATAGTTTGGGTTAAAATTATCATAAGTGTACCCGGTTTAGGGTTTTTCGTGGTATTAGCCCAAAACTAAAAGGGACTGATCCATCCCATCATTCAATTTCAGTATTAGCACGCATTTCATGCCAACATGCAATCCACAACAGCGGGTAATAAATAATAATGTCACATCAACAAGCATTCTTGTAAGCATAACATGCAATTCTGATTCACATTGTATTTCAAGCAATTTTATTGCGACGGCATGCAATTCGAAGTTAGCATGTAATTTCCAGGCAACATGTGATCATCATATATCATTGTCGTGCATTTTACATGTTTATTCATGCATATAGCCTAATTTTATCCTTCGAGCACAAACATGGTATTTATCATGATTATACACAAACATTCAACATGGTATTTATCATGATTATAGCGTGGTCAACATTTAAGATCAAATCCAGTCATATTCAATCAGCGTGCCAAGCATTCAGCATGCAAGGCATATAAATTCGCCATTTTCAATTCATGGCATTATTTCAAGTTTGAATGCAATTTTGAAATAATAGAGCCATTTATAAAAATCGAAGTTTTATTTTCATTTTTCTATAAAATTAGTCACATACATGGGGCCTTGGTTCACGAACTGACAGCCTCAATGGACTCCCTGCTCTGGTCTCTTGCGAACCTAAGATTGGCTTATTTAACAGGGATTTTCTACATACGCATGTACTGTTTTAGCAGAACGAGGAATTACGAGTGACGACTATGCCATTCAAATTTCTAGGGTAAATTTAGCATTGTAAGGGCTAGTCTTAAATGAAGAAGGATTCAGATCCTACCCGGCGTTCGTTGCGCTCACATTTTCCCTCACCCATTGAGATTCCCTCAGGAATTAATTGCAAAAATAAAACAATTTCTAATATAGAAAATAATTTATTAAATTTGGCGTCAATGTGAAATTATGCTGGATACGAAATATATATCACATTCCACATATATAACTTGAGCAACACGGCAATAAAAAGAGAATTACAAAGTTCAAAATAAAATGTGGCAATTTATAATGAGATTTCCGCCAAAAAAGGACATGACTTTTTACACGATCGATAATCGACACTCAAAATCGGCACTTCGTGAAAATAATTAACTCAAAACTTGCAAACATGAGATTAGCTCTCCCCCTTCCTACCAACACGATAACGAAGACACGGTATAGCGAAAATGGTCTGAAAGTCTTAAACCTATTGTAGGGTGCCAACTCGATTATAAATTTTTTAATTGTGTCAATTTAATACTAAATCTTTTAATAATTTATCAATATTATCCTTCCTGGCTAATTCTTATCGGAGATCGGTAGACATGGACCCTGCTTTATCCTACTATTAACACTTAAATTTTGACTACTCATTTAGTGATAAATTTCATAGAAAATTATGAGTTAAACTTTAGTCTCATTAAATTGCATAGCATAAAGGTGTTAGGAGCATTTGAATCAATAATATTGAATTTATTTAAAATTAATTATTAATTATTAATTTATTCTTTTTTAAAAAAGAAAGAAAAAACGAGATCGGCCCACTGCGCTTTTCCTCCGGCCGAGCCCTCCTCCCCTTTCTCCATTCTCCCTCACGCTCCTCACGTTTCTACGAAAGAGCAACGCAAGGACTGAAGCAGAGCGGCTGAGGCAGAGTAGGGACGCAGCGTGATCCTTGAACCGGGATCAGGCTGGTCACGGCAGGCTGGCGGTGGCAGAGGCCATGCGCGGCTGCTCGGTGGCCATTAAAAAGGGGAGAGAGAGGAGGTCAAGAGGAAGATTGAGAGAGGGTGAGAGCTCCTCCAGTGACCACCGTGCCTGAACCGTGGCCAACGACCCATCCGCGTTGCCCCATTTTCCCACGCCAAGCACTGGTAGGTCTCGGTTTTGAGTTCTTCTTTGGTTTCCAATTTTTCTCGGGTTGTGCTGATTTCTCGAGGATCCCCGCTCGGAGACACGCGAGGCGACCGGACGGAGTACGATTTATCGAGCTCGCCTTCATTTGCCGCCGCCGAGCCGCGTAGGAATCACCACCCGCCACCCCCTTTTTTTTTCCCTCCTTTCCCGGCGTCCCTGTTTCCCCTCGTTTTGGGGACGCCGGGCCGAAGTTTGCGGTCGTCCGGCTCACGCGAACTCCGGCCACCATCAGTCCTTCGCTTGGCTTCTGAGTGCGTCGTTGTTTGCTTGTCGAGAGCCCTGGCCCGAGATCGAGTCTCGGTTGAGCCGGAACCTCCCTTGTTCCAGTTGCGTGCCTCACCTGTTTGTTAAAGTGCCGCAGTGAGATCAAGTTCTACCTTCTTTGTTTTGGCCGGCATCGAGTCGTCCGGGCACCGTCTCACGCGGTCGAGGCATCCCGGTGATGTTTGGCGCTTCTAGGTGTCAGCCATTTCGTCGAGTCCTTTCCGCCTACCTCACCGTGTTTGCGCTCGGCCGAGGGGGCTGTCCTCGGCCGTCGGTGTTGGGGACGGCAGCCTAGGGCGGGATGGCTGGTGTTCACTGGTCCGCCGCCGCCGCCGCCGTTGTGACACCCTGTGGAAGCCGCGGATTTCGAGGTTTAGGGGGGGTCTCGCTCGGACCCAATCCGGAGATCCGACCCGGGCCCCTATTTTTAGATTAACAAATTATTTTCTTTTTTCTTAAATATATATTTTAAAATATTTTTTAGAAAATGTTTTCAAAATTACGAAAATATTTTTAAAAATTCCAAAAAAAAATCTTTATTTCTCCTAAAGTTAGGAAAAGGCTTAGAAGTTAAATTTTGAGTAGTTTTCTTTTAGAATGTGATAAATCTTTGATCAAATTTTTTTTTACTGAAAATTGAACAAGCCCTTAGGGCTTTTTAGTAGGATGTTGTTTGTTTTTAGAGACAAATGCTAGGATATTGTTTTCGCATTTCCATTTCGATTATTATTACTTGATTGTGCACCTTAAATATATTAACTGTTGTTTCCATTTGGCCTAGTTAGGAATAAAACCTTAGGACTCATGATTTGAAAGAAGGCTGCTTGAACATTTTAGTTGATGATTGAATAAGGTTATGGATCAAAAGGGCACTACTTGATTAATTAGTATAATCATCTTCCCGAGCTCATTGAATCTTTGATTCGTAGAAGTAAGATATTTTTCCCAGTGCTTTACTTGGATATCTAATCGATCCATCATAAACTAATTAGTGACGTCTCTTAGATAAAATTGATTTGTCTGTTAATAACTTGAACCTAGATTGCGAATTGGTATGGGTTTGGAGTTAAGTTTAAACTTAGTAATCCACTAGCCAATCCTTAAGTGATGCACCGTGAGGGGAGGTCGCGATACCTACATGACATGACTAACGTTGACATGGATTTTTTTAAATTTCTTTAAATATTCTGAATTTTCTTTATTTTTTTCTTTCTTTTCCACAACTTCACTGGCCACTATATGAGGGCTGCGAAGCCCTTGCCTCGCTAGATCTAGCGAGGATTTCCTAGCCTTGCAAAAAAAAAAAGTAAAAAGGCGAGTATCAATGTATGTCATTTTAAGTCATTTTCATTCAATTCCGAGAACTGCTCGCAAAAAACCGGTTTAAAGTAATCCTCAACTAGTTCAGTTTAACCTAAACAAGGCACCGTAGAGAATTATATGCTCGTTCATTAGCTATTGTAGTGAGATTTAAAATAAATATAAGGCGAAAATAAAAATTAATTCAGTTTGACTCTTAAGTTTATGCACGGATGCCATTTTGTCATATCATAGCTGGCGAATGAAATGATGGCTACTTGCACAGTTCTAAGTCACCAGCCACCATTGTCTTTGCTCAATAAGGGGCACAAGCGTAATTTTATCAATGCCAACCTTAAACAGAGCACAACTCCAACTAATTGTGTGATATATTACTGGGTATTTATCTGTCTTCTAAGCAAATAATATTTGCACTAACCATAGTAAATTAATTAAGATCATGAAACGTCATGGATTACGACCGCGAGGCGAAATTCTAAACAAAATTTATGTCACGCCCCGGACCCGTCGAGCTCGCGACATCCCTCGATGGTCGATCATTGAATCGCGACGTCCCGGATACGTCATGACCAACCCAAAACATCAGAGATTAAGCACACGCGGAAACAAATAGGAACAACCCGGACAATTAATTATAACAAGGGGTAACAATAGTACAAAATAATAATTGTGTTTCCTACACTTAGCAGATACATACGACGTCCACAAAAGACAATGGTTCGCAACTTAACTCCTCTACACGGGGACTCAAAATACAGTATACTTGACCCGTCCTCGATCTCTGAGATACCCTGGTAGCGTCTCCATTCACTCACGATCGCGGATCTGAAAGTGGTTATATAATAACCGTGAGAACGAGTCTCAATAAGCAACACCCTAAACCCCACGTAGGCCAATGCGTACCCAGACAAGTCGTACATGCAATCTACCCCATAACATATAAGATTCGCATCATTATACATACCTTGCCATCAAACCCATGCCGACTCTACCGTTAATCATAACATGGTAAAGCAGTAATGGTAACCAAATAGCACATTGCAATTGCTCAAACGCCAACCACACTTGCACGCAATTCATCTTACTAATTCAACCACACATTCAACGATCGGTTCAATCACACGTTCCACCAATCAATTCGGTCCACACTTTCCATTGAGCCGGTTCAATCACCGCTCAACCAGCCAATTCAATCACATGCTTAACCAGCCAATCCAATCACATGCTCAATCAGCCAATCCAATCACACGCTCAACTAGCCAATTTAATCACACAATCTGCATCGTGGTGAACATCTTTCTCACAACCCGCGCCCGCTGCGCCTCGGGTCCATTCTCACCGCGCCCACTGCGCCTCGGGCCCAATCTCACAGCCAGCGCCATTGCGCCTCGAGGCTCGCCCTCCGGATCAAGCCGGGCTCCGTCCCCGCGTAACCACGCCTCGGGACATTTCCCATTCCAATGACTCGCGTAACCTCGCCTCAAGTCTAGTCATGCCTTATTCGCCACACCACGTAACCTCGCCTCGGGTTGGCAGCCCTCCGATCGATCCGGGCTTTTCTCATGCACATGCACCACAACACAATTCCCGCCAATCAACACATCGTACAAATCAAACCCAATCATGCTCACCACATTATATTCCACCAATGTCACAATCGACATGCCACCACACTCAATTCAATTCAGTTCAATTCACACTTCGCCACCTCAATCCACAAACCCGACGTTCAAGTCGGCCACGCACAATTGTCCAATCAAGCATATTATTATACAAATTCAAGTAGCACAATTAAATCATAAAATCACTAATTTAATGCACGCCCTAGCCGTTCTAGCTCGAGACTAGTTAATAAGTACTCACGCATGCGAATTCAATTCACATGACAGCCCATCTCACTTGCCCACCATAATTAGTCATTAATTATGCCCATAATTTTCACAATTTAATCCATTAATAATGCACGTGCTAAAATTGCCTACAATCCACATTAAGCCCCTAAATCAGTATAATTGTCTAGACAAAGTCTAATAATACTCAATGTACTAAGTAAGGTTTAGGAGTCACTTACCAAGTTTTGGCCCGGGAAAGTCGGGCTCGGGCCCAAGATGGCCCAGTGAGAAGTTCGGACTAGGCACTCCAGCGTGGGCCACACCTGAGGCGTCTTATGCCGCCAAAGGGGCATGAATGGCCGACCGGCGTGCCCTAGTGCGCTGGCGCGCGAACGCGGCATGCCCGGGGGCTGGGGCGCGGATGGGCTACGCGATGGGCGACGGGCGCGGGCACGAGAGTGGGCATGGCGTGGCACACGACCATGGTGACGGGCGCGCTTGATGCTGCTGGGCCAAGGCTTGGCTGGCCGGCCAGGGCTGGGCCGGGTCGGGCCTGGGTGGTCGAGGCCAAGCCGGGCGGCAAGGGCGACGGCGATGGCTGGGTAAGGAAGGGAAGGAGGTGGCCGAGGCGGGAGTGTGGTCAGGCGGTCACCGGACGGCCGGGACGATCGGACGGAGGCGGACAACACCGACCGCGGTGGTGCAAGCAGGACGAGGCGGCAAACGGGCCGGACGAAGAAAGGGGTCAACCGGGGAAAAAGGAGAGAAAGAGAGAGAGAGAGAGAGAGAGAGAGAGAGAGAGAGAGAGAGAGAGAGAGAGAGAGAGAGAGAGAAAGGAAGAGAGAGGGAGGGAGAGAGATGTAAGACGCTGGGGGATGGGACAACGCCAGCAAGAGAGAGAGAAGAGAGGAGAGAGAAGAGAGAAAAATGAGGGGAAAAATGACTGATTTGAATTTTCGAGCGCGAACCAAAGGACACGGTCCAAACCAAAAATTGACCTAATGGTCTCGATTTAGATTCGGAAAAAGGCCTAACGACCCTCTAAAAATCCCAAATAATAGTCTAAGGCACTCGGCCAAAATAAAATAACTCAAACCACACTACGAGGGAGGTCTACCACCTAAATTGCACCCGCTTTAAAATTCACTTTTCCACTATTCTTGACCATCTCGATGTTGGCCACAATCATATCGACATCGTCAATTTATTTCGTCCCCGAAATTCCGAAATCGACTGCCAAGTTCAGGGTATAAATAACGGCCAAATTCGATCAAGTGCGATTCTAGCAAAATTTCTATTTTAAAAACAAGAACCCAAGAGTGATCAGGTTCCGGCGAAATTCTATTACAAATCGACTTAATTACACGTTTATAAACCCCAAAAATGGGCCAAAATCCGAATGTCACAATTCTTCCCCCCTTACAAAAATTTCGGTCCTCGAAATTTACAATCCAACCCAACTATCCAAACAAATGGGGGTACTGGTGTCGCATCAACTCTTCACTTTCCCACGTCACACCTTGACTGTTTTAATTGACTGCTGAACCAACTTGAGACCCGTGATGCTTCTCTCACCCACTTCATCCCAACAAACCGGTGTTCTGCAAACGCTGCCATACAATACCCTAAACGGTGCCATTCTAAAACTCTGCTGATAGCTATTGTTATAGGCAAACTCAACCAAGAACAACTATTCCTCCCAGCTACCTTTAAAATCCAATATGCATACTCGTAGCATGTCCTCCAAAGTCTAAATTGTCCTTTCAAACTGGCCATATATCTAAGGATGATAGGCCAAGCTAATTTGCAACTCTGTTCCTAATGCCATACAAAGACTTATCCAAAAGCGGCAATGAATTTAGGATCTCGGTCCGAAGTGGTTATCGCTAGCACTCCGTGCAGACGGACTATTTGTCGCACGTGAATCTCGGCATACCTTTCCAAGGCGAAGTTCTTTCATACTGGCAGAAAATACGCTAACTTTATCAATTGGTCGACTACTATTCAAATCGAATCATGACCCCTTTGACTTCTCAGTAATCCTAATACAAAGTTCATCGTGATGTGTTCCCATTTCCACTCGGGAATTTTCAATGGCTGCAACATTCCACCCGGCTTGCAATGTTATGCCTTCACTTGTTGGCACGTGAAACACTTAGCCACATAATTGGCCACGTCCACTTTCATATCGTACCACCAATAATGCTGTCGCAAGTTCTGATATATTTCCGTACTACCCGGGTGAATACTGTAATTTATACGGTGTACTTCTGACAAAATCTCTTCTTTTAATTCTGCATCACTGGGTATATATAACCGACCACGGAACTTCAGATCCCATCCTTGAATACCTGAAAATCCAATTTCCTTTTTGTAACATCCATTTCCAGAATCTTCTGTATTTCTAGGTCCATCGATCGTAAGGCCTTAATCTTAACCCGGATTTCCAGCTTAATCCTCAATGCAGTAAGCAGACTCTAAACATGACTCGCTTCACCCTTAAATTTCAAATCCCGAATTTCCTCCAACAGGGTCCATTTTTTTTACCATCACGTGCACGATGCTTGATTTCCAACTCAGTGCATCTGTTACCTTATTAGTCATTCCGGGGTTTTATAATATATCGCAGTCGTAGTCCTTGAGGAGTTCCATCCAACGGCACTGTCTCATGCTAAGTTCTTTTCGAGAAAACTGATACCTTTAAACTCGGATGATCTGTGTAAATCTGAAATCTCTCCCTACACGGGTTATGCCTCCAAATCTTAAGAGCGAAAATAATTGCGGCTAATTCCAAATCATGAGTTGGATAATTCAGCTTATGCGGTCTCATTTGTCGCGATGCGTATGGCACTACTTTTCCCACGTTGTGTCAACACACATTCGAGTCCTCTTAGCGACGCGTCACTGTAGATTTCATATCCTCCCAGACCTAACGGGACCATCAACACTGGCGTGATCGTCAAACTCTGTTTCAATCCTGAAAACTCATTTTGTAGTTATCCGTCCATTCAAATTTCGTTTCCTTCTTTTGCAAACGCGTCCACGGTGTTACTAACGTTAAAAACCCTTTCCACGAGACGTCTATAATGACCTGCCAGATCCAAGAACCTCCGAACCTCGATTACCGTTGTCGGTCTTAGCCAATTCATGACGGCTTCACTCTTTATCGGATTCACTGCAATTCCTTCCCCGGGTATCATATGTCCTAAGAACGCCACTCAATGAAGCCAGAATTCGCACTTATAAAACTTAGCGTAGAGTGCGTGTTCTCTTGAGGTCCGTAGAACCTTTCTCCAAATGTAACTCATATTCAACGGAACTCTTTGAGTATACTCGAGATATTGCCTATGAATCACGATTACAAACCGATCCGAAATTCCTTAAATACTCGATTCATTAAATCCATAAGGCTGCGGGGGCCATCACTCCAATCGGCATCACCGTAAATTCATAGTGTCCATACCTCATCCTAAATGCCGACTTGGCACATCCTCCTTTTGATCCTCAATTGGTGATAACCAGTCCCCAAGTCGATCTTACAAAATATTGATGCCCCTTGTAACTGGTCGAAAGGGTCATTTACCCTTGGCAACGGGCGTTTATCCTTAATGGTCACCTGATTCAACTGTCTGTAGTCAATACATAACCTTAACGATCCGTCCTTCTTCCTCGTGAATAAAACTGGCGCTCCCCATGGAGACCCACTCGAATAAAACCTTCGTCCAACAGCCCTTGCATTTGAACCTTCAATCCTTTCAACTCTGACAACGACATCCAAAAAGGGTGCTCTCTAGATTGGTTTCATCCCAAGGCTAACTCGATTACAATTTCTACTTCTCGATTAGGTGGCCATCCCAGCAATTCCTGAGGAAAGGCATCGGGAAGATTACACACTTCGGCTATGTCCTTTAGCCTTGATTCCTCAACCAACAAGTCAGCCACAAAATAATTATCTTTTTACACCTCAAAAACAAAGTTCAATCCATCCGAATTTTTAATCCAACAATCTCCCAAAACAAATCACCCTAGTTCTTTATAAAATCCGAAATTCCCAAGCATAACTCATCTTTCCAAACTCATCCAAGAATGTCACTAGTAAATCAAAATCCATAAATCGATTACGCCTATCCACCATAAGTGATAATACGTCGTACATAATCCAAGTAATAACTTCAAAATCATCTTCTATTGTACCAAATACCATCTCATAACGCATTTAGACTTTCAAGGCACATCCTTCACTTCCTTCTCAGCCACAACATACACTTTTCCTTACGTCCTTAGCCGATTCTGATTAATCTGCAGGGCGGTTCTCGCTTAATGTCCTATCTGCGGTCGCCGCGATTGCATTAGTGACCTAATCTGTCGGTTCAACAATTTCTCACTGGTAGCCTTACTGTCCACATCCACAACATGCTCCACTTTTACCTTGGCAATGGCCATTCCTATGCCTCTTTTCATAAGACCGACATGCAGCGTTGGAGTAGCAGTTCGACTTTCCAAAATTCTTTCTTACTAGAGGGACAAATCTCCGATTCTCTATCATAGGCTTCTTTCCAAAGTTCCCATTGTCCCTAGCTGGCGCGAACCGTGATCCAGAAGCGGCCGTCCTTTCACTCATATCCGTGTCAACCATCGAACTCTCTCATACAACTTGTTGTAATTCCTTAAGACCCAAAAGTATCAATCGATTGAAATTCGGTTCCAATTCTTCCCAAACCTCCTTATCCCATCCACATGGTCCTTGACCATCTTTAGTGCGTACTTAGGCAATCTCACAACTTGACCTCGTACTGATCGACTGACATTCGATTTTAGTGAAGCCGAAGGGACTATGCCATTTTCTGCCCTTGGGCACTTTCTGAAAGTACTTCTTATTAAAGACCTCGATAATAACAACCCAAATTAGAAATACGCTCTCGAAATATCCTACTTGGGGTCCTCTTACCAATCACTTGTATTTCCCTAAAGTCTGATATATAACCAGGTCACTTTCTCCTCATCAATTGCACCCGAATATATCAAAAGCCTTTTTCTAAGTCCTTTGCCCAAAGTAATGTAGCCTCGTGGTCACCTCTTCCCATCGAACCTTGCAAGTTTAAATTTCCAAATTTTTCCAACCAACTGACGATCTGCCTGACTGCATTAACTTACCCTTGACCTTGATTCCCAACATTTCAATTATACCTATGATTCTTGTTATTTCCATTAACGCGACAATAGTGGCCTCAATATCAAGTAAAACAATGATTTCGCCTCCTCAATCTGCCTTCCCTTAAAATTCCAACTTCCTTGATTGCCCTCAAAATCTCATCCCATCTGGGATCCCCCACAACTCCAACTTGCGAACCTACCAGACCTCGACCTCGACTACTCATACTCATAGGGTTCACATCACCCACTTACCTGCTATAATTCCCTCGAATTAAAGATCTAGGCCAACTATATCAGTCTAAAGCCCTAGGCGTTGAATCACACAACAATTCCCTCAAGAGCAATCAATCACAACACCACTCAATCACAAGGAGCATGGATTTCACACTAACCTCAAGTCCTCGACGATCCGCATTTCATGAATTAATGCATAATATCACTCAAAGAATAACAACCAAGCAGTCCGGGTAACGATGGCCAACAAATCTCCCTAACTGGCTACCCCAAAGTCATCGCTCCTTATCACTCCAAGCTTCGACCATCTTGGTTCGAGCTGACCTTGCTCAAACCAAATCAACGGGATGTCACGCCCCGGACCCCGCCGAAGTTCGCGACATCCCTCGATGGTCGATCATTGAATGCGACGTCCCCGTATCGTCGCCCGACCCAACCCAAAACATCGAGATTAAGCACACGCGGAAACAAATAGGAACAACCCGGACAATTAATTATAACAAGGGGTAACAATAGTACAAAATAATAATTGTGTTTCCTACACTTAGCAGATACATACGACGTCCACAAAAGACAATGGTTCGCAACTTAACTCCTCTACACGGGGACTCAAAATACAAGATACTTGACCCGTCCCCATCTCGAGATACCTGTAGCGTCTCCATTCACTCACGATCGCGAATCTGAAAGTGGTTATATAATAACCGTGAGAGCGAGTCTCAATAAGCAACACCCTAAACCCCACGTAGGCCAATGCGTACCCAGACAAGTCGTACATGCAATCTACCCCATAACATATAAGATTCGCATCATTATACATACCTTGCCATCAAACCCATGCCGACTCTACACGTTAATCATAACATGGTAAAGCAAAGATGGTAACCAAATAGCACATTGCAATTGCTCAAACGCCAACCACACTTGCACGCAATTCATCTTACTATTTCAACCACACATTCAACCAGTCGGTTCAATCACACGCTCCACCCGTCAATTCGGTCACACTTTTAGCCAGCCCGGTTCAATCACACGCTCAACCAGCCAATGCAATCACACGCTCAACCAGCCAATCCAATCACACGCTCAACTAGCCAATCCAATCACACGCTCAACCAGCCAATTCAATCACACAATCTGCATACGTGGTCGAACATCTTTCTCACGATCCGCCCACTTTTGCACCTCGGTCCATTCTCACCCCGCCCGCTGCGCCTCGGGCCCAATCTCACGGCCAGCGCCCCCTTTGCCCTCGTGCTCGGCCCTCGATCAAGCCGGGCTCCGTCCCGCTGTAATCATGCCTCAAGACATTTTCCCATTCCAAACCTCTGCGTAACCTCGCCTCGGGTTTAGTCATGCCTTATTCGCCACACCCGCGAACCCTCGCCTCGGGTTGGCACCCTCCGATCGATCCGGGCTTTTCTCATGCACATGCACCACAACACAATTCGCCAATCAACACATCGTATAAATCAAACCCAATCATGCTCACCACATTATATTCCACCAATGTCACACCGACATGCCACCACACTCAATTCAATTCAGTTCAATTCACACTTCACCACCTCAATCCACAAACCCGACGTTCAAGTCGGCCACGCATTAAATTGTCCAATCAAGCATATTATTATACAAATTCAAGTAGCACAATTAAATCATAAAATCACTAATTTAATGCACGCCCTAGCCGTTCTAGCCCCGAGACTAGTTAATAAGTACTCACGCATTCAATTAATTCACATGACAGCCCATCTCACTTGCCCACCATAATTAGTCATTAATTATGCCCATAATTTTCACAATTTAATCCATTAATAATGCACGTGCTAAAATTGCCTACAATCCACATTAAGCCCCTAAATCGGTACTAATTATCCCCTAGACAAGTCTAATAATACCCAATGTACTAAGTAGTCACTTACCAAGTTTTGGCCCGAAAAGGGCTTGGCCCGTTCTGGAAGGCACTCCAGAGCGAGCCACACGGGGCGTGATCGCCAAGGCCGATTTTGGCCCGAAAGTTGGCTGATGGCCACGCCGGGCCCAGTGGGGCAGATGGCCCGGCGCGGTTTATGACGGGGCCAAGGCTTAGATTTGAACCAAAGGACAAGGAAGGGAAGGAGGTGGCGGTCCAAACCAAAAGCATCGACCTAACGGTCCCGAGGCGGCAATTTAGATGGTCAACCGGGGAAAGAAAAAGGAGAGAGAGAGAGAGAGAGAGAGAGAGAGAGAGAGAGAGAGAGAGAGAGAGAGGGGAGGGAGAGAGAGAGAAGACGCGGATCTAATCCAGGGGAAAAAAGGACGATTTGAATTTTCGAAAGGCTGGACACGGGTAAAAAAATCCCAAATAATATTTTTAGGGCACACGGCCAAAATAAAATAACCCAAACCACACTACGAGGGAGGTCTACCGGTCTAAATTGCACCCGCTCAAAAGTCAACTTTTCCACTATTCCCCGACCATCTCGATGTTGGCCACAATCATATCGACACCGTCAATTTATTTCGTCCCGAAACTCCCGGAAATCGAACTTTTCGCCAAGTCCATGGTATAAATAACGGCCAAATTCGATCGAAAGTGCGATTCCAAAGAAAAATTTCTATTTTTAAAAACAAGAACCCGAGAGTGATCGGTTCCGGGCGAAATTCTATTACAAGTGCATTGACGAATTACACGTTTTATAAACCCCAAAAATGGGCCAAAATCCGAATGTCACAATTCAACCCGGCCTTTCATCGCGGTGATTTCAAAATGGAGTTAGGTCCTTTTAGTTTTCCCTTTGGATTACAAATGGCTATTTAAATCAACGAAACACCGAGTTAGATATTCAAAGATTCACACTACAATAGCAATTTCAAGATGACCAAAATATCCTTATCTCATCTCACTATAAATAAGTAAAGAGGATATTATGTATTATTAATGATTAAATTTTGATATCCATAGGATATTACCAATCAAATTTCCTATTTTAATTTTGATAAGGACATCCTTAATTATTGAATTCATATTCGTTTTTCTTGCTTAAAATATCAAGAATCTAAATCTAAACAGGTAGTTACCACAACACACGGGCAAATCAGTGATGCAAATGTATCTGAAGTTGCGGAAGCATAGTAGGCTTCGCTGTGTCTTAGAATTCCCTTTAGAATAATTGCAAGTGCAAAGTTGCCGCTAAAGGTCCTTTTCTTACAATTCACATGTTAAAGCAATTAAAGCAAAGTTAGCCATGAATATATTTTATAAGGACGATGGGCCAACTCCAAAGACTCCTCAAAATCTTCGAATTAACAAAAATCAGGTTGAAACCATAGAGCTGCATAATCGTGACAGCTAGCTGCATCGAAGTATGTCCCAACCTTTCCGTTGTCCAGGCTGTAACTCTTCTTCTTCTCATCTATGTAATCTGTGAAATAGACGTGGTTTGGCTTGATCCCGGGAAGGCAAGACTCAGCGTTGAATTCCACCGAGAACGAAGAGTTGTCATTGGTTAGAGAGATAAGTTCCCCAAGCTCTTGACCTCTTCCTGAGTTCTCTTCTCCAAATTTACTTTGAAAACTCGAATCTTTTTCACGGCTCCATACCCTTCGCCCCATATCGTCCAAGCCGCCAGCAACGAGCCCAAACATTCAACGAGATACGGATGACCTTCAAAAATATTCTGCCCTAGAACTAGTTGCAATTCCATGCGTCGTTTTCTCTCGTTAAAAGTCATTATTTGCTTATCCGCATCCAAGGCCACAAATAGCCCGTTGCAATAAATCAGTTGAAGGATGGGAGTGGACCGACACAGATGCTTCGCGGGACTCACTACCGTCCACGCAGCTTCTCCTGATCTGTGAAAGGCAAACCCTAGTGATCCAAGACTATGATGAATAGAGATCACGACTGTGTAGCTCCTGGATGAAGAAGGGCCCGAGGACAACGCGATCCTGTTGATTCTGGGACGGCAGCACTGGAGCCTCTTTGGCCCATCGAGTTGCACACCGAGACGTGATTTGTGGTGAAGCTTCTCCAAGGCAGGGAGTTCAATGCTGACGCGCGAAAGCGGGTTGAAGATACGGTAGTCACGACCCCACTTTGACACAAGTACCCACCCTCGTGGAGACAAGGTCATAACTCGAGATTCTAGCAACCGCATTGGGTAAATTCTCCCTCTAGAGGGGCTGAAGAACTCAGCTCTTTGGTTGTACACATAATTCATGAGCCAGGGGGCTTTTGACTTGGTGTCGTACGTCTCTTTGACGGCAACGGACCGCCACGAGGTGCACACCCCTCTGAAAGCTAAAAAGTCTTCTATGGCTAGCCGTCGGGCGATGAGTTTTAGGACCTCTTGTGGGAGCTCTTCCCAATTCACCATTACTTGGTCGTAGATTGAATGACCAAGTTGCCTGGTGTGCAACTTCTTTGATGAATTCATTCCTCAAAAAATGATGCGATTTCATATGTAAGGAAAGACAGACTTTTAGGAATTCAGTTTCCTTTTTCGTGTATGATTACCCCAATCTGACTTCCTCATTCAACAAATTGCTTCACAAAACTTATCGCTTCATTATTTTTTTCTTGAATGAATATTCCTTTACAGCTTCCTCTTATTTGATGTTATAAGATCCAAATCTTTCTATAGAATACAGCAAATCTACGAGATAGTTTCATACTCAAGCTTTTTACGAGTAAAATCCCATAAAAAGCCCGTACATAAAATATTTAAGTAAACGATAAGTGCTCCATAGTAAACGATGCGTGAGATTATAATTTAAAAGTAAACTGACTTTCAACACTTAAATCATAATCCCTCAAATATTTAACACTTTCAAGAAAAACTCTATATGCCATTTTAATAAGATACTTGTTTTCCTAAAAGGCAAATATATGATAAATGTCCAATAGTAAATGATGTGTGAAATTATAATTTAAAGATGAACTGACTTCTAACACTTAAATGTGTACCATTCAGATAGAGAGATCAGCGACAGCGTGGAATGCATCAACACTTGATAAGGGAAGAAGGAAAGTTATGCAGATGCAGGAGAGTGGAGAAAATGCGATACTATGAAAATTACTACAACACACTTTAATTCATCGAAACTTAAAAAGCGCCTAGCACAGAATTTCATGGCTAAATTTTTTTAGAAGAAGTCGCCATCTATATTTTTTAAAAGGAGAAGAAATAATTTAATAAATTCATTAATAAAGAAATTTGGCATAACTTGTTTTAAACTCACTTTTTCATACTTATGTTGTCTACACCCTTTTTTTTAATCATGACAACCATAAAGACATAACATTGAAACATAAATTCCAATCAATTTAATAGATATGTCACCATTATATTTTTAGTATTATGGAAATTAAAGCCATATGTGCGTCGCAATGCAGTCGGGGAAAAGATGGGTTTAGAGATACTACCCAAAAAGGCAAGCAAACGCCCCCTCAATTAGGCATGGGCTCTCCCAAACTCTTACCTCGCATGACATTGGGTTTCATTTTAAGTTCCAATCAATTCTAAAAAATTATATGTGCATTAGGAGTCGCCACTAGCTTATTAGGATTGGCTAGAAAGCAAATGAAGCACGAGAGTGTGCTTCACTTCTTACGTAACCAGAGATATAGGAACGGACACTTAATTACACCAATTATCTAGTTAAAGCCCTTTCGGTACCTAAACTTGATTACTTGTCAACTAAGGTGTCCACACAGTATTTTTATCAAATTATAAATCCGAAGATTTTCATCCATTTCGTGTCCATGCGATGTTTGTGTGTTTATTATGATTCTAAAATAGTAACCTAACAATTAAACTAAAACAAGCAAATCGCAACATAGAAAAAAAAATATAAACGAAAAACAATCATTTCATTAAAGACATTAATGATAAAATGAGCAAAAAGTAAATTGCAGTAAAGTAATTCGAGACTGGTCAGGCAAATAATATAACATGGCCTTGTTATTAAAAGCCCTAGGATAGCAATTCCCATGAGCTTAGTTCAAATTGAGTTCAATTTCTAAAGAAACTAATCTATCTAAAAACTAAACTTGAGAAAATCTTGAATTTCCCTAAACCATGTATGTACTATCTAAATGAAACTAAATTAATTATAATACTAAAAATCTAACAATCTAATCAAGGCTTATTTTCCTTAATCGAATTTTCGATTTTTTTGGATTTATTTATTATTTATTAGAAGGAGCACGGGTCGGGCCCTTGAGCCCGGTCCGTATGTAGGCCACCATTAGACTTCGTATGACTCGAAGCCTACTTTCAGATATAACTCTCTAAGCCCAGTTTCTATTATAATAACATTTAGCCCTAAGCCCGATCTTAGGAAGACTGATTTGAACCCCCCTTTTACACTAATGTTTCACTAAGCCCATTTATGAATATCGCCAAATTGTGGTTTTCTCCCTCCAGCACTTCCAGGGTATGCATCGAATTGATCTATTCTTAATTATTGTGACATCGGTGTAATTACCATGCAAAGGAAAGTTTTTTTTTTTTTTCAATTACAGGCTAAAAGTAAAGAAAAGCTAAAAAAAAAAAGAAACAGGGACTACATGCAGTACGCACGTATCTACACCATCAGTGTCCTGGCACAACAGGGACGCAATAGAGGCATAAGCGTAATTTTTATTAATGTCAATCCAGCCGGGTCAATTGTTCGGTCATAACACTCCGAGAGTTGTTCAAATTCCCATTTCTCGGTCTTGTTTAGCAACTTCCAACAATCTTAGGGATAACACTCCCTAATCTCAATTGGTTTGCTGTGATCCATTTATATGCAAATTAGATTTGAACCTGATAATCTATTTATGGTATCAATCTGACCATCAAGCAAATAATATTTGTATTTATGACAGCAATTTAATTAAGATCATAGCGCGCCATGAATTACAATGTGAGATGAGAACGAGGGCCAAAATCAATTTACCCTTTTTTTTATAGTGACTTGAAATGGTAATTTGACATAATTAGGTCCTTTTAATAGTTTTCTTTATAATTACAAATGACGATTTAAATCAACCAAACACCTAGTTAGATATCCAGGGTTTCTAATCATCTTTCCATGTAGTCCAATTACCTATGTTCAAAGAACATTTTATATTTTCCTCTAGAATTAATTAGAAAAATTAGATAAGCCTTGGAATTTTTTCAGCGGTTTGTTAAGTTCTCTTAATCTATTGTTATTTATATCTATCTCACTATATATAACCAATTTTCAATGACTAAAGTACCCTTATATTTCTCATTATATAAAAGTAAAGAGAATGGTAGATATCAATTAATAATTAAAATTTGATGTCTTCAGACGATTACCTAAGTAGAGTCTCATTTTAATTTTATGACATATCCTTAATTTTGAGATTAAGATCCATAATCTCCCGCTAAAAACATCCAAATCCATGTCGTACCAAGATATTAGTCAATGAAAAATTAAAATCTAAACTAACACCCACAATTAACATATGTTCTGTTAGTGAAAACTGTAAATGAGAAATTTTTTGTACTGATCATTGATCCCGTGGGGCACACGGGTAGGGCCCTGCGATCAAGAGTGGAGATGGACCATTCTAGTGGACCCGGGCTTGAGATCAAAATCTTCATAGTGAGGAAGAGAAAAAACTCAAACATTAAGTTCAAAAATGAGGTTGGAACCATTCGGTTTCATAGATGTGACTGCTAGTTGCATTTGTCTCGACTTTTCCGTCCTCCATGCTGTAGCTCTTCTTCTTCTTATCTACGTAATATGTGAAATAGACGTGGTTTGGCTTGATCCCGGAAGGCAAGACTCGGTATTGAACTCCATCGAGAAGGAAGAGTTGTCTTTCAAGGAGAGATGCGTTCCCCGCGCTCTTGACCTCTTCTTGAGTTCCCTTCTCCAAATCAGCTTCAAAAACTCGGATCTTTTCACGGGCTCATCCCCTTCGCCCCATATCGTCCGAGCTGCCAGCAATGAGCCCGAACATTCAACGAGGTATGGATCACCTTCAACATAATTCAGCCCTAGAGCTAGTCGCAGTTCCATGCGACGCTTTCTCTTGTTAAGAGTCATTATTTGACTTTTCACATCCAAGGCTACAAATAGCCCATCGTAATAAATCAGTTGAAGGACCGTGCGCCGATGCAGATGTGTCGCAAGAGTCACTACCGTCCACGCATCTTCTCCTGCTCTGTGAAAGGCAAACCCTGGTGATCTGGTATAAGAGATCATGACTGTGTAGCTCCTGGACAAAGAAGGGCTTGAGGACAACGCTATCATTTTGATCCCACAGGGGCCGCACTGGATCCTCTCTGGCCTGTCGAGTTCCGCACTGAGACGTGACTCATGGTGAAGCTTCTCCAAGGCGGGGAGTTCGATGCTGACACGTGAAAGCGGATTGAAGATACAGTACTCATGGCCTGTGTTTAACACGAGTATCCATCCTGGTGCAGACAAGGTCTCGGCAAGAGATCCTGGCAACCGCACTGGGTAAATTCTCCCTGTAGAGGTTGGAGAATTCAGCTATATAGTGGTACTTATGAGTAATGAGCCACAGGGCTTTCGACTTCGACTTGTGCGTCTCTTTGTTGGCAGCGGACCGCCATGAGGTGCACACCCCTCCAAAAAGCTATATAGTCTTCTATGGCTAGTCGACAAGCGATGAGTTCTAAGATCTCTTGTGGGACTTTTTCCCAATTCGCCATTTCTTTGTTGCAGATTGAATGATCAATTTGCCTGGTGTTCAAATCTTATGTGAGGAGAGACATCTTTTGGGGATTCAGTTCGTGTAAGATTACCCCAAACTCCCTCTTTCAACACGTTATTTCACAAATCTTATCGCTTCTTTTAAACTTCTTGGATGAAAGATACAGTTCTCTCTTGGTTTGATGCTTTAAGTTTTAAATCATTCTATAACATACATCAAATCTGAAAGATAGTTTCATTTTCGAACTTTTACGAATAAAATCCATAAAAGGACCTATACGTATTATTTAATTGAGTGATAACCACGACATAGTAAACTATCAAAGAAATTGTAATTTTGAAAGTAAATTGACTTTAAACACTTGAGTCATAATTTCTTATGTTGATGTCGCGACCCGCCAGATATTTCCATGGAAGAAGGATAATGTCGCCTACACTGGTACCCGCTAAGTTTACGTTTGGGACTTAACTTGGGTTCCCCCAAATTCATACCATATCACAACTTGTGCTTTAGGTTTTTAACCTGCAAGTGATTTTTATTTAGGAGTTGTCACTAATCAATTTGGGGTGGGTTGATTAGAAATGCAAATAAAGTGACGGAGAATTACCCTATTCCTACGGACTAAAGATTAAATGAGTTTGGAACTTGGTTACACTAGTTGAGTGACTAGTGCCCTTTCGATACCTTTCATTCTATTCATTTCAGAAATATTTGTTAGGCAGTTTGGATTGATTTTTCGGACCTATTTCCTAACATGTGAGGTGATTAAATGAGTGCATAATCATTAATGATTAGCAGTCAAGATAGATATGCAGCATGAGGTTCTAATCCTAACTAAGATGACAACATTCAAAACATGATAATTTATGCAATTATATTCTAATTAGAAACAACATGTGCAACAAAGAATACAATAGTAGTAAAAAACTGCAAAATCCTACTTTGTATAGCTCTATAGGCTTATCCAATTTAGATATAATTATTAATTAAATAATTCACATAATCTAGACAAATATTCAAAAATACCAATTTCTAAACTATTTCTTAATTTTAAAAGACATAAAAAAAAATAAATTTTTAAATTTTTTATAAAAATAATATTTTTTTAAATTAAAATAATATAATATTTGGTTAGATTGGGTCGGCGGACATAACCAATCCAAGTCAACAGATTCGACCCAAAGTCATTGACTCGGGTTTTGAACTAGGTCGGGTCGGTTCCTGCTTTCACAGCACGTGGGGACATTGGCCAAGCTAGATTTAGTGTCTTGCCGGCCGATCTATGCCAACTCCGGCCTAATTTCCACCTCTAGGGATCACCATGAAGCCCCCTCAGCTAATTAGCTTGCCATCTGACCACCTGCTTGGTAGTCGACGACCAAATCCAAGTTAGCCTCATTGAAGCATTTTATCAAACATCTGGCGTGCATAGACAAAATCGAGAGTTTTTGACTTACTCGAGGCTTTGGCGCATTTCGGTGACCTGTGCTCACCTTCGGGGATGATGTACAACCTGTAGAGAGTAATGGTATGGATCGAGATTCGCAAGAAAATGATGGGCGCGAGTCCTGGCCAAACAATGAACTAGAACAATTGAAAACATAGGTGTTATGCGGACCTGGAAAGCTCACCGATCGAGATTGTTTCTAGGGGATTGCCAATGGCGTATGTAACGCCCGACCTCGAGGTCATTCATGTGACGCCTCGCTTCATTAATCTTTTACATTACACACACGCGGAAGCATACCCGGGACGATCACAACAAAAGAACAACTATCGGAAATAAGACAAGTAGCATCATGAGCAAACCTTATGTCTATAATTCATGCAAACATGTTTTACAAGCCCTTCGGGCCATGGCAAACAAAACATATTTCATTGCCGACTATAATTAGCAAATTTTGATTTGGGTTGTCCTATACCCACTACGGCTTCCCGCTCCTCGCTTCCTCACCTCCACCCCGGTCCCGTTCACCGGCCATCTCACATCCCACCCGTGGCTATATCCCTGCCGGCCCGCCTCGAGGCACCAAGTCCGTTAGGTCCTCATTATCAGCGTCGTCCGGCTTCACGAGATTGCCAACGCGGGCAGGGGAGATGCCATCCCTATGGACCTGAAAAAGGGAAAACAACGGGGGATGAGTCGAGAGACTCAGTAAGTAAAACTTTACTAACAGGCGATGACATGTCAATCATCGTTACACGAGACATTCTTACCGTGCATCGGCTCCGTGGCCGATCAAACAACAACGGGCATAGAAAGCATAAAACAAAGGGTCCCAAGCATGGCTAAGTCACGGTTTACCTCACGAATTGCGCCTCGATTTTTATATTGAACTAGATAACATGCAAGGAAAACACGAAACAAAAAGCAAACTCGTTATTGGGAACACAACATCGAACATCAAAAACCGAGCACGGGGGGAAACTCATGACACGGCGTATTTCAACGTCATTTCCCGGTAGTAAAATCCCACTTACCCTTTTATAAAACAAGAACAAGAGTAGAGAATGGCGGAAAAAGGGTGACGGGTCTCGGTTTTTGGAATAATTCTCGAGAATGGCTTTTCTCTCTTTCGGGTTTTCTTTCTCTCTTTTTAGCTCTCGATTTCTTTTCTTTTCTCTCAATTTTCGGCCCTCTCTCTCTCTCTCTCTTTCTCTCTTTCTCTCTCTAATTTGGTTGATGCGTGTGAGGAAGTGAGCTCCTTTTCTATCCTAAAGAGGGCTATTTATAGAGAAATAAAAGGGGCTTAGGTGACACGTGCGCCTGGGTCATCAAGGGCATGAGGTATGCGCACGTGTCATCATTTTGATGAGGTAAGCGCATACCTCATCCCTCATAATTGATCCAAAGCCAAAAGTCCAAAACAATGATGAACTAGCCATAATGACCCTCTTTTCTCTCTCCTCTCTTAGCTTTGGCGTGGCTTTCCCCTTTCCCCTTGGCTGGCCGTGGCTTCTCCCCCTCTCCTTGGTCAATACTTGAAGAGCAAGTCTCATTAAGCTTCATAAATGGCCATTATGAAAGGTTGAAAAAGAAGACCCATGCCATTAAATGCAAGGAAATGATGATGGTGATAAGGTTTGACCAAGTCAAACCTTCTAGGACCCTCTCAAATATGCTGAATTCGATCCCAATTTGTCCGGATAAAACTGATCTCGCGAAAATAAGCACGTAACGTGCAAAACGAACCCCACATCATAATAAATCTCAACTTTTCCCGAGGTTTTTCCACAACAAAATACATCTAAAAATCTCATTCAACCCGAGACTTGGCACGGAAAACCTCTAAATATGTCTCAAATATCAACAAAAGACCTCAAGTCGAGATTCCAACGTTTTTCATAGAACAATTGATAAATCTTTGAAATCTAACAAAATCGGACTGCTTTACACTGTTCACGAAATTGGACTTGAAAATATAGTAAATGAACTCCGAAAATTCTCAAATTCGGATATGTCATAAACAAGACCTTAACAAACATTTCTCGTGAAGAACACAAATTCAAAATCTTTCTGTAAACACCATTTTAAATCACTCAAAAACAGACTAAAAATAGTTTGCTAGAACAGAATTCTTGTTTCTCAAATTAAGCTCTATTCAGCATGCAAATCATCTCATAAAATTCTCAAATTTGTATACGTTATAGAAAAGGACGTTTTCAACAACTTTTGTGAAGGAAACTTTTCCAAAATCAGCCTAGAAGAGCTTGTAGAAAATAAAGATGGTGTGAACATCACCGAAATACCCATTCTTGGCTGTTTCACATGGTCCGAAAATTAGGCTGTTATACCACTCATATCAACTCCAAAAATTCTGAAATTAAATCATGTAAAACTTCAAGATGTTTGGAACAACTTTCAAGAAGAAAGTATTTGGAAATTCAGACCACAAAAGTCTCCTCAAAAATAACAAAACGAAGGGGTACCAAGGATCTGAAATACAGTTTTCCAAAACAAAAGTAGAAATTTTTGTTCCAATTGGAAAACCATCAAACTTAAACTATAGACATTTCCCAGAGACTGAAATTGAGGATGTGACAGCGTAACGCTTGTCGGAAAGGTTAAATCTGGCTTCTTCTTCAACCCCTACAAACGCTCAGCTCACTCTTTTTCTTCTCGGTTTCTCTCAAATTCTTTGAAAAACTCTTTCTCTGCTCTATTTTTGAACCGCTCTCTCTCTCTCTTCTCCACTACTTATATAGCGGATGTCAGCCACTTGCCCCACCTCGGAAGTCATCTATTGAATGCTTTGCGTCGGCCTCTGCTCCTACTTGAGACTTTCATGGCCAATTTTGCACGGTGGAGTAGGTAATCCGCATTGTCCCAATGTGGTGGCGGTGTAGGGAGAATAGAGGAGAAAGGAGGAAAGGCCGGGTAGGTGGGGGGAAAGAAGGAGCGGGCTGGGCCAAGCTCAGCTTGTGTAGAAGAAATAGAAAAGAAAAGGGGGCGGGCTGGGCCCGTAGGGAAGAAAAGAAAGGGTCAGGTCGACCCGGCCTAACCCGAATTTTTTTAATTTAATTTTTTTCTAAATTGATTAAGAAAATATGTTGCAATATGTCCTATTAATGCAAATGTGCCTAATGTCTATATGCCATGCAATTAAAAATAAAATATTTTTTTTGTTTTAGCAATTAAAAATTCCTAAATTTTTTGCAATTTAATTAGACAATTAAAAAATAAGGTGTTAACAACTGCCCCTTTTTGAAGGTGAGCTTGCAGAGGTTGAGCTAATAAAGGTTGCATTCAAAGATAAAATGACACCTAAATTTGGCCCGTGCATGTATGATAATGCTATTTTTGGTGGGATCATGAGTGTGATAATCTGAATTCGATCCACTTCCATGATTAATAAAATGAATGTGTATCTCTCATTTCATTTTAGTAAGTCTCGCTTCGGAACTAATCACTCTCGGGATACTAACCAATAGGGAATGACTAACTAGGAAAACAATACGTGGATGTAAGAATTCGACTGTGAATTGACTTTCGATTCCAAGGAACGGCGAGAGAATATTTTGGGCAAATGTGGGCGATCCAAGGAAGGGTTGCGGATTAATTTGCCAACGACATACGATCAGATTAAAAAGTGATTCCGCATGACCGATTGTGTGCGTGATGAACGATCCCAAAACTTATTCCGAACAATCAAGACCTTTGGAACTAGTGATGGACCCTCACATTTTCTTGGTAATCAAGGCCACTATGACTCGAGTAATCCTAGATCGATATATGTAACCCCTAAAAAGCCACTCGTTAGTAGGAGACACTAAAATCGCAATTGAGCGAAATGGATTGTTGAGTTGATTTCGAACTTGAGTGTCGAATTTCATGGACGTATCGACTAATTCATTGGACGATGTTGCAAGACTTGTGGCCAACCTCAGTGCTCGCTTCGGATTTGTCGGAAGAGTACAATTTGGTTGGTGTGAAAAATGACCGAACCAAATGTGCTCATTTGAATTAAGTGTACAATTTGTCGGAAGAGTACAATTTGCCCCTAGAATTAAGTGTGCTCATTTGAATCAAGAAGGGTAATTTGGGCATTGGGAATCCCCCCTTAGTCGGAATTAGAGGCCAAAATGCCCCTCTCCCTCTTGCTCTATTTCCTCTTTTGCCCTTTGTTGATAGTGGGGCTGACCATTTGTGGCCTTTAGATCAAGTGTGACTTGATGTGTGCTTGAATTGTGACACATGGATGAGCTGTATAGTGGTGAGGGTAGGATTGTCATTCTAGCTAGTTGGTTAACCAACCCTCACTCACTCAATTTCATAACACACACACACACTCTTTCTCTCCCTCACTCACACTCTCTCACCCTCACTCTCTCCCTCACCTTTGGGAGCTCTTTTATGGCATATTTGGTGCTCGTCGCCTGATGATTTAATCAAGGTTTATGCCATGTCCGGGTGTCTTTGCCGTCGTAGCATCTCCGTCCTTCTAGTTGTTGGGTGAAAATGTGAATTTGTTGCTTCTGTAAATTTTCCCCGAGTGGTCGGCTCTTCCTCTCTTCCATTTTTCCCCTTAATGTGGCAATTTGGAAGAGAATTAAAGGCCAAAACCATAGACTTGTTCATGGTTGATTTAGTGTGGGTGGGATTCGTCCATATTTGATTAATTGCACCCCTTAGTGGAAATCGGCTCCCTTTTCATGAGCTTACCATGAGGAGGACAAATTGAGCATGAATCTCTCTCTCTGTTTCTCCCTCTTTTCGAGTACTTATCAGCCGTGACCTGAGGGAACCTCACCCCCCATGGGCATGTGATTTTTAGTGATCTAGTTTCTGGTTTTTGTGTGCCAAGTTTGTCACCCATTTTCGCCATGGAGCCGCGTCTGTTTGGAGTACCCTCTTGCCCGACATTGCTGCCGCCGCTTGTCTCGACGCCGCCCTTGTTGCCCCTTGCTCAGCCTTTGTTTACTTAGGACTAAGTGTAAGTGGAAACCCTAAACCCTATATAGGCTTTTGTGTATTGTTAGACAAGTTTAGAGGTTATTTAGGGAGGTTTAGGGGTTATTTAGTGGCTGATGGTTGGGACTGATGAAGAGGTGTTCTTGATTGACTAAGGTGCTAATTTAAGGGTGAATTAGAGGTAGATAGCGATTTACTTGGTGGCTGAGAAGTGTAGGTTTGATTGGACTACATATTGTTAGTCTATGGTTTAAATCACGAAATGTTTGTGTGCTATAGTTAGACCATGAAGTGGCGGGTTCATGCGTGGCTTGAATAATTGTGTGATGTTGTGATGTTATGATGATTGCTTGGTGTGGCCGTGATATGAGGTTCTTCGTGGGCCATTGACAGCTTGATTCCGTGCTTAATTTCGATGTGATATGTGTGCATTATGTCATGAGCTGTGGTTGGGTACTCTTGAATGGTCAAATGATCATGTTGATGTAGTTAATTTGAATGGATAATGCGGACTTAGTTAGTGCCTTGATTGTTTAATTATAGACCATGATTTTAGGCATATTGAGTAATGACTGGAATGTGGATCATGCGTGTGTATGAGTATTATTGAGCATTTGGTCACCTAAAATGCCCTGAGGCGTCGTTTATGCGGAGTATAGATAATAATTGGTGAAGTGTGCACGTGTGGTCATACAAGGCTTGATGAGTTTAACACTGAGTATTGAACTTGTTCTCGGTGTCTAACGTGTCACGCCCGCACTTCTCGGTCGCCACATCCCTCGCGGGGTCGATTTGTGTCGACGTCCCGGGGACGTCGCCGACCCAAACCCAACACAGAGAATTAAAGCACATGCGGAAGTAATTAAAACCACCCGTACATTAAATAAACATACAATCAAGGATAACCATAGAAATCCACACTCGTACTGGTATTAGAAATCATTTACAATATCCAAGTACAACCCGAACACCAACAAAAATCAAAAGCGGTTCAAGGCCACTCACAAAAAAGGGGTAAGTGGCTCGGAGTTACTGACGCCCTCTACCTCGGGGCCATTAACGCGACGTCCCGTTCATTATTATCTTTCTTTACACACGCGGAAGCATACTCGGGGCGATCACGACAAAAAGCACAACTAGCGGGATATAAGACAAAAAGCATCATGAGCAAACCTTATGTTTACAATATATACAAACATGTTTTACAAGCTAAATTATCCAATTTTAGCCATTTATACAACAAATGTTATGGCTTGGGTGTCCTAAGCCCACTACTTCTCCTCGCTCCCTCGCTTTCCTGAACTTCAACATGGCTCGAACTCCTCTTGACGCCGGCCGTCCGTTCGACCATCCTATGAACCCGAGGGTGGGAAAATGGGGCTGAGTCGGGAGATCCAGTAAATAAACCTACTAATACCAAGCGAGGGGCGAGGGGATCGCCCGTTGCACATGTCGGCCCTTACCGCACCCGCATCAATGGCGGATCAATAGCAAAGTTCAACAAGAGAACATCAAGCGCGGCTACATCGTTGCACACGTTATAAACCATGGCTCGGTTTTATCTCAAAACAACATCAAACACGAAATATGATCAAATCAAGAAATGAACCAACCACGATCAACCAAATGACCGAGAAAGCGGTCCAAGCAAACCGTGTCTAACGCATCACAACTTCCTTTCCCGATATTAGGAAGTTTACTTACCCAACGGCAAACAAAACCAGAGAACGGGGGGTCAAGACGGGTGAGCTCGAAATTTGCGAGCCTCCTCCTTGCTTCCTTCTTGCTTGGTCGACCAAGGCGAGGGCCTACCAAGGCCAAATCGTGGCTCTTGGATGGGAACAGTAGGAACACGAGCCGTTCGGGGTTGATTCGGGTGTGAGTTTCTCGGCCAAAGTGAGAAAATAAGAACAAGGGAAGAAGAAGAAGATGTTGGCGTGAGGCGTGAGAGAGGAGGAGAGGGTGGGGAAGCTTCATGTGAGGCTTCTAGCTTTCTTATAGACAAATAAGCTTGGAAAAGAAGCCAAGTGTGAATGCGCATAATAGTCAAAAAGTCATGATAGCACGATTTAATGTCATTAAATGCTCTTAATGAACTACAATGATGAAGGTCAACTTTGGTCCTCTTTTCTCTCTTTCTCCCTCACGGCTACTCTCTCTCTCTCTCCTTCTCTCTCCCTTGGCCGAATGGCCCTTCTCTCTATTTATAGGAAGCCAAACTTGGGGCCAAAGAAAAGGATGAGGTAAGCGCTTAGGTCATCGGGGCAATGAGGTAAGCGCTTACCTCACAAGTCATCATGAAGGCCAACAAAGTCAAGAATCATAAATGCAAGCCATAATTAAGCTTCTTGAACAAGCTTCCTTCTTGGCCACTCATTTTCAAATTTCGTTTTCCCCTGGTCCGACCTCCGAAAAATGCATAAAATATCTCATTTGAAAGCTCAGAACACGTACTTTAAATCACCAGAAGACACCAAGTCCAAATTCCAACGTTTTCATATAGAAAATGCTAAATCTTTGAAATCTGGAGAAACCGGACAGTTTTGCACTGTTCACGAAATCGGACTTGAAATCATAGTAAATGAACTCCGAAAATTCTCAAATTCGGATATGTCATAAACAAGACCTTAATAAACATTTTTCGTGAAGAACACAAAATCTAATTCTCTCTGTAAACACCATTTTCAGTCACTCAAAGACAGACTAAAAACAGTTCACTGGAACAGCATTTTTGTTTCTCAAAATAAGCTCTGTCCAGCATGCAAATCATCTCAGAAAATTCCCAAATTTACACACGTTATAGAAAAGGCAGTTCTCAACAACTTTCATGAAGGAAACATTTCTAAAATCCATCCAAAAAACTCGTAGAAAATCAAGACGGTATAAATATCACCGAAATTCCCATTCTGGGCAGTTTTACACAGTCTAGAAATCAGGCCATTGTATCACTCATATCAACTCTAAA
Organism: Syzygium grande; assembly: GCA_024733475.1. NCBI lineage: Eukaryota > Viridiplantae > Streptophyta > Magnoliopsida > Myrtales > Myrtaceae > Syzygium > Syzygium grande. The sequence continues at coordinate 20,555,949 of JAMXDD010000001.1, forward strand.
AATTCTGAAATTAAATCACGTGAAATTTCAAAATGTTTGGAACAACTTTTCACAAGAAAACATTCGGAAATTCGGATCACAAAAGTCTCCCCAAAAATAAAAAAACGAAAGGGTACAAATGATCCGAAAACTAGGTTTTCCAAAACAAGATAAAACAATTTAGTTCTTATTGGAAAACCATAAAACTTAACTCATAGCCAATTCCTAGGGATTGAAATTGAGGATATTACACTTTACCTGCGGCTTCTCGGGCCCAAAAATCGGGATGTGACAGTTCGGGCACTACAACTAGCTGGGGACTCTTTGCAAAAATGCATCCAGGTGCGCTGTCGTCCTCAAGGTCGGGGATCCGAAAAGTCGGTTTTACAACAACCGTGAGAATAAATCTCAGCGAGTAATTCCCTAAACCTAAACTAGGCTAACATGCGCCTCCTGACAAGTACTAAACAAACAGCACACAGTCTAAACAGTAAATGACTCAGGCCCTCGGCCCGAATCTAGAACTTACTTGACCACGCAGGTTAGGCATTAAATCAGCAATAGTAGCCCGCGTGACAGAATTCAATCACAGCACATACATGCGCATTTCTATGTCACAATGCATGTTATGCATATGCTAGTGCTCGCACTCATGCTCATGCCTCATCAATGTATTATCGCACACTTACATACTAGCACTCAGCCATTTCTCAATTTCTCCTCCGACCCGCGTTAAGCGCGCCGGTCCGACCAGCGTAAAAACGCATCAGGTCTAACCCGCGTAAAACGCATCAGGTCTATCACTTGAGATCGATCTCTGGCCCGCGTAAAACACATCAGGCTCATGACACATTACCCGCGTAAAACGCATCAGGTTGGTCATCTTCCGGTAAACCAGGCATCGTCCCGTAACACGCCTCGGGGCCGGGTTCACTACCCCGTAACACGCATCAGGGTTTATTGTGATCACACATTCACAAACCTCAATTTTTATCTGAACTCCGCGTAAACGCATCAGGGCATTTTAGGTGATCACAATGCACATGTCACTCGGGCACACTTGTAAATGCACGTGCCGTGTCAATGCTCATGATGCACATCCATGACTGCAATAATCACATTTGGGCACTCACAATTTCACAATGAGCATTCAGTTCAATAAAACACGAACCCAATAAATCAAACCATCCAGCACAGTCATGGCACAATTTCAACACGTAATTTATGCATATAATTCACCCAATTGGATCAAGATGAAACTTATGCACTTTCGAAGCCCGCCAAGCCACGCTATTCTTAGTCACACTAGGCACGTGGCACTATGTCACGGAATTAATCACAACCAAGTACAAATCAGCCAACCTAAACACTCCAGATAATTACACAATTAACCTCGAATTGATCGCGTCTTGTCCAATTAAATCCCGATATGGCCAGCCTCCAAACAGATTAATTCGGGCCTATAAATATCCTCAAAATATTCTATTCGACTCTCCAAAATATCATCCAAATCCGCCACCACTAGACCAAATACGACGCCGCACTATAATCCGCGTATAAAGTCCGAACAATCCCAAACTCGCCCCGATTTAGTCCAAACTGACCAGCCCATTTATTGCGCCTCTCGGGCCACTAATCCTCCATTAATTTATCATACTAATCCACCAAATTGGCCACAATCATAATCCCTAATCACTTTCACAATTTAACCCCTAAATTACCCTAATTAACCCCTAAACCCGTCTAAAATGCAAATAATCCTAATTAGGGTTTAGGGTCAAACTCACCGGGTGTCCTACGCTTAAAATGGGCGGATGAATAGTAACGGGTTCGGATGAACAAAGCTCACCGAATGAACAAGATCAATGAAACAAGATCACGGAAAGTGAACAAGACTCGCGGAAAATGAACGTGGACGGAACGGTAGGGCAAGCGGGCTCGGGCGGCTCGCAAGGCCGGGCGACGGGTTGGTCGGCCGGGGCGGCAATCGGCGGCGGGGGGTGGCTCCTCCGGGCGAATCTGGAGAGAGAGAAGGAGAAACCAGGGAGAGGAGAGAGAGAAGGAAGGAAAGGGAAAGGCCGAGGTGGGGGGGTGGCTCATGGACGGGCTTGGCGAGCGATTTGACGGGCGAGGGGCGAGGTGGGTCTCGCTCGCCGGACGATTTTATCACGGCGGGCGACGAGGGCGCTTGTCCGCTCGGAGAGGAGAGAGGAGGCGGCCGGGCGCGAACTACAGCGATGTGGGCGTTGCGGCAGCAGGCGCGGAGGGCCAGCGGCGTTAGGGATTTGCTGGCGTGTTGGGCGGGCTGGGTGGGCCGTTGGCGTTGGCGAGAGGTGAGCGAAACAAAAGCCAGACCAATCGGGGTGTAGAGGCCAAGCGGCGACGGCGGAGTAAGTCCGGTGGGTGGCGCGGCGGCCGAGGCGACGGCAAAGACGGGCGGCACGGGCGACACGATGGCTCAAAGGCGATTTAACCCGGGCGGCGGTCAGCAAAGAAAACCAGCAAGACGGGTCGATCAAGGAGGAAGAAGAACCAGAAGAGGAAAAGAGAGAAGAGGAAGAAGAAGGAGGAGAGAGGAGAGAGAGGGGTGTGTCGGGGGAGAAGGGACAGTGTGCATGGGGAGTGGACGTGCGCAGAGGGAGGGGGGTAGCGGCACGGAAACCGGGAGGAAAAGAGAGAGAGAGAGAGAGAGAGAGAGAGAGAGAGAGAAAAGGGGAGAGAGAGAACGTATGCAGGGGGGGGGGCTGAGAGAGAGAGAAAGAGAGAAAGAGAGTTTAAATTTTAAACTCAATCACGATTCCAACGGACACGGTCCAAACTAAAAATCGATCTATCGGGTCCCGAAAGTTAAATTGAAAAAGGCCTAACGGTCCACGATAAATCCCGACAATATTCTAGGCATACGCCAAAATAAAAATACTCCAACCACACTACGAGGGAGGTCTACCAGTCCAAATTACTTTTAGATCCAAAATTCCACTTTTCCACTATTCCCGATAATTTCGACGCACACAATAATATCGACACCGCCCAATTTATTTAGTCTCGAAACTCCGAAAATTGATTGTCAAGTTCAGGGTATAAATAACGACCAAATTCGATTGAGTACGATTCTAGCAAAATTTCTATTATTAAAAAATAAGAACTCGAGAGTGATCGGTTCGGGAAATTCTATTATAAGTGCACTTTGACCAATTACACGTTTTATAATTCCCAAAAATGGGCCAAAAATCCGGACTGTTACATAACGTGGGATGATGCTCGGTTTACTGGATAATGGCCAACCCGAGGCATCATTCACGCGGGTTGTATCATGGACTTGTGGCATGTTACATGAGTCCCGAGCAAAGGATGGACCTGATGCGTTTAACGAGGGTCGGTTATTAATTGAAAATTGACACGTGTGCGAATCATGCATTAATAGGTGCAAGCGTGTGCATGACATGTGTTCGTGGTCTAGTGATAAAGTGTATAAGCCATGATTGAACTTTATATTATTATTATGTGCCTAACTCAGTAGGATTGATTATGTGCTTGATTTGAGCCCGAGGGCCTAAGTCGATTGATTACTCGATTGTATGATGATATAGTTACTAGTCTGGAGGTACATGATAGCCTAGGTTAGGTTTCGGGAGCCTATTTACTAAGATTCATTCTCACTGTTATAACCCCAACATTTCAGACCCCCGATCTTGAGGATGGCCAGCATATCACTACGTTTTGGGATCCCGGACCATATAGAGCGCTCAGTGATCGAGTACTCTAGTTGGAATGGGGAGACTTATATTAGATTTTACACTATTGTATGGGTCGACGAGGGCAGGCCATAACTCAAGGCCCATCCTTATCTTGGTTGGTGCTTTCGAGACTAGTCCGGCTTTTTATGGACTCCTTAGGACTTTTGACGTTTCGATTGACAAAGTTAGGTTGGTGGGACCCGTAGGCAACTGATGGGGAGGTAGTGAGACCTGATTCTGTGTTCGAGGCGGATTCTAATCCACAGCTCGTCATCATAGAGTTAGATGAGGAGATTATGGAGTGGGAGTCTGATCCCGATTCGGAGCCGATAGAGCTTGAAACAGAGCCGGAGGAGGATCTTGAGGTGGTATCGGGCCCGAGGATGACCCCGGCGGGGAGCCGGAGGTTGAGTCCGAGTCCGAGTCGATGGATTCTGAGTCCGAGTTGTCCATTGTTATATCCGAGTTTCTGGATCTGATTCGAATTGGGTTCCACCTAGGGGTTAGCTTAGGGTTTAGATAGCGTTAGGATCGGCACTTTTTGGAATGAGCCCTATCGGTTGTTAGGTCTAATTCAACCGAGCCATGAGCCCCTTTTTGATGATGGTGGCTTGTTGAACCATTTTTGGCCTACGTACGTTTCCAATGCTAATGGATGATGTAAATCCTCTTTTGATTAATATAGTTATGTGTTTATGAAGTGTGTTGTTACGTTTGTTATGTATATCTTCTGTTTCTATCTTGGTCATGTTGATTTTTGTATAGGGTGTGATCGTTTCCGCATGTTTGTTTTCTTTGATCCGTTGATTTGAGTCGGCGACGAGTTCTGGGACGTTGTGCTAATTTGATCGAAGAGGGATGTCGCGAGCTCGATAGGATTTGGGGCATGATAATGAGTTCCATTTTTATGATGCGATATAAGATGATGCATGTTAAAGTAAATAAAAACATACCTAAGGTTACTTATGAGGAGTACTTGGATTACACTTCAAGTGCTTGAAAAAGATTTTCACGGAATATCCAGATTACATGTCAGATAATCGAGAAAGGGAGATTCAGGAAATACTCGGATTACACTTCGGATAATCAAGAAAAGAGATCTTGCGAAATATCTAAATTATGCTTTAGATAATCGAAAGAAGATTCACAAAATACTCGGATTACAGTCGGTCCAAAGTATCTAACGGCTTGATGAACAAAGGGAATTAACTCGAATGTTTGGTTTTGCCTGCTTAGTACCCGAATCTTTCTTTGGGCACACCACAGGGAAATGAAAATGCTCAAAGGGAATACCTAGCTAGTAGCTATCTTTTAAGACATCTAAGTTGCATTTCGTGCAATGAGAAATACTTTTCTTTTCCAAAAAGACACCAGGTTTATCCTCTAGGTGGCTAAAAAGAGTTCTGATGAAATACTTGGGGTTTCTTACATGAAAGTTTGATGGATTATCTGTTGAATAACCAACCTTTCTTGGGGAATAGTGACCTTTCTCGGGACATGTCGTTGGAGATGGTAAAGAGGGTTTCTCCAGTGCCTGAATTTTCGTGATGTACCATTGGGAAGTAAGGGAGATTGCGAGGCGTAAAGCCAATCCCCTCGGGAACAGGATCGCTAGTTTGGTATCTGAACTTTTTCTAGGATACACTATTGGAGAATAAGAAGGGGCTTTGATTCAAAAAAAGATGTTAAGTCAATGAGGGGACTCTAGGCTGGTAGGCACACTGTGTCCGTTGAAGTGGACTTTATGCTGTGGAAGTGGTGTCCATGAAAGGGGGACTTTAAGCTGCGGAAGTAGTGTCTATGAAAGGGAGACTCCAGGCTACCGAGGCATGCCATGTCCATTGAAGGGGACTTTAAGCTGTGGAAGCAGTGTCCATGGAAAGAGAATTTTAAGTTGCGAAAGTAGTGTCCATGAAAGGCAGACTCCAGGCTGCTAGGGCACGCCGTGTCCATTAAAGAGGACTTTAAGCTGCGGAAGTAGTGTCCATGAAAAGGGGAACTCCAGGCTGTCGGTGCACACCGTGTCCGTTGAAGGGGGCTTTCAACTACAGAAGCAGTGTCCATGGAAGGGAGACTTTAAGCTGCGAAAGCAGTGTTCATAAAAAGGGAGACTATAGGCTACGGGGGCATGCCGTGTCCATTGAAGGGGACTTTAAGTTGCGGAAGTAATGTCCATGAAAAGGGGGACTCTAGGCTACTAGGACACGCCGTGTCCGTTGAAGATGACTTTAAGCTATGGAAGCAGTATCCATGGAAGGGGGACTTTAAGTTGCAGAAACAGTGTCCATGGAAATGGGGACTCTAGGCTATCGGGGCACGCCGTGTCCGTTTTGTGGGGGGAGAACATTTGAGAATTTTTGGGACATCTTTGGAGACACTCCAAAGGTCAGGCGCTCTTTGAGTCTTTGAGAATATTTTACCTATCAAAGATGATTAGCACAAATATATATATTCATAAAGGATATAGACAAGCTAGATTATTCCAAAATGTGCATTGTGAAAGCTTATGCATGATAATTTTGTCATGTCTGCATCACTAAATGTTTATCGAGAGTAATTATCAACTGAGACAATTTTCGCTTGCAAGATGGACATCTTAAGATGATGAACGAGAGTCCTTTAGTCAGAAAGGACTTTCCACTTGCTATCATTGAAAAGGCTATTTATTCCGACTATTAATGCGGGAACATAAAAAATACTAAATCTGACCAACGTCACATCAACAAGGGTTTGAGTTTTCTAGCAAGCAGTACGATCCTACCAATGTGAGAGGTCTTTATTAGGACTATAATGCTGGCTTGGTAAATGGCTTAACAAAGGAGACTGTCCAAGTCAAAGCTATGAAAGAAAATACTTAGCAATTATCTCCGAGTTTATAAGTTTAAGAACTTTGCAAAATGAGGTAGAAGTAGTCTTGCTCGCACTTCCTCGGCGATGTTCATAAACATTTGAAACTTTACCTTAACTCAGGTGCCCTAGTCAGAAGAGACTTCATGAAGGATGTCATGTCCCGAACCCCTTCGAGCTTGGACATCCCTTTTCGGTCGAAATAGTCGACGTCCCAGAAACGTCGCCGATCCAAACCAACATATCGAGTTTGAATACAGAGGAAACAAGAACATAACCCGACAATATAATCATGGGGTAATAGGGAGAAACAATTCACAAATTCACCAAGCATTATATTCCACCACGATATATACAATATCCATTACAATCCACCAAAACCAGTAACCAACCACTTGGTTACACCCACCATATTCCCAATAAACATATTATACACATAAACAGGCTTCTACAGATCGTACAATCGACATTAAAAGGGACCAGCAGTCTAGGTATATACTAACTCTAAAAAGGGACACTTCAAAAAAAGGTTACCCTACCCCCAATTAATCCTTACAAACTCTAGATGGTGTCCACTCCGAGTCGGGCTCCCCAGAACCTAAATCTAACTCTCCCTCATTCACCTGCTTCTCTAATGAATCAGAATCTGCCTCAATCTCAATCGGATTATCTATATCCCCCAACTCTAATGGGATCTCAATCAGCTCCTCTTCTTCAGGCTCCTCCTTGAGTTCTTCCTCGAATTCTTCCTCTGGCTCTTCTTCGGGTTTATCCTCGGGTTCTTCATTTGGTTCTTGTTCGAGCTCTTCTTGTTCGAGCTCTTCCTCGGGCACTTCACCTAAATCCATATCCATCATATCGAACCCTGCTTGTGACTCTTTCGGCTCCGGTTCAGGCTCAGCCACCGTGGGTTCGGGTTCTGTAGGTACAGGCTGATGACCTGACTGTACGAGACTAGTGTTGAGGTTGGTCATCTCACCATCAGGAGGGGGTATAGCCGATAGATCCTAATCTCCTACTCCATCATGAGGAGCATCAAATCCACAAACCCGTCCAAACTCATCCAAACCCTCTCGAAAACACCAGGCTATATAAGTATGGGCTTGCCAAAAGGGTTATCCTATATCTACCGAGACTACTGTGGTGTGCTTAATCCAAACCATATTGTCATCTATAGTGTACTCTACTACTACATGGCATAGGGATCCCAAAATGCTGGGGCGGTGGTGGTGGAGGATCCATGGTCCAAGCCGGGGTTTTGAAATGGTTTGGTTTAGCAACCATAAAACACTTCTCAATAAGTGAAACTCTAAATCTCACCTAGGCTAACACATACCTCCAGACAAGTCCAAAACAATATCACTCAATAAACACACAACATGCATACAATTGCACTTACCTGGGCTCTATTACACACAATCTGCACATTAGTCTCAATTCCACAATTTCCAACCATACGCAATTTCCAAATTAATTTTCATGCCCAAAAACAAAGTCGAACCTATGTCATTTCCAAACTCCGCATTTCACACACACTCATTCATGCACCCCCACACTATTTTCATTAAATTTACCAACGACCCGCGTAATTATGCCTCAGGTCCACTTTCGATCCATGGTCTACGTACGACCGTCTCAAATTCACAACTCCTTAGCCCGCGTTACAGTACACGCCTCAGGCTATGTCTCTTGCCCGCGTTACCGTACACGTCTCAAGCTTAACATTTTCCAACTACGGCACAAGCCGCATAAACAAACGCCTCAAGTTGGTGGTCTTTACGTAATACCGGGCATCGTCCCGCGTCAAAGTACATGCCTCGGGATGGCTCAATTCTCCAGCGTTATATTACATGCCTCGGGGACTTTCGTGATCACACGCATACGACATATCACATAAATTTTCACCCATCCATACGCTCAAACATCATATGAACATGCTCAATCTCTAACCAATCAAATCAGTCCATGCTTGCACAGTTAAACTCTGAATTTCAACCAAGAATCGAGCCACTAGACAAAGGTAATTAACTTACAAATTGGCGTGTACGTTCAATCACAACCTAGGCCACAGTTCAAGTACCAATCGGCTTTCAAATTCCACCACACACAACATGGAATTGAATACTCAATCATTCCATAAGGTCCACAATTGGTCATGGCATTAAGATCTAGCTTAACACATTCTTAAGCTATAATTTGCCAAATTAGTCCACAACAACTAGCACTCAAATGAGCAACAAATCATCTCCAAAACCATCATAATTTCACCCACAAATAAGCCAAGATCAGCCCTTAACTCAGCCTATCAAAATAACCCTTAAACAGCTACTAATTAACCCGAATCGGCCCCTAATCAAGTCCGTTAGTACCCGTAATCCTAGTAAGGGTTTAGAATGCCACCACCTGAAGTCCCAGGCAAGCTCGAGCAAGAAGGGGGGCAGTAAGCCGACGGTCACACGGCGTACGGACAGCGACGGCAGCAGCTTGACGGAGCGGTGGTGAATAGACGTGCGGTGGCAGTGGCCAAAGGCGTGGCCGGCTGGCCACTTCATGTGAGGGGGAGGGGGAAAGGGTGATTAGCCAAGAGAGGGGTGAGAGAGAGAGAAAAACATGAGAGTGAGGGGGAGAGAGAGAAGAAAATTATGTACTAAGGCACCAATAATTGGTGTCTACCCCCCAAGGAAATTACCATCTTGCCTCTCTATCTACTTTCCATCCAACGATCAAGATTCGATCTTATCCAAAAATCAACGGCCAAGATCAATCCTTACCAAAAATATCCAAGGGTAAAATTGGAATTTCACAAAAAGTGCATGGGAAAAATTGTCCAAAAATTTATATCTCTAAAGTGGGGGTGGAATGACCAAAATACCCTTCCACTTTTATACTTAGCCTTCACAAAATCCCAAGGACGAAATGGTCATTTTCCACTTCTTGTCAAAATTTCAGTTTTCTGACGAATTCAGACAAATCCAAGAATAACCACAACATTAATGACGTCGTCTAATTACTCTATCATGATTTCCAAAATTTTCAACACCCAAACTCAGTTTTTATTTAATGGCCAAATTCAAATAAACGTGACTTGAGCTTATCTCAAACTAACGGGTGGCTTTCGTGAAAATTCGTACATTTCGACCCGTGGTCGATACTAAATTGAGCCACGTTTAAATTCACTTGAACCACGACGACCTCGATTGTCATGTAATTGTGAGGATCAATAACTAGTTCTAGAGAACGTGATTGTTTGGAATAGGTTTGAGATCATTTGCAAATTTCATATTTTGGCAAGGCGAATCACTCGCAATCCAATTATATGACATTCGCAAATCAATCCATAACCATCCTTAGATCGGTCTATATTAGCCCAAAGTATCACCTCGACGATCCTTACTGTCGAAAGTCAGTCCATGGTCAAGTTCTATGGCCGCGCGAATTAAATTCCCTAATTAGCCTTTCCTTACTGGTTAGTATCTCGAGAGTGATCAAGTCTGGGTGAGATTTACTACAAGTGCATTATTGAAATCATGCATTTCATAAATACCAAGTGGGTTGAAATTTGAAATGTCACAACTCTTCTCCCCTTATAAAAATTTCGTCCTCAAAATTTACAATCAAAATCCAAACTATTCAAAACAACTGGAGGTGATGACGTCTTAACAGCTCCTTGCTTTTCCAAGTAGCGCCTTCGGTCTTGTAATATTCCCAAATCACCTTGACGAGCATGATTGTTTTGGTCCTTAAGACTTGTTCCTTCCTATCCTCAATCCGTACCATTCTTTCCACGTACGATACTCTATCGTTCACTTCTATCTCCCCATAATTCTATACATGAGCTAGATCTGGTTCATATTTCCTCAACATCGACACGTGGAATACATTGTGCACCTATGATAAGTTTGGCGGTAAGGCGAGTCGATACGCTAAATTTCCAATCCTTTCGAATACCTCAAAAGGTCCCACAAACCGTGGACTCAATTTCTCTTTCTTACCAAATCGGGACAATTCTTTCATTGGCGATACCTTGAGGAATACGTGATCCCCTACTTGAAATTCCAAAGGTCTTCGCCTTCTGTCTGCATAACTCTTTTGACGGCTTTGCATTGTTTTCAACCTTTCACAAATGACCTTAATTGCCTCAACTGACTGTTGCACTAATTCTGGCCCGGTTATACTTCTTTCTCCAACTTTGTCCCAACATAAGGGCGTCCTACATACTCTGCTATACAATGTTTGGAATGGCGCCATTCTAATATTATGCTGAAATTATTATTGTATGTAAATTCCACTAAGGGTAATTGTTCTTCCCACTTATCTTGAAAATCCAATACATATGCCCAAAGCATATCCTTCAGCGTCTGAATTGTCCTCTCAGACTGGCCATCCATCTATGGATGGTAAGCTGTACTAAATTGTAGTTTTGATCCTAATGCCATCTGCAATCTTTTCCAAAAGTTGGCGGTAAACCTAGGATCACGATCCGAAGTAATCGTTACTAGCACCCCATGCAAACGAACGATCTGTTGTGCATGCAATTCGGCATACCAATCCAATGCGAAGTCTTTCTGTACAACCAAGAAGTGTGCTGACTTTGTCAATCTATCAACAATCACCCAAATGGAATCATGGCCTTTTTGGTTCCTTGGTAATCCCATCACAAAGTCCATAATAACATGTTCCTATTTCCATTCTGGGATTTCTAAAGGTCGCAACAATCCTCTGGACTTATAATGTTGCGTTTTCACTTGCTGGCACGTCAGGCACTTAGCCACGTGCTTAGCTTTGTCCACCTTCATATCATTTCACCAATAATACTTGTCTCAAATTCTGATACATTTTCGTACTTCTCGGATGGATATTATAATTAATACGATGTGCTTCCAACAAAATCTCTTTCTTAAGTTCAACATCATCGGGCATATACAACCTTCCTTAGAACTTCAATATCCGTCTTGGATACTTTCGAAAATCTGGCTTCCTCTTAATAGCATCCATTTCTAGAATCTTTTGAATTTCTTGATCCGTAGATTGTAAAGCCTTAATTTTAGTCTGGATTTCTGGTTCGATTCTTAAAGTGGCAACCAAGCTTGAGACTTGACTTACTTCGAATTTAAACTTCGAGTCTCGCATTCCTTCCAACAAAGTCCATTCCTTGACTATCAAGTATGCGATGCTTAACTTCTGACTCAATGCATCGGCAACTCGGTTAGCCTTTCTAGGGTGATACGAAATATCACAATCGTAGTCCTTAAGTAACTCCATCCAACGATGCTGTCTCATATTAAGCTTCTTTTGAGAAAATAAATATTTCAAACTCTGATGGTCTGTATATATCTAAAACTTCTCTCCACATAAATAATATTGTCAAATCTTAAGGGCGAATACTATTGCAGCTAATTCTAAATCGTGCGTCGGGTAGTTCAACTCATGCGGTCTCAACTGTCTTGATGCGTAGGCTACTACTCGTCCATTTTGCATGAGTACATACCCTAATCCTTTCAATGACATATTACTATAAATTTCATATCCTCTTGGTCTTGATGGAATAGTCAATACCAGCGCCGTTATCAATCTATGCTTTAGTTCTTGAAAACTCCTTTTACATTTATCGGTCCATTCAAACCTTATTTCCTTTTTCAACAAATATGCCAAAAGTGTTACTATTGCCGAGAACCCTTCCACGAAATGTCAGTAATGTCTTGCCAAATCCAGAAAGTTTTGAACCTCTATTACTGTCATTGGTCTCGGCCATTTCATTACAGCTTCAATCTTTGTTGGATCTACTGATATTCCTTCTCCAGAGATCACGTGTCCAAGAAATGCTACTTGATTGAGTCAAAACTCACACTTACTAAACTTAGCGTATAATGCGTATTGCCATAAGGTTCATAGAACTTTACTTAGATGTATCTCATGCTCTTCCAAGCTCTTCGAGTACAACAATATGTCATCTATGAAGACTATGACAAATTGATCTAAAAACTCCTTAAACACCCGATTCATTAAGTCCATAAAGGCAACAGGGGCGTTTGTCAATCCGAACGGCATTATTCATAGTGTCCATATTTCGTCCTGAATGCTGTTTTCGATATGTCCTCCTTTTTAATTCTAAACTGATAATATCCCGTTCTCAAATCAATCTTAGAAAATACCGAAACCCCTTGTAATTGATCAAACAAATCATCTATCCTTGGTAGGGGATATTTATTCTTGATCGTTATTTGATTTAACTGCTGATAATCAATACAAAACCTTAATGACCCATCCTTCTTTCTCACAAATAAGACTTGCACTTCCTATGGAGACGCACTTAGACGAATGAACCCTTTGTCCAATAATTCTAGCATTTGCACCTTTAACTCTTTTAACTCTGACAACGACATTCTATAAGGTGCCTTCGAGATTGGGTCAGTCCCAGGGGCCAACTCGATTACAAACTCCACTTCTCTTTCATGTGGCAATCTCGGCAATTCCTGAGGAAAGACATCAGGAAAATTGTACACCACGGCTATGTCCTCTAGCCTCGGCTCTTTAGCCATCGAATCAGCTACAGCTGCTAAAAATCCTTAACACTCTTCATTCAATAACTTAGTCATTTCCAGTGATGAAATCCAAGGGATTGAGGTTCCTCCTTAATTTCCCACAAATTCGAATTTCGGATGTCCAACCAGATTAAATTGAATCATCCTGCTACTACAATCCATAATAGCCCTCTGCTTAACTAATCAATCCATACCCAACGATCACACCGAAGTCAAACATAACTAAAATTGCTAGATCTATCATTTCCTCCTTATCACCAATCACAATCTTACAATCCGGCATCCTAACGAGACTAGCACCTTATCATTCAATGGAGTGGTAATACACAATATCACGTCAAGCAATTGTGGCTCTATACCAATCAATTTAACAAATTGTTAAATGAATGTGACGATGCAGGGTCAAACAAAGCATAAGTAACCTGATTGCATAGAGAAATTGTACACACCACCACCCACCGGCGTTTTCAATCTCTCTCCTTGCTATAGCGTACACCCGTCCTTGGACCAGTGGCCTATTCTGATTAGCCGACCGAGTAGCTTCAATTTGGTTCTCATTCCGGGGTGGCGGCAATGTAGGCGACCTATTCTGCCTGATGTTATGGCAAGTCCTTATCTGATGGCCAAACCCACCACATCCGAAATAGGCTTCGCCCTTATTTGGACAAGGTCTATTTCTATGTCTTTCCCCATACATCCGACATGGACCATTCTGAAAACGGTTCGGTTCCCTGATATTCCTTCTAACAGGAGAGACGAAACGTCAATTACCCACCATTGGCCTCTTCCCAAAGTAGCAGTTGTCCCTACCCGAGGCAAATCTTGATCTAGAAGCAGCAGCCCTATCCGCTAAGTCACGCCGATCGCTTGGGCCAGATCATAGATCTAGTCATAATCCCTCAAATTCAGCAAGATCATTTGACTATAGAGGTTCGGCTTCAAACCATCTCAGAACCGTAGAGCCCTATCCATCGAGTCCACCATTGTTGGGGCAAACTTAGATAACTGAGCAAATTTAGCCTCATATTGATCCACTATACTTTGTCCCCCGATTTAAACCTCATAAACTCAGCTAACTTCTATTTCCAGGCACTCTCAGAAAAGTACTTACCATTGAAGACTTCCACAATCATCAAGTTTGGGCGGCACCAGCAGGGAACACCCTTTCTCTGGTGACTTTTCATCAATCACTTGCATTTCCTTGTAGCTGGTACACTGCCAAGGTCACTTTTTCTTCCTCGGTGCACCCTAATACCTCAAAGGCCTTTTCTAACTTCTCAACCCAAAGCGATGCAATCTCAAGGTCGCATTTACTATCAAACTTAGGGGGCTTTAATTTCAAAAACTACTTAATTAGCTGATGCATCCGCCTATTCACATTCACTTGCCCTTGCCCTTGATTTCATTGTTATTATTAGTGGTGGCGGCCATAGCGACCTTAGCAGTTTGGGCAATAGTGGTAGCTCGTTCCTGAGTCTGCCGTCCTATTAGATTACCAATCTCTTCTAGGGTCCTCATGACCGCATCCCCTCTCGGATCTCCCGCAGGTTGGGCTTGTGAACTTGATTGGCCTCTTATTCCTCTACCTCTCAAACTCATCCTCCCGAGTTTTCTATCACTCACCTACTTGCTATAATTCCACTCAGGAATTAAAAACCTAGGCCAACTATACCAGTCTAGTCCTAGGCAATGAATTAACACAATAATTCACTCAGCAGGTAATTAATCACAACAGTACAAGGCCACAATCAGTAAGGTCCATGCACTTACCTCAGGTCCAAACGTACCTGCATTCCAATCGTTATAGCACCTAATTCACTCAGCAATCACAACAAATAGTCTGGAGGCACGTGTAGCTCATTTCACACCTATGACTTGCTAAGGTCTCCCTAGTCAACTACCCCAAAAGTCATCACTCCTTATCACTCCAGATTTCGACCAACTTGGATCGAGCTAATCTTGCTTTGATACCAAATTAACGGGGGATGTCACACCCCGAACCCCCCTCGAGCTTGTGACATCCCTCTTCGATCGAAATAGTGCGACGTCCCAGGAAACGTCGCTGACCCAAACCAACATATTGGAGTTTGAATACAGCGGAAACAAGAACATAACCCTGACAATATAATCATGGGGTAATAGGGAGAAACAATTCACCAATCCACTAAGCATTATATTCCACCACGATATATACAATATCCATTACAATCCACCAAAACCAGTAACCAACCACTTGATTACATCCACCATATTCACAATAAATATATTATACACATAAACTGGCTTCTATAGATCGCACCATCGACATCAAAAGGGATCAATAGTCTGGGTATATCTTGACTCTAACAAAAGGACACTTCAAAAAAAGTTACCCTACCCCCAACTAACCCCTATGAAATCTAGACAGTGTCCACTCCGAGTCGGTCTCCCCAGAACTTGAATCTGACTCTCCCTCGTTCACCTACTCCTTTGACGAATCAGAATCTGCCTCAATCTCAATCGAATTATCTATATCCGTTGACTTCAATGGGACCTCAATCAGCTCCTCTTCTTCAGGCTTCTCCTCCGGTTCTTCCTCGAGTTCTTTCTCTGGCTCTTCTTCAGGTTCTTCCTTCGGTTCTTCTTCGGGCTCTTCTTCTTCGTGCTCTTTCTCAGGCACTTCACCTAAATCCACATCCATCAGATTGAACCCTGCTTGTGACTCTTTCGACTTTTAGTTCGGGGCTCTCACCACCGTGGGTTCGGGTTTTGCAGGTACAGGCTGATGACCTGACTGTGCGAGACTAGTGTCGAGGCTGGTCATCTTACCATCAAGAGGGGGTATAGCCGATGGATCCTAATTTCCTACTCCATCATGAGGGGCATCAAATCCACGAACCCGTCCAAACTCATCCAAACCCTCCCGGAAACACCAGGCTATATAAGTATGGGCTTGCCAAAGGGGTTGTCCTATATCTACCCAGACTACTGTGGTGTGCTTAATCCAAGCCATATTGTCATCTATAGGGTACTCTACTACTGCATGACATAGGGATCCCAAAATGCTAGGGCGGTGGCAGGGGAGGATCCATGGTCCAAGCTGGGTTTTGAAATGGTTTTGTTTAACAACCACAAGACACTTCTCAATAAATGAAACCCTAAACCCCACCTAGGCTAACACATACCTCCAGACAAGTCCAAACACAATATCACTCAATAAACACACAACATGCATACAATTGCACTTACCTGGGCTCTATTACACACAATCTGCACATTAGTCTCAATTCCACAATTTCCAACCATACGCAATTTCCAAATTAATTTTCATGCCCAAAAACAAAGTCGAACCTATGTCATTTCCAAACTTCGCATTTCACACACACTCGTTCATGCACCCCCACACTATTTTCATTAAACTTACCAACGACCCACGTAATTATGCCTTAGGTCCACTTTCGATCCACGGTTTACGTACGACCGTCTCAAATTCACAACTCCTTAGCCCGCGTTACAGTACACGCCTCAGGCTATGTCTCTTGCCCGCGTTACCGTACACTCCTCAAGCTTAACATCTTCTACCTACGGCACAACTCGCATAAACAAACGCGCCTCAAGTTGGTGGTCTTTCGGTAATACCGAGCATCGTCCCTCGTTAAAGTACATGCCGTAGGATGGCTCAATTCCCCGTGCTATATTACATGCCTTAGGGACTTTCGTGATCACACGCACGACATATCACATAAATTTTCACCCATCCACACGCTCAAACATCATATGAACGTGCTCAATCTCTAACCAATCAAATTAGCCCATGCTTGCACAATTAAATTCTGAATTTCAACCAAGAATTGAGCCACTCGACAAAGGTAATTAACTTGCAAATTCAATGATACAATCAATCACAACCTAGGCCATGGTTCAAGTAATGATAAGCTTTCAAATTCCATCATACACAACATGGAATTGAATACTCAATCATTCCATAAGGTACCACAATTGGTCATGGCATTAAGATCTAGCTTAATACATTCTTAAGCTATAATTTGCCAAATCAATCCATAACAACCAGCACTCAAACCAGCAACAAATTAGCTTGAAACCATCACAATTTCACCCACAAATCAGCCAAGATCAGCCCCAACTCAACCTATCAAAATAACCCTTAAACAGCCACTAAAAGTCCGTTAGTACCGTAGTCCTAGGAAGGGTTTAGAATACCACTCACTTGAAGTCCCAGGCAAGCTCGAGCAAGAAGGGGTGGCAAGCCGATGGTCACACGGCGTACATATGGCAATGGTAGCGGCTTGATGGAGGGGCGGTGAACGGATGCGCAGCGGCGGCCAAAGGCGTGGCTGGCTGGCCACTTCACGTGAGGGGGAGGGGGAAAGGGTGATCGGCCGAGAGAGGGGTGAGAGAGAGAAAAACGTGAGAGTGAGGGGAAGAGAGAGAGAAGAAAATTATATACTAAGGCACCAATAATTGTTGTCTACCCCCCAAGGAAATTACCGTCTTGCCCCTCTCTCTATTTTCCATCCAACGGCCAAGATTCGATATTATCCAAAAATCAACTGTCAATATCAATCCTTAGAAAAAATATCCAAGGGTAAAATTGGAATTTCACAAAAAGTGCAAGGGCAAAATCGTCCAAAAATTTATATCTCTAAAGTGGGGATTGAATGATCAAAATGCCCTTCCACTTTTGTACTTAGCCTTCACAAAATCCCAAGGGCGAAATGGTTATTTTCCACTTCCTGTCAAAATTTCTGTTTTTGACAAATCCGGGCAAATCCGAGGCTGACCATAATAATAATGACGTTGTCCAATTACTTTGTCATGACTTCCAAAATTTTCAACACCTAAACTCATTCTCTATTTAATGGCCAAACTCAAATAAACACGACTTGATCTTATCTCAAACTAACGGGCGGCTTTTGGGAAAATTCGTACATTCGACCCGTAGTAAATACTAAATCGAGCCACGTTTAAGTTCACTTAAACCATAGCAACCTTGATTGTCATGTAATTACGAGGATCAATCATTAGTTCTAGAGAATGCGATCATTTCGAATAGGTTTGAGATCGTTTGCAAATTTCAGATTCGCAAAGGCGGAATCACCCGCAATTCAATTATACGACATTCGCAAATCGATCCATGACCATTTTTAGATCGGTCTATATTAGCCCAAAATATCACCTCGACAATTCTTATGGTTGAAAGTCAGTCCATGGTCAAGTTCTATGGCCGCGTGAATTAAATTCCCTAATTAGCCTTTCCCTACTAGTTAGTATCCCAAGAGTGATCAAGTCTAGGCGAGAGTTAATATAAGTGTGTTATTATTGAAATCATGCATTTTATAAATACCAAGTGGGTTAAAATTTGGAACGTCACAAGGGACGTAATGTAGGCTCGGTTCATAGGTTGAGAAACGAAAAAGATTGTTGGGCTAAAAAAATGTGTATGAGGGGTAATAGTTGGTGATCATCTTAGTGTTGTCATCGGTCTTCTTCTTCATCATCGGATCCTCTTGGAAAACTCCATGGGGTAATTTCGGCGCTTTGGCTTCTTGGACTTTTGTCCAACAATTGTAAATTCGCTTGGGGATACAAGTTTCTTCACAATCAAAATTTATCTTTTGATTCTTTTTGTTTACAGCATTGGCCTTGCTTTTACCAGGTACACTATTTTTTTATGCCCCTACTTTTCAACATTTTTTATTTATGGGCATTAGCATTGCTTTTACTAGGCACATTGCTTTTTTCATGCCCTTAATTTTCATTAATTGATTTCATCGTTTTTTGCTGTTCTTTTTGTGTTGTCAGAAACTAGCCTAGACAAGTTTGAACAAAACAATACTATGAGGCTCTTGGGGTCTTCATCTTTATTCGGCACTCTGGACCATGATGCTCGAACGGTGGTGACCTTTACCTTGCCCTGGTGTGGGGGATGATCATCAATTGGGTTCGTACAAAATAAAATGGCTGGCTCAATTGGGCTACCAATGGATATAAGTGTATGGTTTATAAGAAAAACTGTTCTTCGTCATCTTAGGGCACTTAAGTCATCGTGAGAGTTTAGCTACAATAATAACACTCAAAGATTGATGTAAATGAAAGCAAGAAAATTTCTATCCATTTTTCTCACCTTGTGCTACCGACTTACCTCCAGTTACCCTAATATGGGTTGGTTCTTGACAAGAGTAATTTGAAAAGGAACCTCTAAGTATATGGGCTCAAACAGGTTAAGTAAAGGATCACTAGCAGTGTATAGGACATAGAAATGAACTGCCTCTCGTCATTTTGACTACCGTACCTTCCACAAAAAATTTCTTTACCTTGCAAACATAGAATCTTTTCACTCGTCTCTCCGGGATCAGTACATGGGGATGTGTATGGACTAAGGGTTGTCTTTCGTCATCTCGACACATCTTGTTCAGCATACTCAAGCGATTCGACACCATTCGTGGAATTGTCAAATTTTTTCACATGGAATTGTCAATTAAATAGGTAAAATTAGTGTGCAAAATTCCTTTCCAAAAGACATGTGATGCATTTGAGGGGAGGATTAAGCATCTATTCGCTATAAATGTTTCCTCTTTCTTTGATTCTTTCTACTCTTATGAAAGGAGTTTTAGGAAATAAATACTTACCTGTACTGCAACAATGGTGAGGCAAACTTGCAAGGCAATAAGAGAGACCATGTTAATGAACGGCTCTTTGAGGGATAGAAATTGGGAACAATATAACATTATCCTTCATATCTTCATTCATTTAAGTTGACAACTCCTTGAACTTTCTCATATGTCGATAGTTCCTGTCAAAAATAGCATGAGTTCATGTTAGCAATGAAAAGATCGAGGGTAAATTGAAAATGATACTAATTTACCTTTCCTCTATTTTGCCTTCAAAGCGAGTAGAGTCTTTTCTTTTGCGACTCCTTCCTTATTGGTCTTAAAGCTCGAATGAAATCCTTTGTAGGCAAGGATGCTCCCAACTAGGCGGTCCTAATCTCGAAGCATGCTGTGTTAATGCAGTTCCGGCACATTGATGAGCTTTTCGAGAATCTTTTGATTTCTGACCATGCAAGGCATGTACAATTGCTTGCATGGGGATCTTTGCAGTAAAGCTAATCTTGGCTTTAAATGTCTTCAATTGATGTGGGCATCGTAATCCATTTCGATGACTACCGTCGAGACTTCCATGATTGTTATGATTAACATCAACGCCATTTTGTTATATGCAAAGTTCTTTCTAGCTGCTTGTGCCGGATCTTTACTCAAATCCGTCCTATATAAAAGGAAAATATATGTTATTTCTACGCTAAAGTGGATGAACTTTAGGAATAAAAAACACCATTTTTTATGGACTAAGGGATTGCATGCCCCCTAGTTCACTCTCCCAATTAAGCGTTCCCTGCATTTTAAGGAAAAAACACATTAGTTGTTTGCACGGACTTGGGCTAGGACAATGAACGAGATACATCCTTTTAGTATTTTGTCAAATTTCGTTTAAGAGGTCCCAACATTTGTGCTCTATCAGGCTCCCTAACACATCGTTGTAGCCAAAAAGTCTTTTTCTCTCCCTCTCTTTTCTCCATCATCTTCTTCAACCTTCATCAATGGGGGGAGGGTTTGAGCTAGTTTCACCCTTCTCTTCCTCTTTTGTTCAATTTTGTTTGAGTTTTTTTTTTTTTTCTCCCAAATTAGATCTAGGAGCTCTTTTCTCCTAATCTAGTTCTACATCCCGAGAGTTTGAACTCTCCGATCTGGTTTTAGATTTAGGAAGTATTCTCTCCCTATTTAGATTTGTGAGTTTAATAATATTTTTGGGGATTCAACACTCTCATGCTCTGTATGTGTACAGGTCCTTTGCCTCCAGTTTCAATGGTGATCATAGGACTTCTAGTTTCTCGCTGAACTACAATGATTTGCTTATTCAAAAGTTAGATCTATGTTTATTCAACCTGTTTTGATTATCTCCGTACGGTGATGGTGTGGAGAAAGTTGAACCTAGGTGTGCATTGCCAACTGGCAAGCTATTGTTATTACAGAAAGGATTTCCAGTGTGTGTTTTGGTTTTTATACATTAGACCAGAGGGGCCTTTTGGTTGTAACCATAAATTATGTGCCGTACTTATGGATTACATCCTAAAGAAATGGCAAGTATTTTAAAGCCAAGAACTTGTGGTAAAAAAAAAAAAAAACTTTTTTGCATAATTGAGTAGAATCAATTTTCTATATATGCAGAAACTACTTGAGTGGTGCTTCTATCAAACAAATGAAATAACAAGTAAATGAGATTGATGCATGTAGATTTATAATGGTTTAGCTTGAATAAGCCTACATCCACTCTTCTAGACCAATAGTGACCAAGAAGACCGGAATTTAATAGTAGCTATTGAGATGCTACAAATTTAGCTTGCACTGCTTCCATCCAAAGCTAGCAAATCACACTACCAAAAATACACACACTACTATAGCACTTGTACACTTCTCAAAAGATTAACAATCAGTGTATGACTCTCAATAAGCAAATCAATCGATCATAAATTGTGTGGGGTGTTCTTGTAATTCTTGTAGCATGTCTCCCCCCTACATTGGCTTTCACTACTCCTTTCTATAGTCATCGATATTCAAGTCAACCGTTGAATGATCAATGTAGCTATTGTAGATTGCAATAAAATCACTAGATATTCAGTTGTCCATACAATCAAATCTTCCGGCAATCTTGCCGCTTGCAAGAATAGAATCTTCAAGTAAGGATATAATTCTTGTGTTTATCAAACTCCATCGATTTTTCCCGAGCACGTATGTGAATTAGACTTCCATAGATCTATTTACCTATTGATTTCTCCAAGTCCTCATGAGCTTCTCATTCTCTTTAACTTGTTTACCCTTAAGGTCCTTCAAGTCTTTCAAGTTCTTTCATTTCACACTTAGTATTCAATGGTGTTGAGTCATCAATAGTCGCTTGAATAGAAGCAACACTCGCATCTATTAAATCACAAATCGTAAGAGATAGTTTTGTCAATATTAAAATTTTCGGAGGTTTTCTCAACATTTTTTTTGTGTGTTTAGCGATCTAGATGAGAAGACCGAAATATTGTTTTGGCTAATATCATTGGTCAAAAGGAAATTAAGAGCTACCTTCATGTCACGCCCCGTACCCCACGAAGCGTAAGCATCCCACCACCGGTCGATTAAAGTGCAACGCTCCAAGGATGCGTCGCCGACCCAAACCTAATCAAAGATCGAACCTGGCGGAAATCACGTATATAATTATATATATACACCCATACAGATAACCATATGAGACCACAGATAAAACAACCCTTCATAAGAATATACAATTTTCATGAACATAAAAAGCCTTTGATTACAAGATTCATTTATACAACAAAAAGGAAATAGTATCAGCTGTCAACGGCCACTAAATCAAAAAGGTAAGTGGCTAGGGGAAGGTTAGGCTACTATTGGGAAGTTGCTAACAAAAAGGAACGAGCTTCCTTATCAGGATCAGGGCTATCCTAGGGCTCCCAGTCAGGGTCTGACGATTCCGAAGAACCATCTGATGACTCTCCTTCGCTATTCCCAGATGACTCCAACTCCTCTGAGTCCATGTCTTGAGCTCCAGCCCATTTATCTTCAGAGTCCGGTTCCAGTTCCAGGTCTAAGTACAGCCCTAACTCTTCATCGGGTCCTACTTCTTGATTGGAGCCTAACTCTGCGACTTCTCCATGATCTTCATCAGATTCCAAATCCATGTCTTCGATTTCATCTTCTTCGTCGTCAACTTGGCCTGGGTCTTCTGCTATCACTTGTGGCTCTGCGGCTCCCCATCCATGGGCTCGTCAACGCCATCCGACTCATATATACGTCCTGCGGGTTTATTATCTCACCATCCGCATGTATGGGCTCCATCAAGCCATTCGCATCTAGTGGGGCATCGAAGGTTTTCAGGGGTCGACCCATATTTCCATTCGCATCCCGAAGACACCACGCTACATACTCTTGAGTTTGATAGAAATAATTCCCAACATCGATGAAAACCACAGATCGATACCGAACATACGCCTCCCTATTGCCAGAAGGTAAAACACTAGTTGACTGCTGAATCTGCGTCGAGATCCTAAAAAGTGTGTGTATCTTTGGCATGGTCAAGGTCGGGGGTCTGAAATGTTTGGGTTATACAACCATGAGAACAAGTCTCAGTGAGTAAAATCCCTAAACCTAGGCTAGGCTAGCATGCAATCTCCTGACCGGAAATAAATATTTAAAACCATAATGCAACAACAATCAAACAATTCTCTGACCCTGCCGGTTAGACAGTTCAATATATAATAATCATGGCACATACGTGGCACACCTTATCACACGTATGCCAATCGAATGCTCACGCCTTTGAGTCTCACACACTCACATGCCGGTCCATGCATGTTCATGCATGCAAATGTCGTCGACATGTCACATGCATTTATCGCCCACACTAGCACATTGGCAATTGCCCAATTTATTATTTATTACTAATTCGAGTCGACAACATCCACGGCCCGTGCGTCTAGCCTGCTTCAAAGTGCATGAGGCGCAACAAGCCCGATTTGGCCCGGTGTCTCTAGCCTGCTTCAAAGTGCATGAGGCCTTAACATCGATCTCCTTACAACCAAAAGCCTGCTTCAAAGTGCATGAGGATGGTCGTCTTTCAATGTCTTGGGCATCGTCACCTTCAAAGTGCATGAGGGCCAGTGTCGACCCGAAGGTCATTAGGTAATCGCATAACTCATTATTATCTGAACCCAAAGATATGGCGCTTCCCAGGTATTTTAGGTGATCACACACTCATGACAAAGACGCATTCTCGCACAATTTCACCACATGCCTCACTCTAGGCATACATAATGCGTGTCCATATTATGCGATGCAATGCACCATGAGCACAAATGAAATTCAATCACTCAATATCACAACACGTGCTCAATTGGCCCAATTAATACCGTGTTGCCCGACGTGTGATTCACAATTCAATAATTAATTGCAAACCAAACAGTGGCGATCGTGCTCCATAAAAATCAGCCACACAAAGATACGACATGGCGATCTGAAATCAGTCACAATTAAGCACGAATTACATACAATCACCAACTTTGGACATACCCGGTAATTCTATCAATGAGCTCCTAAATTGGTTATTTAGTCCAATTATTCTCCCCAATAATTTCTCATTCATCCGCTGCATTTTCCCGATAATAATTTCTATCAATCGGTCCTTAACCTAGTTTGAAATATACACCGATACTACCTAAGCCAGTCCAAAATGCACCAATAATACCTAAACCAGTCCAGAAAAATGCACTATCAGTCCTAATCTGGGTTTAGGAATTTTAGTTATTTAATTTTTAAATCACGGCGACGAGGAACGGCAGTCGATTACCGATGAACAGTGAAACCGCGCTGTGTTCCTAGCGGATGGTGGCACGGGCGCCGTCATGTATGGACGGCATTTGCATAGACTTGTATGGACACCCCCATGGACATTGTACGGATCGGGGAAAAAGCTGGTCGGCGAGGTGGCGGTGGTCGGGCGCACGGTCGCACGGATGGCGGATTGTACGGATGCTATAGTACCGAGCTGTGATGCGGGGACAGACAGTACGTCACGCTGGCAGATAGCATGGTCGATTGCCGGGTGGCGACGGAATACAATCAGGTTCAAGGGCCACAAGCGGCAGCCCTATTCCTAGTGAGAAAAAGGGAGAGAAAGAAAGAGAAAGGGAGAGAGAAAGGGGTCGGATGTAAGCGCCGAAAATTGGGTCATGGTGGTGGTCAACTACGGCATCTACATGCAAACAGAATGTCTGGGTGGCCGCGGGTCATTTGGTCTCTACTCCCGTGAGCTTGGTCGAGAGAGAAAATGAGAGAGAGAGGGATTTTCGGGAGAGAGAGAGGATGGTCGGGCCAGATGAGGGTGAGAGGAGAGAGAGAGGTCTGATCTGGTCAAATATTGTAGCCTAAGAGCGCCACGCGTCGCAAATTTGACGGTTTTGACCAAAATACCCCTAATCTAACGGTTCTAATTTGTCTCTATCAAAAAATGAGGGGCAAAAGGGTAATTAAGGCCAATATAGAGCTGATAAACCCTCTATAATTATCCTAAAATTTTCCAAAATTTCGAACCCAAAATGGCCTAGGGCCAAAACTCATTTTTCCGATCCCGAGTTGAAATTTTAATTTTTGACTATACTAACCCCAAATATGTGTGGCCAAAATAATATGGCGAAATCGCGAAAATAGCTTCTTAAGCCCTCGAAAATCAATCTACGAAGTCTTGGGAATAAAATAATATTATTTTTCACTTCCGAGCCAAAATTCTAATTTTTGTCAAAAAAACATCTCCAAATATACGTGGCCACCCTAAAATGATATCGCCCTCGAAAAACAACCTAATACGGCCTCAGAATTAGTATCGGAGTTTAGAAGGGCAAAATTGTAATTTTTGACTTCCGGGTCGAAATTCCATTTTTCGATCGTACTAACTCCAAACGTATGTGGCAAGTATAATATGACGTCAGAATCGTGAAAATAGTCGTGCAAGCCCTCGAAAATCGGTACCGTTCGGGTCTAATTTAATGATGAAAACTCGCTAGTTTTCAAATTTCAGGATCTATTACTAACGGGCGGCTATTTAGGACATACGTGTATCGACCTAGAGTTATCCAAACCATGATGGTCCCGATCATTGAGAGAATGATAAATTATCACTAGTCCTAGAGGTCACGATTATTTGGTTTAAGTTTCGGGACTGGTTGGCCACATGCACTTTTCGATCATGCGAATCACCGCGATCCAAGTGTAGAACGTTGGCCTTGGCCAAACCAAATCCGTTACCTTTCCTAAGATCGGCCCACATCGGTTCAAAATATTCTCTCATCATTTCTCGTGATCGGTGTCCGTTTTACGATCGGGTCCCTGGTCCACGTACCATTTCCTAATTAGCCATACCCTATTGGTTAGTATCCCGAGAGTGATCAGCTCTGGGCCGAGACTTACTAAAATGAAAAAGGAGATAATGTCAATTTTATTGATCCCGAATTACATCGAAATTCAGGCTGTTACAACTCTTCCCCCGTACAAAAATTTCATCCTCGAAATTTGCAATTTACCCCTTAGCTACTTAAACAACCTGGGGGTGTTGACGTCTCATGGCTTCTTCACTCTCCCAAGTGGCACCTTCCGTTCCATGGTGCTCCCAAACCACTTTGACAATCGGAATCATCTTATTCCTTAGTACACGATCTTTCCGATCTTGATCTTAAGCGGCCTTTCTACGTATGACACTCTGTCATCCACTTCTATCTCCTCATACTTCAGAATGTGGATCGGGTTTGGCTCGTACTTGCTCAACATCGACATGTGGAAAACATTATATACTTGGGACAAATTAGGCGGCAATGCAAGTCGGTAAGCCATATCACCAATCTTTTCCAATATCTCAAATGGCCCAACATACCTGGGATTGAGTTTTCCTTTTTACCAAATCGGGACAATCATTTCATAGGTGACACCTTAAGGATTACGTGATCTCCGATTTGGAACTCAAAAGTCGTCGTCTCCGATCGGCATAACTCTTTTAAGCGACTCTGCGCTCAATCTGTCTCGAATAATCTCAACGGCTTCCACTGATTGTTGTACCAACTCTGGGCTGTGATACTTCGTTCATCTACTTAAAATCCAACATAAAGGCGTCCTATATGCCCTACCATATAAGGCTTCAAGCGGTTGCCATCTGAATACTTTGCTTGATAGCTATTATTGTAGGCAAACTCTATTAAAGGTAACTGTTTCTTCCATTTGCCTTGAAAATCCAATACACGCAAGCTCTCGGCATGTCCTCTAAGGTCTGAATTGTCCTTTTAGACTGGCCATCATCTGCGATGATAGGCTGTACTAAACTCTCACTTGGTTCCCATAGCCATTTGTAAACTTTTCCAAAAATTTCTTTGTAAACCCATGGATCTCTATCCGATGTGATTATTCTGGTACCCCATGGATACGTCGATATGCCGCACATATAACTCTACATACCTTTCCAGCTCAAAATCCTTTGAAATGCTAAAAATGCGCTGACTTGGTCGGTCGGTCTACTATTACCCAAATCGAATCATGACCTCTCGACTTGGGGATAAACCCTGATACAAAATCCATCGTGATATGTTCAAATTTCCATTCGGGAATCTCTAACGGTTTTCAATAGTCTTCCAGGCTTACAGGTGATGTGCTTTCACTTATTGGCAGATTAAGCACTTGGCTAC
This sequence comes from Syzygium grande, assembly GCA_024733475.1. Classification (NCBI taxonomy): domain Eukaryota; kingdom Viridiplantae; phylum Streptophyta; class Magnoliopsida; order Myrtales; family Myrtaceae; genus Syzygium; species Syzygium grande. The sequence goes on from JAMXDD010000001.1 coordinate 20,583,338, forward strand.
ATACTCGGCCATATCTTTCTTCAGTCCATTCCACCAATAATGTTGCCTCAAATTCTGGTACATCTTCGTACTACTTGGGTGGATACTATAATTACTGCGATGTGCCTCACTTAAAATTTCTTCCTTAAGCTCAATCTCATTTGGCACACACAATCGTCCTTGGAACTTTAGAATTCCATCCTTACTCACTTGGAATTCGAGTTTCCTCAAAGTAGCATCCATTCCGATAATCTTTTGTATTTCTGGGTCCGTAGACTAAAGTGCCTTGATCCTTGCCTAAATTTCCGGTTCAATCCTCAAAGCAACCATCAAGCTAGACATCGACTCACCTCAAACTTAAACTTGAGTCCCCTGAACTTCTCCAAGCAAAGTCCACTCCTTCACTAACATATCGCCATACTTGACTTACGACTTAGCGCATCCGTTACTCGATTTGCTTTCCACAGGTGTACGATAACGCAATCATAATCCTTTAAAAGTTCCATCCATCGATGTTGCCTCATATTCAATTCCTTCGCAAAAACAAGTACTTGAGGCTTTGATGGTTCGTATAAATCTGAAACTTCTCTCCACACAAATAGTGCCTCCAAATCTTAAGGGCAAAAACAATTGCTGCCAACTCCAAATCATCTTGTGTGGCCTCAATCGACGCGACGACACGCAACTACCTTTCCATGCTGCATTAGCACACAACTAAGTCCTCTTAATGAAGCATCACTATAAACTTTAAATCCTCCTGGCCAGATGGAATGGTTAAAATTGGGGCAGTTGTAAGTCTATGTTTCAACTCCTGAAAACTCTTCTCACATTTATCGTCCCATACGAACTTCAATTCCTTCTTAAGCAATCATGTCAATGGCATAGCTATCGACGAGAATCCTTCTACAAAACGTCAATAATAGCCAGCCAATCTCAAGAAACTCAATTTACATCACGAGGTCGGTCTTGGCCATTTCATCACTGCCTCAATTTTCATTGGGTCCACGGAGATTCCATCTCCCGAAACTATATGACCAAGGAATGCCACTCGCTTAACCAAAATTCACATTTACTGAACTTCATAAAGAGTATGTGTTCTCTTAATGTCCAGAATATCTCGATCGGATGTACCTCATGCTCTTTTAGACTTTTCGAATACACCAAAATGTCGTCAATAAACACTATAATGAATCTGTCCGAGAAATTCTTTGAACATCCTGTTCATTAAATCCATAAAAGCAGCCGGGGCATTGGTTAATCCGAAGGGCATCATTTGTAAACTCGTATTGCCCATACCGTGTCCTAAAAGCGGTCTTAGGTATGTCCTTTCGGATCCTCAACCGGTGGTATCAGGTTTAAAGAATCAATCTTAAAAAATACTTGATGCCCCCTGCAATTGATCAAATAGATCATCGATTCTCGATGGTACTTGTTCTTAATCGTCACCTAATTTAATTGCCGATAATTAATATATAACCTCGAGTCCCATCCTTTTCCTCACGAACAATCTTTGGTGCTCCCCATGAAGACACACTAGGGCCAATGAAGCCTTTATCCAACAACTCCCGAATCTGCACCTTTAGTTTCTTCAATTATGACAACGACATCCGATACGGTGCCTTAGAAATCGATTCAGTTCCCGGTGCCAACTCGATCACAAATTCCACTTCTCGCTCGGGCGGTAAACCAGGTAATTCCTCAGGAAAGACTTCGGGGAAATTATTTACTACTGGTAACTCTTCCAACTTGGGTTACGCCATTGTTGGATCTATAACATTTACTAAATATTCTTCACACCCATCATCCAGCGGTTTTGTCACTTGGTGAAGAAATCCAAGGATCGAGATTCCTCCTCGGTTCCCCCTGAAACTCAAACCTTGGACGTCCTATCGGATTAAACAGGATCGTCCTACTACCACAATCCATAACGGCCTTCTAGCTCACTAGCCAGTCCATACTAATTATCACATCGAAGTCAAATATGGCCAACATTGCCAAGTTGATACTTTCTTCGCTACCCCAATCACAATCTTACAATTAGGACATCCAAAAGACACTAACATTTTATCATTCATAGGCGTCGACACACTCAGCATAGTATCAAGCAACATTGGTTTCAAACCCACTAACTTAACAATTGCTTCGAAATAAAAGAATGGGTTGCCTCCGGATCAAACAACGCATAAGCAGCATGATCACAAGAGAAATGGTACCTATGACCACGTTAAACGCATTCTCGGCTTCTCTGCGCCCGCGGCATAGACCCTTCCTTACCGATGGTCATCTTTGATTGGCGGTGGGGAGGTCGGCTTGATTTCGATTCGCAGACGGTGGCAACTTTGGCGGTCTGAAGGTTGCATCTGCGGACAATCGCGGATCGATGTCCGTGCTCCGCATTTTAAAACATGCCCCCAAATCTACTCGGCTGGGGATTCGGCTTTCCTATTGTCCGTCTAAGCGGGTGGAACAAAGCGCCTATTTTACATCATAGATCTCTTCCCCCCATCGGTGGTTGTCTCTATTAAAAGAACCCCGCGATCTAGAAATTTGCTCTTTCCTGCTTGATCCCGTTCTATAATCATGCCCGCTCATACATTTCTCCAAAGTCCTTAATGTTGTGCGATAAAATCGCTCGGAGATCCGACAAACCATCTCGGAATCTCCGAGCTTTATCCTGCAGATTCTCAACCATTGTCGATGCGAACTTAGCCAATCTTGCAAATTCTCATTCGTACCGATCAACGGTCATTTGACCTTGGCGCAGTCGCATGAATTCCATCAATTTCCTCTCTTGGGTGACTTCCGAAAAGTATTTTCCATAAAACTTTCAACAAACACTTTGCCTAATTCAATTACATACCCTCAGGAATACTCTACCCCACGGTGGCTTTCCACCAATCATTAAAAGCTACTTTGCAAACCGATCGCCACCAGCATCACTTTTTCCGTATTGGTGCACCATAATACCTTAAATGTCTTTTCTAATTCCTCTACCCAATCTGGGGTAGCTTCGAGGTCACCTTTGCCATTAAACTTCGGCAGCTTCATTTTCAGAAATTGCTCCACCAATTGGGACATCTGTCTGCTATCCTTTGGTGGACTTGCCCTTGTTGGGCTTGATTACCTTCATTGCTAGCAATCGGTAGCGACCTCGGCTTGCTGAGCATAAAATACCCTGACCTTTTCACGAGCACCAATCCCATAACCACCCTATCTCCCTTAGGTATTCATCACATCGTCAAACCTTGGGTCTCTAGCCTCCACGGACTCCTCATTTGATGCGAGCTTGGGGTTCCTTCCCCCTTCTCCTACTTAGGGTTTGGGTAATGTCCTCTAGACCACGATCTCGGGCCTCTTGGCCTCCTGAATTCGACTGACCTTGGGATTCTTTTCCCTTCCTTCTATTCATCCTCACCACTCGGCTATTCCACTTTTGCTATAATTTCACTAAGGAATTAAAGACTTAAACCAATCTATCCCAGTCTAAGTCCTAAGCAGGTATCAAACAACACTCAAACAATCAGCATACGGCCTAACAATTATCCAACACATCACCCAAGGGATTCGTATACTCACCTCGGGTCCCCCCGCACCTGCAAAGAGTCAAACCGATAAACACGCAATCAATACACAACCTGTCGGAGATGCATGTAGCACGAGGTCACCCCTCTTGGCTCATCGCTCTTTATCACTCCGTGCTTGACCAGATTGGACCGAGCTAACCTTACTCGATACCAAATCAAATGGGGATGTCACGCCCATACCCCATGACCTTGAGCATCCCACCACCGTTGATTAAAGTGCAACGCTCCCGGGATGCATCGCCGACCCAAACCCAATCGGAGATCGGACACAAGGCGAAACCACGTATATAATTATATATATACACCGTACGAGATAACCATATGAGACCACAAATAAAACAACCCTTCATAAGAATATACAATTTTCATAAACATAAAAAGCCTTTGATTACAAGATTCGTTTATACAATAAAAAGGAAATAGTATCAGCAGTCAACAGCTACTAAATCAAAAAGGTAAGTGGCTAGGGAAAGGTTAGGCTACTATTGGAAAGTTGCTAACAAAAAGGAATGAGCTTCCCTATCAGGACCAGGTCTATCCTAGGGCTCCCGAATTCGGTCGACAATTCCGAAGAACCATCCGATGACTCTCCTTCTCTATTCCTAGATGACTCCAACTCCTCTGAGTCCATGTCTTGAGCTCCAGCCCATTCATTTTCAAAGTCCGATTCCAGTTCCGGGTCTAAGTACAGCCTTAACTCTTCATCGGGTCCTACTTCTTGATCGGAGCCTAACTCTGCGACTTCTCCATGATCTTCATCAGAGTCCAAATCCATGTATTCGATTTCATCTTCTTCGTCGTCAACTTGGTCCGGGTCTTCCGTTATCACTTGTGGCTCCTACGGCTCCTCATCCATGGGCTTATCAATGCCATCCACCTTATATACGTCATACGGATTTATTATCTCACCATCCGCATGTATGGGCTCCATCAAGCCATTTGCATCTAGTGAGGCATCGAAGGTTTTTAGGGGTCGACCCATATTTCCATTCGCATCCCGAAGACACCACGCTACATACTCCTGAGTTTGATAGTAATAATCCCCAATATTGATGAAAACCACAGATCGATACTGAACATACGCCTCCCCATTGCAAGAAGGAAAAACACTAGTTGACTGCTGAATCTGCATCGAGATCCCAAAAAGTGTGTGTATCTTTGGCATGGTCAGGGTCGGGGGTCTGAAATGTTTGGGTTATACAACCATGAGAACAAGTCTCAGTGAGTAAAACTCCTAAACCTAGGTTAGGCTAGCATGCAATCTCCTGACCGGAAACAAATATTTAAAGCCATAATGCAACAACAATCAAACAATTCTCTGACCCTGCCGGTTAGACAGTTCAATATATAATAATCATGGCACATACGTGGCACACCTTATCACATGTACGCCAATCACATGCTCATGCACTAAGTCTCACATACTTGCATGCCAGTCCATGCATGTTCATGCATGCAAATGTCGTCGACATGTCACATGCATTTACCGGCCCACACTGGCACACTGGCAATCGCCCAATTTATTATTTATTACGACTCGAGTTGACAACATTCACGGCCCGGTGCGTCTAGCCTGCTTCAAAGTGCATAAGGCGCAGCAACCGATCCAGCCCAGTGTCTCTAGCCTGCTTCAAAGTGCATAAGGTGCAACACTGATCTCCTTACAAATCAGAGCCTGCTTCAAAGTGCATGAGGATGGTCGTCTTCCGGACGTACCAGGCATCGTCCTACTTTAAAGTGTATGATGATGGTATTGACTCGAAAGTCACGACCCGAAGGTCCTTAGGTGATCACGCAACTTATTATTATTATCCCGAACCCAAATGTATGGCGCTTGTATTTTAGATGATCACACACTCATGGCGAGGCCGCATTCTACGCTGGGTTCACCACATGCCTCACTCTAGGCATACATAATGCGTGTCCATATTATGCGATGCAATGCCCATGAGCACAAATGAAATTCAATCACTCAATATCACAACACGTGCTCAATTGGCCCAATTAATACTGCGTGGCCCGGCGTGCGATTCACAATTCAATAATTAATTGCAAGCTAAACAGTGGCTAGTCGTGCTCCACAAAAATCAGCCACACAACATGCGACATGGCGGTATGCAATCGGTCACAATTAAGCCTGAATTACATACAATCATCCAACCTGGACATACCGGTAATTCCACCAATGGGCTCCTAAATTGGCCATTTAGTCCAATTATTCTCCCCAATAATTTCTCATTCATCCACTACATTTTCTCGATAATAATTTCTACCAATCGGTCCTCAACCCATCTGAAATATACACCGATACTACCTAAGCTAGCCCAAAATGCACCAATAATACCTAAACCAATCCGAAAAACGCACTATCAATCCTAATCCGGGTTTAGGAATTTTACTCATAATTTCTACACCACGGCGGCGAGAATGGCGGCCCGATCACCGATGAATGGTGAAACTGGCGGCGGCATTCTGGCGGGCGAGTGCGGATGGTGGTGGCGATGTCTGCAGCGACGGTAATGACTTTTACTACACCCCCGTGACGGATAACGTATGGACCGGGGAAAATAATGGCTAGCAAGGTGGCGGCCGGTGCGAATGTAATCGCACGGACGAGACGGACCATACAGATGCTAAGGCACTCAACCATATAGACACTTTATGCGGATGTATGGTCAAGGCTTCATACAAGTGGCTGGATGGTCGGGTGGCAACGAAACAACGGCTCCATGCTTCCGGGCGCAGCGACGGCGAGGCTTGACGCGGGCGCGGTCCTATTCCGGGAGAGCTAAAGGGAGAAAGAGAGAAAAAGGAGAGAGAAAGGGGTCGGACAAAGGGCCGAGGTTGGGGGTTGTGATGGTCGACGGCGGGCACTAACCAAGGCCGGAGTGTTCGGTTCGGCTAGCGATGTAATCCTAATCTTGATCGAGAGAGAAATGAGAGAAAGAGGGATTTTCCGAGCGAGAGAGATGGTCCGCCGATGAGGGTGAGAGGAGAGAGAGAGAGGTTTGTTTGCTCAAATATTGCAGCCTATGGGCGCCACGCATCGCAAATCCGATGGTTTTAACCAAAAATACCCCTAATCTAACTGTTCTAATTTGTCTCTATCCAAAATGAGGGGCAAAAGGATAATTAAGGCCAATATAGAGCTAATAAACCCTCCATAATTATCCTAAAATTTCGAACCCAAAAATGGCCCGGGGCAAAATCATTATTTTCCGGTCCCGGTCGAAATCTTAATTTTTGGTTATACTAACCCCAGATGTATGTGGCCAACATAATATGGCGTCGAATCGTGAAAATAGCTTCTTAAGCCCTCGAAAATCGATTGCAAGTCTTGGGAATAAAATAATATTATTTTTCACTTCCAATCCAAAATTTTAATTTTGTCCAAAACAGCTCCAAATATATCGGTCACCCTAAAATGGCATCGGTCTTAAAAAATAATCTTATACGGCTTCGAATCGTTATCGGGGTCTAGAAGGGCAAAATCGTAATTTTTGACTTCCGGGTTGAAATTTCATTTTTGACCGTATTAACTCCAAATGTATGTGGCCAGTATAATATGACGTCGAGAATGGTGAAAATAGTCATGCAAGCCCTCGAAAATCGGTACTAAAGTCCGGGTCCAATTTAAATGATTTAAAACTCACTAGTTTTCAAATTTCGGGATCTATCACTAACAAAGTGGCTATTTAGGACATACGTGTCACATCCTCAATTTTAGTTCCTGGAAATGTCTATGGTTTAAAGCTTGATGGTTTCCAATCGAACAAAATATTCTACTCTTGTTTTGGAAAACCGTATTTTCGGATCCTTGGTACCCCTTCATTTTGTTATTTTTGGGGAGACTTTTGTAGTCCTAATTTCCAAACACTTTCTTCTAGAAAGTTGTTTCAAATATCATGAAGTTTTACATACTTTAATTTTAGAATTTTTGGAGTTGATATGAGTGGTATAATGGCCTGATTTTTGGACCGTGTGAAACTGCCCAGAATGGGTATTTCGGTGATGTTCACACTGTCTTTATTTTCTATAAGCTTTTCTGGGCCGATTTTGAAAAAGTTTCCTTCATGAAAGTTGTTGAGAACTTCCTTTTCTATAACATGTGTAAATTTGGGAATTTTCTGATGATTTGGATTCTGGACAGAACTTATTTTGAGAAGTAAATATTCTGTTCCAGCGAACTGTTTTTAGTCTGTTTTTGAGTGACTGAAAATGGTATTTACAGAGAGAATTAGATTTTGTGTTCTTCATGAAAAATGTTTATTAAGGGCTTGTTTATGACATATCCGAATTTGAGAATTTTCGGAGTTCATTTACTATATTTTCAAGTCCGATTTCGTGAACAGTGCAAAACTGTTCGGTTTTGTCAAATTTCAAAGATTTATCAATTATTATATGAAAAACGTTGGAATTTCGACTTGTTGTCTTTTGGTGATATTTAAGGACATTCCCGTGCCGAATCTCGGGTTGAATGAGATTTTAGACGTATTTTGTTATGGAAAACCCTCGGGAAAAGTTTGAGATTTATTATAGTGCGGGGTTCGTTTTGGACGTTATGTGCGTATTTTCGCGAGATCCGTTTTGTCCGAACAAATTGGGATCGAATTCAGCCAATTAGAGAGAGTCCTAGAAGGTTTGACTTAGTCAAACCTTATCTTCATCATCATTTCCTTCATTAATTGCATGGGCCTTCTTTTTCCACAAGTCATAATGGCCATTTATGGAGTTTTTATGACCTTGCTCTTCAAGTTTTGACCAAAGGAGAGGGGGAGACTCACGGCCAGCCAAGGGAAGAGGAGAGGCCACGGCAAGCTTAGAGAGGAGAGAGAAAAGAGAGTCATTATGGCCATTTTCATCATTATTTGGACTTTTGGCCTTGGATCATTAATGAAGGGATGAGGTATGCGCTTACCTCATCGTTTTGATGACACGTGCGCATACCTCATGCCCCCTTTGACACAGGCGCACGCATCATCGAAGCTCACTTTATTCTTCTATAAATAGAAGCTTGTAGGAGAGATTTGGCTCACTTTCTCCCACGTGCACCAACCGAACAAGGAAGAAAGAGAGAGAGAGTGTGCGAAATTCAAGAGAGAAAGAAAAACCCGAGAGAGAGAAGAAAAGTCATTCTCGAGAGTATTCAAAACCGAGACCGTCGCCTTCCCGCCATTCTCTACTCTTTAAGTTCTTGTTGTATTAAGAGTAAGTGGGATTTTACTACAGGGAAATGACGTTAAAATGCGTCGTAGCATGAGCTTTCCCCCGTTCTCGACTTTTGGTGTTCCAATGTATTCCCGATAACGAGTTTGCCTTGTTTCGTATTTTTCTTTGCATGTTATCTATTTCAAAATAGAAACCGAGGCGATTCGTGAGGTAAACCGTGACTTAGCCATGCTTGGCTTCCTTGTTTTATGTTTTTTTTTTATGCCCTGTCGTTGTTTGATCGGCCACGGAGGCCGGTACGGTAAGAATGTTTCGTGTAACGATGATTGATACGTCCTCGCCTGTTAGTAACGTTTTACTTACTGAGTCTCCTCGACTCATCCCCCGTTGTTTCCCCTTTTTCAGGTCCGGAGCAATGGCATCTCCCCCAGCCCGCGTTGGCAATCCCGTGAAGCCGAGAGCTGAAATGCTCACCGTGGTAAATGTCAGAAAGACCGCGCCTACCGTCAAATCACGATACTTGTGATGTTCGATGAGGGCCTAACGGACTTGGTGCCTCATCCGAGCGTAGGTTCAACGGTGCTTTGGCGGTGTAGGCGGGCCGGCTCCGGGATAGAGCCACGGGTGGGATGTGAGATGGCCAGGCGGACGGGACCGGGGTGAAGGTGAAGAAGCGAGAAACGAGAAGCCGTAGTGGGTATAGGTTAACCCAAATCAAAATTTGCTAATTATAGTCGGCAATGAAATATGTTTTTTTGCCATGGCCGAAGGGCTTATAAAACATGTTTGCATGAATTATAAACATAAGGTTTGCTCATGATGCTGCTTGTCTTATTTCCGTTGGTTGTTCTTTTGTTGTGATCATCCCGGATATGCTTCCGGCGTGTGTGTAATGATAAAAGAATAATGAACGGGACGTCACGTATATGACCCCGAGGTCGGGTGTCTGTCTGGCGTATCGACCTAGAGTTATCCAAGTCATGATGGTCCCAATCATTGAGAGAATGAGAAATTATTACTAGTCCTAGAGGCCACGATCGTTCGGTTTAAGTTTCAGGACTGGTTGGCCACGTGCACTTTTCGGTCATGTAAAATCACCTGCGATCCGAGTGTACAACGTTGGCCTTGGCCAAATCAAATCCGTTACCTTTCCTAAGATCAGCCCATATCGGTTCAAAATATTCTCTCATCATTTCTCGTGCTCGGTGTCCGTTCTACGATCAGGTCCCTAGTCCACGTGCAATTTCCTAATTAGCCATACCCTATTGGTTAGTATCTCGAGAGTGATCAACTCTGGGCGAGACTTACTAAAATGAAATACAAGATAATGTCAATTTTACTGATCTCGAAATTACATCGAAATTCGGGCTATTACACTTCAAGCCTAAAACTCCGGATGAATTATATAAAGCAAAATCTAATCAATTGTTAGCTATTTGGTGGGATGGACTATTACAAAGTAAAGTTAACTTTATTTGGGAAACCTCATTATTATTAAGAAACTTTAATTGTATGGGCGACCAAATCTCCAATTATTGTGTTCTTAATTTCCAACGGCAAATTGGTCCTCTTGAACTACAAGCTTTGATATAGTCATATTCTTACCATGTTGCAAGTGTAAATATTATTCACTTGTGTACTACTTATAATATTTTTACGGACTATAATCTACATTTCGAGAAGTTTACAAGTGTAAGCGGTGCTTGTATCTTCGGGTAGAAGCAACATGTGCTTCATTGTTACTACTCACATGATCACTAGTGGATTCTAGCCCATTGGTGGTAATAGTTTGGGAGAGTGGACGTATGTTTGATTTAAGCCAAACCACTACAAAGATTTACATGTATCATTTTCTATCTCCTTGCTTATTTTATTATTTATTTGATAGAAGCAGTTTGCACTTGATATTATCACTCCATTTCTACATCTATCAAACTATTTTCGCATCTATTAAACTTATTCTTTTTTCTCACTTATACCCTAGTTTTACATCTATTTCTACATACATAACAAATGTTCTTATGTCATAATATATACTTTTTCTTTTCTTTTCCCTCGCTAGCATTCAAACGATATATTAACTCCATCCCTTCAAATTGCTTCCGTTCTTTTCTCTCATAATTATTTAGATCCCTTCATTCCTTTCCGAATTACTCCAACCAAAGTAAGATTATTCTCTCTTAGAAATACTCTTCCGCTTTGTAGTTTAAGGCGAAATAAGCGAGTCACATAAAGTGATATATTTAAATTATTGGAATAGCTATGTGAAAACAAGAAAATCACATAAAAAAATAAACCCTGGGAATATACACCACACAATGAAACCCTGGACAAGGAACCTCTTTATGGATGCAATAGTCACACCAATATGCCATCTCGAAGTCAAGTCAACAGGAAAGGAATGAAGGACACGAAAATAACATGCCCAGGATCACCATAGTTAGAAATCGAAACACGATAATTGAGAAAATTATCGATTCGCGTACCTGGTTAGGAATCCATCGAACTTGTCGCAGAATTAGCAACGGTTTCCGAACACGAACTCAAGTTCTTCTCCCCTATCCCCTTCGTTAGAACACTAGCCTAATGAGATTGCCACTCACGAGAAAAAAGTTCTCTCTAGATCCGTATATGAGTCAAAATGTGCATCATCAGGTTAGGGGAGGGACTTGAGCGCTATTTATAGAGTCTTCGACCACGGGCCCTCTCATTATGGGCCGGGCTGTACTCGGCCCACACCAGCCAGCCCCATATTAGACTTATTAAGAGCCCATATATCTTACCTTTATTAGACCAAACTAATTCAGTTAATTTCAATTAATGAAGCCCACATTAGGAAATTCTTATATCCTCCTACTTGGGCGATATTAATTGAAATGTAACTATCTTGCGCACCCTCATATTGGTCTAGAGATTATTCTTAATAGTCAATCCGATCCCATAAAGTTTCAAACACCGAATCATGGCAGTAACTGCATGTACTCACGTAGAGCCTTCCATGGTCACGAGTGCTTTCAACTTTACTAATATGGATTCAATATGGTAGTGTGTCAAATGGACAATACCTCATAATGAGTGATACTTCATGTGTTGTCCACTTTGTTAGTCCAAATTCTCTCTCCTTAAGTGTCACAAAACCTAGTGTGTCACCAGAGAATATCCTTCATGGTTCCAACGAACCTTCATATGTCTTAGCTTGATAGTTAACTGTACTTTATGTGTAACAAGATATATTGTTAATGCTAATATCAAGAATGCCCCATAGCCTGTATTCAAGGTTTACACAATGCCTCGAGATTTTCATCAAATATATGTACTCAACTTGATAAATCTACATTCACAAATACCTCATTGAATGCAAAAGAGTTGATACATATTCAAATATTACAAAAATGTAACGAAATCATATACAAACTTCATAAGAGCAACATAAAACTAAATAGCTCCCACTAATTGACAATATCCCATGATACTCCTAAGCTCATGTTAATGACATGTCGATCAAATACACAAGAGCGAAGGCCTTTAGTTAATGGATCTGCAATCATATCATCTGTTGAAATGTGCTTTACTGCAATGTTACCGGTCTGAACTTTTTCCTTTATAGTCAGGTACTTGACCTCCATATGCTTAGACCCCTTAAGACCTCTATTGTTGTTAACAAACAACATTGCAGAGTTATTGTCACAATACAACTGTATTGGCCTATCCACAAAATCAAATACGGTCAACTCCTTAATGAGGTTTGAGCCAAATTACCCGAGTAGCTGCCGAAAAAAGTATCTTGTAAACTCTGCTTGCATGGTAGAGGATGTTATTGATTTCTGTTTCTCACTTTTTCATGATATTGCACCTCCTACTAACTTAAAGATGTAATCTGTTGTCGACTTCTTTTCATCCTGACAGCCATCAAAGTCTGAATCCGAATACCCAACTAGCTATAGGTCCTGAACATGTTTATAAATCAGTATATAGTCTTTTGTCCTCTTTAATTACCTTAAAACCTTCTTGGCAGCAACCCAATGATCGTGTCTTGGATTTGACTGATATCTGCCTAGAAGTCCTGTTGCAAAAGCAATATCTGGTCTAGTACATACTTGAGCATACATAATACTCCCAAGTGCACTAGCATAAGGTACATTCTTCATTTGAGCTTTCTCAAAATCTGAATGAGGACATTGTGACAGACTCAACTTATCACCTTTACTGATAGGAGCAATTCCTGGCTTACATTGCTGCATGTTGAATCTTTCTAAAATACGATCAACATATGCCCTCTGAGATAAACCCAATAGTCGGTGAGAACGATTCCTATGAATCTCAATGCCAAGGACAAAAGACGCCTCACCAAGGTCCTTCATATCAAAGTTCTTTGACAACATCCGCTTTGTCTCATGCAGTAAACCAAGGTCACTGCTTGCAAGCAGGATATCATCCACATAGAGTATAAGGAAAATGAATTTCCTCCCACTGACCTTGTAGTATATACACTGATCTACTTTATTCTCAACAAAACCATATGAAACAACAACACTATGAAACTTCAAGTACCATTGTCTAGAAGCTTGCTTGATATCATAAATAGACTTTTTCAGTCTACATACAAGCATACCTGAATCATTTGTCGCAAAACCTTCGGGTTGTATCATATAGACTTCTTTATTAAGGTCTCTATTGAGAAAGACAGTTTTAATATCCATCTGGTGTAACTCCGTGATCGAAATAAACTACTAATGTCATGATCACTCTAAAAGAATCTTTAGAAGAAATCGAGAAAAAGTTGCTTCATAGTCTACTCCTTCTCTCTGAGTGAAACCCTTGGCTACCAATCTGGCTTTAAACTTCTCAATCTTTCCTTTAGGGTCCCTTTTAGTCTTATACACCCATTTGCAGCCAATAGGTCTATGACCTTCAGGTAATTCAACAAGTTCCCAAACTCCATTATGCTTCATAGATTGTATTTTATCTCTCATTGCATCCAACCACAGTTCCGACTGAGGACAAGAAACAGCTTCCGCATAAGTCATTGGATCAGCCACAGAACCGATATCGTAGTCTTGCTCTCCTATATAGACTAAATAGTCCGGTGGTATAGCTGATCATCTCTCCCTAATGGATCTCCTTATTAGAGCAGCAATAGCCACATCCTATACTTGAGATCCTTGAGGAACTTCATTAGGAGCTGTCTCGACAACAGGATCTTGAGCCTCAACAGGTTCAGTCTGTGGTATGGGAGTTTTCACAATTATTTGTATGGGAGGAGATAAAGATACAATATTACCCACCGTACTATTATCCTCAATAGTCTATGAGCGATTTACTTTCTTGACCACATCAAACTCCAAAAACCTTGGCTATCTCGTGATTCTACAATTCTTGTGCCTCCATTGAGATTATAGAACCGATATCCCTTGAATGTTCCAGGTAAGATACAAAGTAACACCGAGTGGTTCTGGAGTCCAACTTACTTAATGTTGGATTATACAACTTCACTTCTGCAGGACATCCCCAAACCTTAAGATGGTTTAAGCTAGGCTTACGTCTAGTCCATAACTCAAAAGGAGTCAATGGAATAGCTTTTTGTAGGTACCACGATTCAGAATGTACAAAGCTGTTTTCAAAACTTCACCCTAGAGAAAACCAGATAAATTTGTCCTACTAATGATACTACCCACCATTTCCATAAGAGTGCGATTGCGCCTATTAGCTACACCAGTTTGCTTAGGACTCCCAAGCATAGTAAATCGAGCCACTATCCCGAGAATCGTTTAAGTATTTGGCAAATGGCCCCTTAAGCTGTCCGCATCGCCATGCTTGCCATAATACTCTCCACCTCGGTCAGATCTAACAACCTTTATGACTTTTCCCAACTGTTTCTCGACTTCAGTCCGAAAAATTTTGAACTTGTCAAGAGACTCAGACTTTTCTTTAATCAAGTACAGATAACCATATCGAGAATAGTCATCAATAAATGTGATGAAATAAAAATTTCTACATAAGGTTGCCGTATAGGGTCCACTTATATCGGTGTGAATGACCTCCAACAAGTCAGAACTTCGGACTGCAGTTTTCTTCCTTATCTTGGTCATTTTACCTCTACAACAGTCTACGCATGTCTCTAAGTCATTTTTAAGAGCAGGCAAGATGTTAGTCTTTATCAGCCTTTCTACTCTATCCTTAGAGATATGACCAAGTCGTTTATGCCACAATGCATAAGACTGTTTCTTAGGTAATGGTCTCTTAGAAATAACCTTTTCAGCCGTATAAGCGACGTATATGTCATTGGAAGACAAACACAATCTGTACAATCCGTTGGACATATAACAGCACCCAACCTTATTTGAATTAAGAAACAAAAAAAAAATAACATTGTTTTTTATTTCAAAAGAGTAGTCATACATGTCCAAACACGATATGGAAACTAAGTTCCGTCTAAATGAAGATACATAGAAAGTGTTTTTCAACATTAATCTAAAACCAGAGTCTAGAATCAAGATTACATCTCCCACAAACAAAACATCAGCTTTTTCGTTGTTTCCCACAGTGAGTCTTAATTCATCCTGATTTGGCTTTCTCCGGTTTATGAATCCTGTATGGTAAATGCAACATGATTAGTTGCACCGCTATCGAGCCACCAAGAACTGGATGGTGCTTCTAATAAGTTGGATTCACAAACAAGTGCCAAAGAATCATTACCTGTAGGCTCACGTTTGGACAACCAAGCTTTAAACTTTGCACAATCTTTCTTTATATGACCTTTCTTTTTACAAAAGAAGCAGTGGTCACTATCCCTTTTGAAGGATGTTTTCTTTGGACCCATATTGTCAGATTGACCGGTAGTGTCATGAGTACCTATATGAGTATAATTTTTGGATTTCTTATTCTTCCTTTTGTGGGAACTAGAAACATATAAGGCTAGATGCCTTTTTTCCTTCTTAAGTTTTTCTTCCTCTGCCACCACCCTTACTATCAAGTTATTAACTGACCAAGTCTCATCTTGGGAATTATAATTTTCTTTATAATCCCAAAATCAGATGGAAGGATGTTTAGGGCTTGATGCACAATGCAAGCATCGGGAATGGAAACATTAAGAGCTTAAAGCTTTATCTTTAGGTCTACCATCCTAAGGACATAATCTCTAACCCAGTAGTACCATCATACTTCATATTAAAGAGCTTTTGAAGAAATATACCAACCTCAAAGATTTAGATGAAATGCGGTTTCTAGCCTCTAAGGTGTTGCATGAAAACCATTCTCGGTTACGCCCCGAACTGGTTTTTGCTCCTAGAATCGATTTTGGACTAGAAACCCGTTTGGTAACGTAATTTCATTTTTCTATTTCCGGGACAAATTTGCTTCCAAAATCGATTCAAAACCAGAAATGAGAACAAAAAAAAAAAGTTCGTTTTTCATTTCTAGAACAAAAGTGAGAACCATTTACGAGGAATTCATTTTCTTCAACACACATATTTCATATGGAAGTCACGATCTTTGAGGTGAGAAAAAAAGTAAAAAATAAAAATTTCAAAACTTAATGAATGGTTTAGAATCCGTAGCTACCCATTTTCAAAAAATTTAAATTTTGTTAGGTACCGAAAAAAAAAAAAAAATAAAAATAAAAATTTTCAAAATTTCACAAGATAGCTTAAAAAACCTATGGCCACCCACTTTGAGCAAAATTTAATTTTTTTAGTTGCCAAAAAAATAAAAAATAATAATAAATTATAAAATTTAAAAACTTCACAAAATATCTTAGAATACCTGTGGCCACCCAATTTGAGCGAAATTTTATTTTTTTAGGTGCGAAAAAAAAAAAAAAAAAGTAAAAATCAAAAATTTCAAAACTTCACAGAATGGCTTAAAATACTTGTGGCCATCCACTTTGAGTGAAATTTAAATTTTTTTAGGTGCCAAAAAATTTAAAAAATAAAAAATTTCAAAACTTCACAGAATAGCTTAAAATACCTGTGGCCACCCACTTTGAGTGAAATTAAAATTTTTTATATGCCAAAAAATAAAAAAAAAGCAAAAAGTAAAATTTCAAAACTTTACAGAATGGCTTAAAAAATACCTGTGGCCACCCACTTTGAGCTAAATTTTATTTTTTTTAGGTGCGAAAAAATAAAAAAAAAAAAAAAAAAAAAATTTTAAAACTTCATAAAATGGCTTAGAAAACCTATGGCCATCCACTTTAAGCGAAATTTTAATATTTTTATGTGCCAAAAAAAAAAAAAAAAAAAAAACATAATTGCTTAGGATACATGTGGCCACCCACTTTGAGTGAAATTTAATTTTTTTTAGGTGTCGAAAAAAAAAATAAAAATAAGCAAAAAAGAAAAATTTTCAAAACTTCACAGAGTGGTTTAGAATACATGTGGCCATCCACTTTGAGTGAAATTTAATTTTCTTTAGGAACCAAAAAAAATTAAAAAAAAATCAAAAATACCATTTGGGCATCTAAAAAAAATTAAATTTTACTCAAAGTGGGTGGCTAGAGGTATTGTAAGTCATTTTGTGAAGTTTTGAAATTTTTTATTTTTTGATTTTTTTTGGCACCTAAAAAAATTTAAATTTCACTAAAAGTGGGTGGCCACAGGTATTCTAAGCAATTCTGTGAAGTTTTGAAATTTTTGATTTCTTGATTTTTTTTGAAAAAATTCAACAAATTCCCTATTTTCCCGAAATCTAATTTTTTTTTTTTTTCTTGACATTTTGATGATTTTTTCTGGAATTTTTCAATTTTTGGGATTTTCTGAATTTTTTTAAATATTTTTATGAATTTTTCAGATTTTTTATTATTTTTATTCCATTTCTAAAAAAATGGATTTTTATTCCTGGAAATAGAATTTTCTGTTGTTTATCAAACGGGTTTTTATTTCAAGAAATAGAAATTTTGTGCTGTTATCAAACGGGTTTCTGTTCTAGAAATAGAAATTTTTAGTCATTATCAAACGGGTTTTTTTTCTCAGAAACTCATCCAGGAACCAGAAATAGAAAAATCTATTTCGGTTCGAGAACTCATTCCTAATGTAATGGTTATTATTCTCTACCTAAGGCTGCCATCATTTCCTTAGCAAGACAGTTAGGGGCAAACCACTTATCAAGTGTTCTTGAATGGATTTCTTCATTGTCAATAGCAAATCCGATTGCTCTTTTCCCGCAGCATAGTCCATTTTCTCAGCTTCAGTACTGGTAGCCGTGATATCTGCTGGCTTATCTTTTGTAAGAGTAATGTGAACATCTGCCAGCTCCATTCCAAATAGAAAATCCTCTTTCCATTTCTTAAAGTTCAACCCAGTAAGGACCTCAATTGAAATGGAATTGCCGTTTACAGAAAAGGTGACTGGAAAACAAACAAATAATACAATCAGCATCATGTGAATACTTATATAGAGGATTACATACATCATCACATAATCACTTTTGGGCAGAAAATATGACATGCAGTTGTACACTCTTCACATGACAGCGGCCATGAGAATATATTCTAATCTTTCACAAAATCACCATCTTTGGGTGTATGAACCACTAAGATTAGTCACTTCTCAAGCACATGCTATACATGTACCACTTCATGAACTAATACAAGATCACCTCCTTTAGGAGTATAATCACGTAATAGACAAGGAGACATCCCACCACAATATGAGATCGATATTTCTCAAACCCAGTCAAGTGTGCCATTTTGGCGGTCACAACCCAACTGAATTCTTGAAAATCTCTCATACCAGGGATATGAGCTTTATGTATCACATTTACTATATGCATGTAATGCTAGACGTAAAGACAGGGGCGTATGTCTCTGAAATTACATGCCATGCTAATTGTACTGTTCCATTCATTGATAAACAATGAATTACACTATATACGATCCTTATGTGGTGATATACATGTGAGCTACCATATGTATTTCGAAACCATAGAGAATACAAGAAAATACATAAAAATACCCTAAAAATACCCGTATATAGGGTTCTATACATATTTTCACATCTGTAAAAGCTTCAAATATGTAAAATAAATAGACCACAATGTAGAGCATCTCGATACAAGTGCGTCGATACCAAGATCGTCCAAAGCGGACGTCGAGCAGCGCCTTCCACGCCGTCCGGAAGCGCGGCAGCGTCTTGTGGCGTGTTCAGCCCGGTCAAATTGGTCTGAATAGCCGGTCCAACCGGTTGACCAGTCCAACCTATCAACTGTCAATGGACAGGTCCGACTGGTTTGTCGGTCGGGTCAGCGGTCCGGTCGGGTCGAAAAAGCGGGTCGATCGGTTCGTGTCGGGTCAACGACCGAGTCGGTCAAGATTACGGTCAATTGGATCCGCACCCTCGGCGGCGTCATCTTGACATCAGCCTCCGATTCTTGTGGAAGGATGCGCCCGGTTAACGCGGCACACGTGGTGGTCACGCACCGCCGCCCCTAGGGCGCATGTAGGCGCGGACGTGGCGTCGTCCTCCTCCTCCGGCGACGTACCGCCCACCATTTTTCTCGTCTCGACAAGTAGATTCTAAATATGTAATAAAATTTAACTTTAATCAGATAAAAATTTTCGAAACTGGGCAAAAACCTCTCGGACAAAACGAAAACGGTTCTAATCCGCATGTTTTGGTTCTAATCTATGGCAGGCTCTGATACCAAATGAAGGACATGAAAATGACATGCCCAGGATCACCATAGTTAGAAATCGAAACACGATAATGGAGAAAATTATCGATTCGCGTACCTGGTTTGGAATCCATCGAACTTGTCGCGGAATTAGCAACGGTTTCCGAACACGAACTCAAGTGCTTCTCCCCTATCCCCTTCGTTAGAACACTGGCCTAATGAGATTGCCACTCACGAGAAGAAAGTTCTCTCTAGATTCGTATGTGAGTCAAAATGTGCATTATCAGGTTAGAGGAGGGCCGTGAGCGTTATTTATAGAGTCTTCGACCACGGGCCCTCTCATTACGGGCCGGGCTGTACTCGCCCACACCAGCCAGCCCCATATTAAACTTATTAAGAACCCATATATCTTACCTTTATTAGACCAAACTAATTCAGTTAATTTCAATTAATGAAACCCACATTAGGAAATTCTTACAAGAAATTGATGTTACTCGAAAGTTAGCGACGGAAGACGAGCGGGGATGTGACTACTACCCGCTGGCGTACGTAGCAACATCGATAGCAATTCCACGTTATGTCCTTTTCCAAGATGAACAAATTAATTCACACCCTTAACTCGATCGACATTGCTAGTATTTCCATTGGCATTGGAAGGTGATTATCCGTACAAGTTCTCCCGCAATTACTTCGTACATATCGCCTATATACTCTTAAACACGTTCTATGCGATGGATGGTCCGGCAAGTTGATGCGAAATAATCAATGTTAACATTGGAATCATTACTGCAAATTATGTTAGATGGCATTGACGGGTGACGCAAAATAATCAACGTTAGCATCGGAACCTTTACTGTAGGTACTGTTAGACAGCATTGACGGGTGATGCGAAATAATCAGCGTATTACTTGCATCCAAATCTTGACCGAGTCAAGTGACAATGAACACAACTTGACAGAGTTGGCTTTCCCCAACTCTATGCCACTCCTTTGAATCCTGACAATATTTCTTCTATTTTTAAGATTTTCTTTTTAAACGACGAAAAAATTCATTTTAATTATGCCAAACTCACAGTTTTTACTCTAAAAATTACTGAAGTTATTAAAACAGATTTATATTATTAGTTTATTAGATGATATGTCAAGTTGTTATTGACTTTTAAATATGACCCAATTATGTCAAGGATCACTAACAATCTAACTAATCTCTTAGTAAAATCAATGTAAACCGACTTTAGTAAATCTAGCTACTTGGTTTAAGGTTTCAACTTAGTAAATCTATCTACTTGGTTTAAGGTTTTAACTTTAATCTATCTACTTGGTTTAAGGTTTTAACTTTAGTAAATGATATTTATGGGCTATTATTAATTTTTAAATATAACCACTTATTTAAAGTTTGTCTCACAATCAAACATATCTCTTAATAAATCAGTTTTGTAAACTAATTTTTAATAAATCTCGCTCTCTGGTTAAGGGTTTTGACTTGTTGACATATAGTTGTACTTATCTCTCTTCTTTGTATTTTTTTCTTCACCTTATCCACTATAGGAAAATTGTACAAAAAGTCCTAAAACTATTGCATTTTTGCTAATTCAGTATTAAATCTTTCAATTTCGCTAATTGAGGTTTAATTCAATCTAGAAGCAACACATGCTTCATTGTTTCTACTCACATGATCACTAGTGGATTCTAGCCTATTGGTGGTGTTAAGTCTGGGAGAGTAGACGTACATTTGATTTAAGTCAAACCACTATAAAGATCTATGTGCATCATTTTCTATCTCTTTGCTTATTTTATTATTTATTTGATAGAAGCAGTTTGCACTTGATATTATCACTCTATCTGTGCATCTATCAAACTATTTTTGCATCTATTAAACTTATTGTTTTTTCTCACTTATACCCTAGTTTTACATCTATTTCTACATACATAACAAATGTTCTTATGTCAAAATATTTTTTTCTTTTCCTTCACTAGCATTCAAACGACATATTAACTCCATCCCTTCAAATTGCTTCCGTTTTTTTCTCTCTCATAATTATTTAGATCCCTTCATTCCTATTGAATTACTCCAACCAAAGTGAGATTATTCTCTCTCAGAAATACTCTTCTCCTTTGTAGTAGAAGGTGAAATAAGCGAGTCACATTAAGTGATATATTTAAATTATCGGAATTGCTATGTGAAAACGAGAAAATCACATAAAAAATAAACCCTGGGAACATACACCACGCAATGAAACCCTGGACAAAGGAATCTCTCTGCGGATGAAATAGTCACACCAATGCGCCATCTCGAAGTCAAGTCAACAGGAAAGGAACTGATGTTACTCGAGTTAGCGACAGAAGACGCAGACTACTATAAATTAGGGGATAGGACTCGCACTTGTATCAGAAGAATGGTACCTTTGCCCTTGAGTAAGAGCAGATACTAGTATTGGGATGTGACTACTACCCGCACAACGTAGCAACATCGGTAGCAATTCCACGTTATGTCCTTTTCCAAGCCGAACAAATTAGTTCACACCCTTAACTTTCGATCGACGTTGCTAGTATTTCCATTGGCATCGGAAGGTGATTATCCGTACAAGTTCTCCCACAATTACTTCCCGTACATATCGCCTATATACTCTTAAGCACGTTCGCGCGATGCGATGGTCCGGCAAGTTGATGCGAAATAATCAACGTTAACATTGGAATCATTACTGCAAATTATGTTAGATGGCATTGACGGGTGATGCAAAATAATCAACGTTAGCATCGGAACCTTTACAGTAGGTTCTGTTAGACAGCATTGACGGGTGATGCGAAATAATCAACGTATTACTTGCATTCAAATCTTGACCGAGTCAAGTGACAATGAACACAACTTGACAGAGTTGGCTTTCCCCAACTCTGTGCCACTCCTTTGAATCATGACAATATTTCTTCTATTTTTAAGATTTTTTTTAAAGGACGAAAAAATTCATTTTAATTATGCCAAACTCACAGTTTTAACTCTAAAAATTACTGAAGTTATTAAAACAGATTTATATTATTGGTTTATTAGATGATATGTCAAGTTGTTATTGACTTTATGACCCAGTTATGTCAAGGATCACTGACAAGCTAACTAATCTCTTAGTAAAATCAATGTAAACCAGACTTTAGTAAATCTAGTACTTGGTTTAAGGTTTCAACTTAGTAAATCTATCTACTTGGTTTAAGGTTTTAACTTTAGTAAATGATATTTATGGGCTATTATTAATTTTTAAATATAACCACTTATTTAAAGTATGTCTCACAATCAAACATATCTCTTAATAAATCATTTTTGTAAACTAATTTTTAATAAATCTCGCTCTCTGGTTGAGGGCTTTGACTTGTCCACATATAGTTGTACTTATCTCTCTTCTTTGTATTTTTTTCTTCACCTTATCAACTATAGGAAAATTGTCCAAAAAGTCCTAAAACTATTGCACTTTTGCTAATTTAATATTAAATCTCTCAATTTCGCCAATTGAGTCATAAATATTTTCAAGTTTTGCCAATTGAATTCATCCGGTCAATTTTAGCCAGAAATTACTGACATGGATCTTTGGACATCCTATGTGACCTGATTAAGTTACATAGACATTTTAAATAACATTTTAATATTTTTTTGAATTTTTGAATTTTTTCCTTCCTTTCTTTTCTTTTCATCTTCCAAGTCCGGGCGAGCGTCCCAGCCCTTGCCTTTGGCCTGCAACCCTCGCCAGACTTGGTAGAAGGAAAAAACAGAAAGGAAAAAAAAAAGAAAAAAGGAGAAATATAATTAAAAAATTCGAAAAAAATGTTAAAAATTTATCCACATTAACGCTATCATCCTACATGGCACTACTAGCATCCATATCAGTGATTTCCAGTTAAAATTGATTGGATGGACTCAATTGTCAAAACGTGAAAAAGTTTAACACTCAATTGATAAAATTGAAATGTTTCAAATTGAATTGGCAAAGCTGGGGAGACAAGAGTTGCCACCGTATACCGTGCAAATTACTACATATTCGAAGGATGAATTGCTGTTGCTTTCGGTAATTAATGAAGTATAAAAAACATGGTCATTTGAGATTGCATGGGCGTTAGTTCTCATGTCGGGGGCCTCCCGAGGGCTTTGTTGACTAACCATGGTAGTGGCGAGATGCAACATTATGTTGTGTCATGATTCAAATATATGAGATTTTCCGTCGTACCGGTTACAATAGGTTGCTATTTATTTCTAGTTTAGTAATAAGGTGGAGGACTACTGCCCAACACTCTAGCTTGGAGATTAGGAGCACACATCTACACGGATAACCTGAATAAATTCTTGCACTACACTTTACAGCATAGATGTTAAATAGAATGGTCCTTGTACATACATAGGTAATTTAACGCTCATAAAAGAAATACATGCCCATGAATTGCACTGTTGTAGCCAAAAAGTCCTTTTCTCTCCCTCTCCTTTCTCCATCATCATCTTCAACCTTCATCAATGGGGGAGGGTTTGAGCTAGTCTCACCCTCCCTCCCTCTTTGTTTGATTTTGTTTGAGTTTTCTTGTTTTTTTCTTATTTTTTCTTTTCTCCCAAATTAGATCTAGGAGCTCTTTTCTCCCGGTCTAGTTCTATATCTGAGAGTTTGAACTCTCCTGGTCTGGTTCTAGATTTAGGAAGAATTCTCTCCCGATTTAGATTTGTGAGTTTAATAATATTTTTAGGGATTCAACACCCTCGTGCTTTGTACGTGTACAGTTCCTCTGCCTCCGGTTTTAATGGTGATCATAGGATTTCTAGTTTCTCGCTAAACTATAATGATTTGCTCATTTAAAAGTTAGATCTGTGTTTATTCAACTCGTTTTGATTATCTCTGTATAGCAATGGTGTGGAGGAAGGTGAACCTAGGCACGCACCGCCAACTAGCAAGCTATTTTTATTACATAAGAGATTTCTAGTGTGTGTTTTGGTTTTTGTACATTAGACCAGAGGTGGGTCTTGGTTTTTGTACATTAGACCAAAGGGGTCTTTTGGTTGTAACAATAAATTATGTGTCATACTTATGGATTACATCCTAAAGAAATGGCAAGTATTTTAAAGCCAACAATCTTGTGGTAAAAAACTTGGCAACTTTTTGCATAGTAGAATCAATTTTCTATATATACATAAACTGCTTGAGTGGTGCTTCTATCAAACAAATGAAATAACAAGTAAATGACATAGAGATAGATGCATGTAGATTTATAATGGTTTAGCTTGGAATAAGCATACATCCACCTTCTAGACCAATAGTGACCAAGAATAACGGAATTCATTAGTAGCTATTTATTGACACTTGATTTTAACTCATTTTTTTTTTTTTCATATTTTCAAAAATCTAAAAATTAGGACTAGGAATCTTGGCCAAGCCTAGAAACCTATTTCTAGACCAAAAATAAATTTTTTTAGCATTTTCCTGAATTTTTATTTAATTTCTTTTAGTCAAAATGAAAGAGAAAATCAAGGAAAATAGCAAATGGAATCAGAAAATTCCATAAAAATAGTCATTAGTCTTCTTTTTAAATCCAATTTCACTAATGCATCTTCAATTTTGGAAAATCTTAATTGAGCATGTGTTTTTCCGAAAATTGGGCAAAATCAAACCCAAATTGAATAAAAAATGTAATTAAATCTTTTCTAGTCGTTTTTAAGTCATAGTGTCTTCACAATAAATGATTCTGGGACTTTTAATTACATAATTATCGATCCAATTGCACAATTTGTCGAAGAAATCAGAAAAACCCAAAATTCAATTGAAAATTAGGAACTTTGAGCCCAAATTGGGAATCGTGTTAATTCAAATTATCGAACCATGAGACCATCATTTCTAGGGTTAATCATATGTGGGTAATTCAATTTTGGCACCATTTTTCCTAATCAGGTCATTAAGACGCCGAATCAAACAAAACCCTATTAACCCGAGTACAAAAATTTAAAAATCTTGGACCCGATTATGACAAAAATGGGGAAAATCACATATTTGAGTTCAAAATGTGATGAGGAATTCAATTTTGTGGTTTAATTTTGAAAATTGAGTCAAATCAAGCTTAATTTGCAAATTTAGTCAAAACCGAAGCTTTTCGATTCGACTAGGTCAACTCGATCGACCCAAGAACCCTCCTTCTTCTCCGACTCACCCAAAATGCAATAAACCAAAAAAACAGTTCAAACCTGCGACTTTGTGAACCTTCCTCGATCGATTTAGTACGTGAAATTTGAGTTGGCTAGCTGGAGAATATCCGTAATAGCTTGAATTTTCGATCCTTTTCCCGGATTTAAGAAATGAAATTGATCAATGCACTATAGTGACATCTCACCGGGACCCACAAGATTCTCGGATACTAACCTTAGGGGTAAGGCCAAGACGAGATTGAGTTTGCACGACCAAAGAACTTGATCTTGGTTCGATCTTTGACTATATCGATTGATAAGGGAATGTTTTGAGCCAACCGAGACCGATCTATTTGATTGATCGTGTCCAAAGGGCACTAGTGATGCACCCTTTGCAATTATATGACAATCGAGGTCGCCCCGGTAGAGTAAACTTAAATGTGATTTGACCGAGTGTCGGTCATGGTCGAGAGCGCCAGAATCCTAATGAGCCACCCATTAGCCGAGATAAGCTAAAGTCGTGATTGTTCGATTTTAGGTCATTTCTTGGAATTTGGGCCCGGAATCGAGAATTTTGAAAGTGACAATTTTGAGCGGCCGATGACGTTTTTGGCTTGGCCAACCTTGGGGCCACCCATTTCGCAAAAAAATGGATTTCGGTCCGGGCCGGAAAATTACAGTTTTGCCCACAATGGTACCGGGGCTGGATTCAGAGGCCGTTTGAGGTTATTTTTCGCGCAAGGTCATTTTGGGGTGGCCACACATTTAGAATGGTTTTGGACAAAAACGGAATTTTGACAAAAATTAGAAAAATAATATTATTTTATTCCCGAAACTTCGCAATGATTTTCGAGGACTTAGAAAGTGAATTTCACCATTTTGACACCATATTATGTTGGCCACGATATACGAACGCAGATGTGTGGAAAATTGAATTTCGCCCGGACCGGAAAATTACCATTTTGCCCTGGACCCTATAATCGAATTCCGAATTTTGGAAAACTTTGGGATATTTTTGGGATGAATCAGGTCTGAAAAATCAGCTCAATTATTGGGCTTTGGACATTTTTGCCCTTCAATTATTGGATAGACACAAATAAGGGCCGTCAGATCAAGGGCATAATGGGAAATCGCGTAGGATCGCGACATGTGTCCCCACCAGCCACTATTTCTGACCAGCTCTCTCTCTCCTCCTCATTACGATCGATCACTCTCTCTCTCCTCTCCCATGTTCTCTTCCTCTCCCTCTTTCTCATTCTCTTCATCCTTGTTCCTCCCATCACCATGGCTCTTTCTTTGCTTCTTCTTTATTCTGCCCATTTCAGCCATCCATCTAGCCCGTTAAATCTCGCCTTTCTTAGGTAAGTAACCTCCCCAAATGTCGCCTAGGACCTCGGGTATTATTAGGCTCGTTTAGGGCTCGGATTAGGGTGAATTTCGTGGCTGGATGTGCTCGGTGGTGCATGTTGGTTGATTCCCGGTTAGGTTGCTGCTGCGTCGCTGGTTTTTGTTATTTTTACTGTGACTTGTGTGGTCCAAATTTGAGGAAATGTTTTTCTTAAAAGTTGTTCCTAACATCTTGAAGTATAACATATTTTAATTTGGAAATTGTTGGAAATCATTTGATGCCATTCGAAGTCCATCTTTGGACCGAAATAAAACTGCCCGATTTACTGTTCATCCGACCTTTGGGTCTGTTTGAATTTTTATAAATTTTTCTAGGCCTATTTTTTAAAATACTTCCTTCACAAAAATTGTTGAGGACACTTGTGGCTATGACATATAAAAATTTCAAATATTTTTAAGGTGATTTGGGTGTTGAAATAAATGTATTTTGAGGACAAAACGGTCTGTTTGAGCGAACTGATTTTGGTCTGATTTCAAGGGACAAAACGGCATGGTTGCAGATTGAACCGGATTTTGTGTTCTTCATAAGAAATGTTAATCAAGATGTTTTTTATGACATATCCAAAATTTAGAATTTTTGGAGTTCGTTTACTATTTATTTTATTGGGATTTCGGTCACTGTGTAAACTGCCCAGTTTTGATCCGAATTTACATATTCTCGATTTTTCTCTCTCTCGAGAATTATTCGGTGTTATCATGGCATTTGACGGGTAGTTTGATGCTTGAATGAACTCGTATGTGTGATTGTGTGGCTGTGAGGTGTGGTAGTGTGATTTTGTAATGAGCGCGTGTGCTGGAAATTGCTGTGGGCTGATTATGCGTGACTGTGTGTACTATGTGAGTGGCTGTGAATTGTGGTGGGGTGTCTTGTGTATGTGGCCATGTAGTGTGGTGGTGTGGTAGTGTGATTGTGCATTGACTTCGTGCTAAGCATGGGTGTTCGTGGTGGTGTTTGTGTGACGAGGTTGTGTAAATGGGAAATGTGTGTGAAGTGTGTATGTTTAGCAAAGTGTGTTTGTGTGGTGACGTGGTACGGTGGAAAGTGTGGAACGGGTTCATGTGTATAAAATTGGTTGGAGAGGATCCGCCCCGAGGCGCAGACATTTACGCGGACGATGCCGCCCCGACGAGGTGACAATGCCCGCCCGACGAGGTGTCGGCGTTCGACGTGGTCAAGAACGCTGGCCTGATGCGCTTTACGCAGCGCGGTAGAAGGAAAGTGTGTGTAGGATTCCGTCCCGAGGCGTGTCGCTTACGCGGGGACGATGCCGCCCCTAACGAGGTGACGATGCCCGCCCGGCGAGGTGACGATGCTTGATGAGGTCAGAAGACCGTTGGCCCGATCGCTTTTACGCGGGCGCGTAGTGGTAGACAAGTTGAGAATGAGCGGAAATTGACTTGAGGTGCGAAGTTTGAGAAAGTGACACGTGGTGTGAGTTGGTGTGCGAGTGTGTTTGTATCGTGTGGTGTGATGCTCGATTATAGGGTAAAACTGCTAGGCATGGTATGAGACATGCCCAAGTGGGTTTTGCTCTATAATCGTGGCACGCACACGGGTTGTGATGTATTTTTGTGGAATACTAGCTGTGTGGTTGACTAACGTGCGTGACGCCGCATGATGAGTTCCAAGTAGGTTTGTATGTGTCTCGTTAGCTTGGTTGATCATTGTGTGTTATGTGTGTTTTCGCCCCGCAACACGTGAGTGCCTACATGGGGTTTGGGGTTGTACACTTATTCAGATTCGCCTCACGGTTGTATAACCGCCACTTTCGCACCCCCAACGTAAACCCGGAAGTGCGCCTTTTCTTTTGGAAGTTCGAGGAAACGCTTTTGGTGCCCGGTGGAACTGCAAGTGAGTGTCCGGAGGCTCAAGCCCAAAGAATCAAGAGTAGAACGGAAGGCGATCCTTAGACTTTCCCTAGGGCATTTTAGGGGTTGTGTAAATCGGGTTGACCCATAGGAAGTTAGGTTAAGCAGACCCTAATCTTTTGTTAAATCGGTGACTGTAGATGTTTAATTGTTAATTATGTCTGTAATATGATGTTTGTATATTTGGTACTTTGTTTAAATATGTTACTGTTTGATTGCTATGGTATTCTACCCCATTGTCGCCATCTTTTGTCCAGGGTTTTTATATCTACTTCCGCCCGTGACTCTGATTTTTGGGTTGGGTCGGCGACGTTCCCCGGGGCGTCGATCATTTTGACCGAAGCAGGGGATGTCGCGAGCTCAATGGGGGTTCGAGGCGTGCCAATATCCAGTTAGGCGCCAAAGATTCGATCCAATCGATTGAAGGTTGGTAAATAACAAACTTTGGGTGGCAAATTGATGAATAAAAATAGAAAAAAAATTGATCATTGAATAGAAGGTGTTCGAGAAAATTCCCGAGAGAAAAAAGAGAGAGAATACGTGTGAAAGAGAGAAAGATTGAGCGTGAGATGAGTAGAGACTCCCAGAGACCGAGCGATCAGTGCTTTTCCAATCGAAAAACGCCAACAAATTGGCCTCGATGGTGAGTTTCCTCACCGGCGAACTAGAACAGAAGTTGGCCATGAGCACCTGAAAATTGAGCTTGGCCAGCGTGTCCAGAGCCCTTCTGGCAAAGCCAAGACCACCAGTTGGAAGTCTGAGTGTTGAAGAACAACGCCACAGGCACTACCTAGTCCAGGAACTCCGATTTGACTACATTCAAAGAAGGTAAAATTCTCTCCCAGTCACATTTTTCCAGATTTGAGATATAGTGAATTTGAGCTCAATCTCTCAAACATATGTTCTCTTTCACAAATTTGAGTTTTAAGATGCTTAAAACGTGTTCTAATCTCATTTTTATTGTTTGTTTGCACTTTGAATGATTGAAAACGCATTCAAACCGAGTTGATCATCCCATGAACCATCTTGTTGGAGCTTGGACAGCGTCGCTAGAGCATCATCGTGGCCGTAGGCCTGTTAAGTTAGCTTTCTTGTTTGATGCTTTGTTAGTGATTAGAATCGAGTTAGATGGCTAGGGCGTTCTATATTGCAATTCGAAGGTTCGTCTAGTTAGTTTAGAACAAATTGCAAGTAAGGTTTTTCTGACTGGTTGTTCGCCAGCCGGCGAAGGTCCGATGGTTATTCGGTTAGTCTAGTTTGGTAGAGGTTGACATGAACTTAATACAAAACCAAAATATTAGCCATAAAGATCGCTGGAGGCTCATCAGCAATGAGCTCAAACAGGTGGTCTCGAAAACAGTAAGCCCAGAATCACGCCCACCAGGTGTTCGGGAAAATGCCCCAAAGAGATCGAGTCAAAACAATGTCGTTTTGAGCATCGTATTCGCTGGAAAAGATGATCGGCGTTGGCGCCAGCAACGCCCGGTTCGGGCAAGCTGAACCAGGTTGAATCGGGCCGGTTCGGTTGGTTTCTCGACGGGAAATTTAGAAAAATATAAAATTCATAAAAATTTAAAAAAAAAAAAAAAATCCATAAAAATTCAAAAAATTCAGAAAATACAAATAAAAAAATTTTGAAAATTTTAAAAATCTAAAAAAATTGGAAAATTTGAAAATTCATAAAAATTTTCAGAAATTTATAAAAATCAATTCTCGGCTAATGAAATTCTTAGAAATTTAATTTATAAAAAAAATCAAAAATTTTAAAAATTCACAAAATGGTTTAACAACACTGTGGCCAACCTTGAAAAGTGAAAATTGAATTTTTTGAAGTGCCCAAGTGGCATTTTTAGAAAATCTTAAATTATGGGGTTATAACCCCTAAAAAACCCTAAAACCGTAAAAAGACATAAATCCTGAAATGAACAAGCTTTTAGGGCCTCATTAGAATTTGGATGTTTTTTTTGGGTGCATTTTGATTTTTAGAGACAATTTAGAATTGTTTGGCTCAATTGACATTGATTGAGTATTTAATTCTTGACTGATTTTTTCCGCAATTAGAATAGAAGGAATTAGTGGGTAAGCCTCGAAAACTTGCATGACACGTTAGACATTGTATCGTTCTTAGGTAACAAAAGGGCGTTAGGGTTATCAATTTAGGATCATTAGCGTAACCAAGTCCCTATACTCAAAATCTCTAGTTTGTAGAATCATGATATTTCTCCCATACTCCGATTAAGTTTCTAGTCAACCTACCAATAAGATTAGTGGCGACTCCAAAATCGAAAACTTAGATCAAATAGAAAATTACCATTCACTGTCACATGAGGTATGATCTGGGAGAGATCCTTGCACGAAAATACCTCCTTAGCGCGCAAACCTCGAAAGTCCCAAAAAAAAAAAAGGTGTGGCGCGACACAATTGAGATGTTACAGATTTAGCTTGCGTTGTTTCCATCCAAGGCTGGTAAATCACACTACCAAAAATACACACTCTACTATAGCACTTGTACACTTCTTAAAAGATTAACAATCACTGTATGACTCTCAATAAGCAAATCATTCGATCATAAAATGTGTGGGGGTGTTCTTGTAATTCTTGTAGCTTGTCTCCCTCTACATTGACTTTCGCTAATCCTTTTTATAGTCATCGATCTTCAAGTTAACCATTGAATGATCAATGTAGCTATTGTAGATTGCAATAAAATCATCAAAGATTCAGTTGCCCATACAATCAGATTTTCCGGCAATCTTGCCACTTGCCAGAATAGAATCTCCAAGTTAGGATATAATTCGTGTTTATCAAACTGCATCGATTTTTCCTAAGCACGTATGTGAATTAGACAGCCACAAATCTATTTACCTATTGGTTTCTCCAAGTCCTCACGAGCTTCTCATTCTCTTTGACTTGTTTACCATTAAGGTCCTTCAAGTCTTCAGGTTCTTTCATTTCGCACTTAGGATAGTTTCAATGGTGTTGAGTCATCAATAGTCACTTGAATAGAAGCAACACTCGCATCTGTCAAATCACAAATCATAAGAGATAGTTTTGTTAGTATTAAAATTTTCGAAGGTTTTCTCAACATTTTTTGTGTGTTTAGGCAATCTAGATAAGAAGATAGAAATATTGTTTTGACTAATATCATTGGTCAAAAGGAAATTAAGAGCTAGCTTCAAGCCTGAAACTCTGGACAGATTAAATAAAGCAAAATCTAATCAATTGTTACCTATTTGGTGGAATGGACAACTACCAAGTAAAGCTAACTTTATTTGGGGAAACCTCATTATTATTAGGAAACTTTGATTGTATGGGCGACTAAATCCCCAGTTAACGTGTTCTTAATTTCCGACGGCAAATTGATCCTCTTGAACTACAAGCTCACATTCTTACTATGTTGCAAGTGTAAATATTATTCACTAGTGTCCTACTGATGGTATTTGTTACCAACTATAATCTATGTTTTGAGAAGTTTACAAGTGTAAACGGTGCTTGTATCTTCGGGTAGAAGCAACACATGCTTCATTGTTACTACTCACACGATCACTAGTGGATTCTAGCCTATTGGTGGTGTTAGTCTGGGAGAGTGGACGTATGTTCGATTTAAGCCAAACCACTATAAAGATTTACGTGCATCGTCTTCTATCTCTTTGCTTATTTTATTATTTATTTGATAGAAGCAGGTTGCACTTGATATTATCACTCTATTTCTACATCTATCAAACTATTTTTGCATCTATTAAACTTATTGTTTTTTCTCACTTATACCCTAGTTTTACATCTATTTCTACATATATAACAAATGTTCTTATGTCATAATATATTCTTTTCTTTTCTTTTCTTTTGTCTTCCCTTGCTAGCATTCAAACAACATATTAACTTCCATCCCTTTAAATTGCTTCCGTTTTCTCTCATAGATTTCTTCATTCCTATCGAATTACTCCAACCAAAGTGAGATTATTCTCTCTCAGAAATACTCTTCCCCTTTGTAGTTTGTAGTTTAAGGCGAAATAAGTGAGTCACATTAAGCGATATATTTAAATTATTGGAATTGCTATGTGAAAACGAGAAAATCACATAAAAAAATAAACCCTGGGAATATACACCACACAATGAAACTGGATGCAATATTCACATCAATGCACCATCTTGAAGTCAAATCAACAGGAAAGGAACTGATGTTAGTAGAGTTAGCGATAAATTGGGTGATAGGACTTGCACTTGTATCAAAAGAATGATACCTTTGCCCTTGAGTAAGAGGAGAGACTAGTATTGGGATGTGACTACTATCCATACCACGTAGCAACATCGGTAGCAATTCCACGTTACGTCCTTTTCCAAGCCGAGCAAATTAGTTCACACCCTTAACTCGATCGGCGTTGCTAGTATTTCCATTGGCATCGGAAGGTGATTATCCGTGCAAGTTCTCCCACAATTACTTCGTACATATCACCTATATACACCTAAACCCGTTACGAGATGCGATGGTCTGGCAAGTTGATGTGAAATAATCTACGTTTAACATTGGAATCATTACTGCTGGTTCTGTTAGACAGCATTGGCGGCTGATGCGAAATAATCAACGTATTACTTGCATTCAAATCTGGACCGAGTCAAGTGACAATGAACACAACATGACAGAGTTGGCTTTCCCCAACTCTATGCCACTCCTTTGAATCCTGACAATATTTCTTCTATTTTAAGATTTTCTTTTTAAAGGACGAAAATTCATTTTAATTATTCCAAACTCACTGTTTTTGCTCTAAAAATTACTGTAGATATTAAAACAGATTTATATTATTAGTTTATTAGATGCTATGTCAAGTTGTTATTGTCTTTTAAATATGACCCAATTATGTCAAGGATCACTGACAATCTAACTAATCTCTTAGTAAAATCAATGTAAACCGACTTTAGTAAATCTAGCTACTTGGTTTAAGGTTTCAACTTAGTAAATCTATCTACTTGGTTTAATGTTTTAACTTTAGTAAATGATATATTGGGGCTATTATTAATTTTTAAATATAACCACTAATTTAAAGTATCACTCACAATCAAACATATCTCTTAATAAATCAGTTTTATAAACTAATTTTTAATAAATCTCGCTCTTTGGTTAAGAGTTTTGACTTGTCGACATATAGTTGTACTTATCTCTCTTCCTTGTTTTTTTTTCTTCACCTTATCCACTATAGGAAAATTGTCCAAAAGGACTTATGACCTCACACCTTTGGCAACACACTTTGGTTTGCAGAAATCTTGTCCTCCTTTCAGATCTGCAGGCAAAAAGGAAAAGCGAAGAATTGAGAGCCTCTTAACATTCTGAATTACCCGACGCCTGAACGGACTAGTATTTTATTTTTTCGCTGTCAGAAACGCACTAGGATTACTATGCTGGTTGTGATTGGTCTCTACTCTTCGTTGGTTATCTTATTCCTTCTTCAGGCACATCAGAGCACTGCAGTTTTTAACATTACTGCAGCCGAACCACTCTTTCAGAACCAAACTCTTGTCTCCTCCAGTCAAATCTTCGAGCTCGGCTTCTTCACACCTAATGGATCAGCAAATCAATATGTGGGCATATGGTACAAGAACACGACTGCATCCAAGATCATCTGGGTCGCCAATAGGGATATGCCGCTTGCTCATTCAGATCACTCTGCAAAATTAACAATCGGCAGTGACGGGAATCTGAAGCTCGTGGATAAGCAACAGAACATAGTATGGTCCACCAATGTTTCTGTCCACTCAAATTATACTGCAGCAATGCTTTCAGATGGTGGAAACTTTGTTCTACAAGACGAGAATTCTGCTGAAATATGGGCAAGCTTTATTGATCCAACTGATACTCTTCTACCAAACATGAAGATAGGACTGAACAACAGAACTGGAGAGAGACGGTACTTATTTTCCTGGAAAAACGATGACGATCCATCTCCTGGAAATTTCGTCACCGGGATTACGTTGGAGACACCACCACAACTTTTCATCTGGAATGGCTCGAGCCCTCATTGGAGAAGTGGACCATGGGATAAATCGGTTTTCATCGGCGTACCAGAAATGGATTCGACATATTTTAGCGGGTTTGTTCTCCAGCAAGATCCTCAGCAGGAAACCGCTTATTTCTCTTCTGATTCTAATAACAGCTCTTTGCTTTATTATGGCTTCATTTCATCCGGTGGAATTCTAGCATTAATAGAATGGGATTATGGATCCAAGAGTTGGTTTACAAGTTGGGCAGCACCGAGCAACAGTTGCGAAGTTTATGGAACTTGCGGTCCTTTTGGCGTCTGCAACTCACTAACCTCTCCTATCTGCCGTTGTGTAAAGGGGTTTATGCCTAGATCGACAGAAGAATGGAACAGCAGGAATTGGACCAGGGGGTGCATTAGAGAAACAGAATTGAATTGTCAGAAGAACACAAGCAGGTTGGCTTCGATGCAGGTGAAGAAAGATGTCTTTGTGCAAATGAACCAGATGAAAGTGCCTGATTCTGCGGATTATTTATCAGACATCGGAGATGAAGGAGGATGCCAAAGCTGGTGCCTGAATAATTGTTCTTGCTTGGCTTATTCTTATGTCAGCACAATAGGGTGTTTGGTCTGGGCTAAAGATCTGATGGATATTCAGGAGTTTTCAACTTCTGGGAAAGATGTATATATTCGGGTCGCACATGACAATACAGGTATAAGATGTTTCGCTACAATGAGTTTTGTTTGAACTTTTTCACACATCTTGCAATTCTTTTCTCATGTCAGGCATGTCAACACAAGCAAAACTTATCATCAGCGTAAGTACCGTGCTTGGCATTGTGTTCGTAGGAGCTGCTATTTTCGGTCTCCGCAGGTGGAGAGCTAGCAAGAGAGGTACAAATAATTCATGTTTAATGCTTAATTTCACATTAAATTTAATCTGGAAACTATACCAAAATCCCAAGGTTCTTGACTCAACGTTATATAACTGATAAAACAGGAGAATTGTCACTTGGAAAGACATGGAAAGATCAGCTGAAGCAAGATGATGCATCCGAATTGACGCTCTTCAGTTTTAGTAGCTTACTTCTTGCGACCAACAACTTTGATGCAACAAATAAACTTGGCCAAGGAGGGTTTGGCCCCGTTTATAAGGTAAGCGCCTTCTCTAAAATGTTCATTTAGTGAAATTTTATGACATTTTCCAATGTCTGATACCGCTATGAGTTTGGAAACAGGGAAAGTTGAATGATGGAAAGGAGATAGCTGTCAAAAGACTTTCCAGCAGCTCAGGCCAAGGCATGGAGGAGTTTAAGAATGAGATCATTCTCATATCGAAGCTTCAGCATCGAAATCTGGTCAGACTCATGGGTTGCTGCACCGAAGGAGAAGAAAGAATTATAGTATATGAATACTTGTCAAACAAAAGCTTAGATTCCTTTCTTTTTGGTTGGTCTCACTCTCTTCAAGTCCTGCTTGTGTTGATAGATAGTATATATTTTAGTAGTACTTCAAGTTACGAATGCTTTTCGTTTTCTTCCTTGCTTAGATTCAAGAAGGAAAGCAGAACTTAACTGGGATATACGTTTCCGGATCATTCAAGGGATTGCAAGTGGGCTTTTGTATCTCCATCGAGACTCTTGCCTTCGAATTATCCATCGAGATTTGAAGGCAAGCAACATTCTCTTGGATGAGAAAATGAGCCCAAAAATTTCAGATTTCGGGTTGGCGCGGATCTTTGAAGGCACTCAAGTTTTGCTAAATACTCACAAAGTTGTTGGAACACTGTTAAGTTTTTATGCCTCATTGTTGCAATTATCAGTTCAATTAGGAAACTCTATAACTTGAGCGATTAACATGATCTAATCAATTGCAGAGGATACATGGCTCCTGAGTATGCCATGGGAGGGATATTTTCTGAGAAATCTGATATCTATAGCTTTGGTGTGTTGCTACTTGAGATCGTCACTAGCAAAAAGAACACAACCTTGTACTACCGAGGCCAGCATTTCAATCTTCTTTCCTATGTAAGTGGGAGGAATACAGTCTTGAGTGATCATCTATAATCTTTTCGGCTATTTATGCGCCCTATGATCTCTAATTGTTACAGGCATGGCAATTGTGGAGCGAAGATAGAGGACTAGACTTAACAGATGAAGCGATGAGATGCATTCAGGTGGGGCTTCTCTGTGTGCAGGACCACACAACGGACCGACCCAACATGTTATCCATTGTTCTGATGCTGAACGGTGAGTCAGATCTTCCTCAGCCGAAACAGCCTACATTCACCTTCAAACGTGAAATTTCAAGCCACGATATCAAGTCGCAATGGGAAAGCGTCTTGTCCACGAACGTCATCACGAATTCTGTGGTCGAAGGAAGATGATGATCAACATCTTTTTTTGTTTTCATACACTTGTAATGTTCGGTGCTGAAAGGTCAGCGTTCACTCAATTTGAGAGACTTAAAAATTAACATTCCCATGAACTAATGATCGAAATTCAGCATTTTTATTTTCACATAGATTTTGCAATATGAATGTGTATGTCATGACAGGCAACTTACAGTTCTCTTACAGGAAGTGGGATTCATTGAACAAAGGCAATTATTCTAGTGAACCTCTGAGAATCTGAGTGCTCAAGTGGATCCCTGAAAATCAAGTTGACCTGTATTTCGAATAAGCGTGTCCAGGTTAGTTGGTGCGGCATTTTCTGTACGAGTCATGAGTTTTTTTCCCCTTGACAGGGACTTGATGACCCCCAACGGGGAGATTGCAGTGAAACAATTAATTATCTTTTGAATGACAAAAGACTAAGCAACTTCTGGAAGGTTACATGCGACCGACTAACGAGCCTTTCGAAAGACTTTTAGCCATTTCATATTCTAAGCTCGAGATAGGTTAGAAAATGTAATCTAAAGTTGGCAGGATTGCCAGGTTTTTAAGAAAACATTGTTAGCTCTAGGCCTTGGAGCCATTTCATAATCGACAATTGACTTCGAATGCCAGGTGTTGTTTGACTGGACTCCAGGAATTTTTCCAGGAAAAACCGGAACCATAACCTGCTAACTTACTGGGCTTCCTATCTCAATTGGGATTCTTTCATTAGAGTCGTGTATAGAGATTTCAAGGTGCGCAACATCAATCCCAAATTAAGTTACACAAGTTGACCTGGCATGGATGATTATGTTTAAAACCCCATATGTGATGTGGCATGGCAGTGTCGGTCCATGTAGCTCAGAACCTTTTTTGTTTTTTTGGTACGATTTTAGAGATGGCTCCCAAAGATATGAGGTTACTTGTGCACAACACACCTGTTGCTATAACGACTTGGTCCGATGAGGGTAGGGAGTGATCGCCGGGGCTAGAGGGCCTGGACAAAGGGCAGCTTCTAGCAGGCTTCTAGGATGGTGAAATAGGCAAAAATTAACCAAACTATGCACTGAACAGGGGAGAGAAGCAAGCGATTAAATGAGATATATTTACGTGGTTCGATTGTAGTGACCTAGCAAGCAACCGAATGATAAAACAAGAAAACAAATCAAAAAACACTCGAGTTTAGATTTAACTATTCCTCCAATGGGAATGACATCCAAAATTTGTTAAAGACATCCTCAAATTTCAATCTTATTTAGGATGTAATGAAATGATTATATTTATTGGTGCACTATTAAGTTAAATCTTTGCGTGAACCGCCCCTATCGAATTGGTCACCGAATTGATCATTCATAAGAGACTAATCAAATAGGGGGTAAGGCAATTAAAGGAATTAAAAAACAAACAGGGCTAACATCTTTCTAGCACGATTCTTTCTTCGGTCCTTTTGAAAAATGATAAAACGCTTCAGAACTTGGATCATGGATTGACAATTCAAAACCATTTGAAAGATTAATGATGGATAATTTTGAAAGTTTATTATAGGGAATGACATCCAAAAGATCAAGGAATGGTTATAAATGAATGTTTTGCCAATATTATATAATTCATCGAAACTAATCAATAGGGTGATTCCATCTAACCATTGTATGGATTCAATCAAAAAGATTAATGAGAGATAAACCCTAAACCAATTTTGCCAATATTATACAATCGATCGATTCGTGTATGGATTACTTAAACCAATTCTTGAACTAGCGATTGACGTCTCATAATTACATGACAACCGAGGTCACCCATGACTCAAGAAAGCTTAAACGTGGCTTAATATCAAAATCAATGACGGGTCGAATAATCGTAACTCCTAAAAGCTGCCATTAGTTTGAGATATACTAAGGTCACAATTGATTGATTTTGATCATAAATTAGAGTCCAAAATTGGGTGTCAAACTTTGGAAGATTTCAAGACGAAACTATTGGACATTGCCTTGTTAATCCTCCGACTTATTGGTTTGCTCGAAATGCTTGAAAAATGAGTTAACGGGCCAAGAATTGGAGTCCACAAAGAAGTGGGCCGAGTGAAGGCCCATTGGGCCTCATGCCCATTATGCTTTGGCCCAATTGGGCCTAAGCAAGCCCAATGAGGCCCACTAAGCCCACTTAGCCAATTTTCAAGCCCATTAACAATTCTAGCCCAATCTTTATCCTTTTGAGCCCGAATTTGATTTATATGAGCCCGTACAAAATTCTTGTCCATATACGCATATAGTATTTTATATTATACTTTGTGAAATTACCACTTTTCCCTTCTAGCATTAATTGAGAAGTGACAAAGGGGGAGATAAGGCTTTAATGAGTGAAGATTTTGGAGGCAATTGCATGATGAGTGAAGACTTTGGGGAGTGGATAATATCTCCCAAACTCTCTCTCTCTCGTCTTTCATTTGCTCTCACTCTTTCTCTCTCCTCTCTCTCCCTCATCTACCAGCCTCTCTCTCCCTCTATTCTCCCTCTCAGCCTCACCACTTCTGGCCACCACCAGCACCGTCCACTGTCGACTAGCACCACCACCAAGCCACTAGCCACACATTGTGACCGCTCGGAGCCTTACACCGTCCATCCAAGCCGTTTTCACTGCCGGTTTGCCTTCACCGAAGCCAAAGCAACCCTCACCGATGCTATTTTGTTGCTGTCCAGCTATCCGTCGTCACCTCGTGTCGTTTTCGGACTAAGCCACGTGTAGCCCTTACCGCCACCATCGCGCCCGTGTCGTTGGAATCATTAACGGGTGAGTTATTGCCCTAATCCCTTGATTAGGATGAGTTTAGATTAAGTTAATTATGCTCAGTGCTAACTAATTAGGGATTAGTTGATAAGTTATTATGATAAGTGATAAGCGACAGTGATAAGTGGACTTGCGATAGGTGATATAGTGATAAGTTATCACTATAGGTGATAAGTGGACTCAATAGGTTATCAAGAAAATACAATAAGCTATTGAAGTTTTAGTGATAAGCTATCGCCAATTATGCGATAGGCTATCAAGGAAATGATGACAATCTATCATAAAAAGGACAATAAGCTATCTTAAAAGGGTAATAAGCTATTGTCAAAATGACGATAAGCTATCAAAGTTTTAAGTGATAAGCTATCACTAATTGGTTGATAAGTTAGGGCGATAAGTGCATTTTATATGATTGTTTTTTACTTGATTTAAATGTGGAATTATGTTCGTTTCATGTTGTTTATTGTCTGCTTGCCCTTAATAATAATTGCCCTATGTGAAACCTTGTTATTTAATTTTTTTAAAAGGGTTTTTGTAGACATATAAATAGCGAGCCCCGAGGTGTCGGGTTTATATGTCAAGTTTTATAAGTTAAATAGGGTAAGGATGTTTGAAAAGGGAAGTATGCAAAGTTTGATAGTTTAATTATGTATATGTGATTACGTGTGAATTAATTACTGCAATTTTGGGCATGAAAGCTACAATAATTTGAAATACCCAGTTAAGTTAGAAAACCCCTGTGTGGATTACGGACGTGCCCTGAGTGGCCATAATGAAATACCCAATTAAGCCAAAAGACCCGTGTACAAGGACGGGCGTGTCCTGAGTGGCCATAATGAAA
Organism: Syzygium grande; assembly: GCA_024733475.1. Lineage (NCBI taxonomy): Eukaryota > Viridiplantae > Streptophyta > Magnoliopsida > Myrtales > Myrtaceae > Syzygium > Syzygium grande. The sequence goes on from JAMXDD010000001.1 coordinate 20,624,060, forward strand.
TACCCTATTAAGTCGGAAGACCCCCTTACAAGGACGAGCATGCCTTGATTGGCTGTAATAATCGAGATATAGCAACTTTGGTAAGAATGTAGGGCATGTGTACTAAGGTAAGGTAAGAATGCGAGGGGCTTAGTACACATAGCAACGATGTGTTTATAAAGTGGCTTCCTTGGTTTTCTTCTCAAAGCGTTTTTCTTACTATTCCGTTTTATGTGATTATTGATTGGGGTTTTGAGTACACTTCCGCATTTGTTCTTTTGATTGATGTTATTTATCTGGGTCGGCAACGCGTCTTGGGACGTTGCCATTACACGACCATTGGTGGGATGTTACCGTACTCGAGGTTCGGGGCGTGACATCCCCATTTAATTGATATCAAAACAAGATCAACTCGATCAAAATTTGATCGATACCTGGAGTGATAAGGTACAATGGGTTTTGGGATAGTTAGCTAGGAAAACATCTTGTACTTGTGCCTGTTCTTGACTATTTGATTCTCTTGTTATAAGTAGGTTGTTCATGACTTTTAATTCTTTGTTGGAATTGGAAAGCAGGTTTCTGTGAGAATCCTACGGGGATGAACAATCCTGATTCGAGGACTCCTTGGAGAAAGGCAACGCCAAAGTAGACTGGTGCCGGAGGAAGGGCACAAGAGAATCCTAGATTGGACAGAATCCTAGATTGATGTTTTCTACTCAAGGGAGCAGAAAATGGCTGAGTTCCAATGACTTTGTCAGAATCATTTGTCGGTTGATCAGTATGAGGCAAAGTTCACTGAATTGTCTAAGTATGCACCGAGATTGGTCGAACACCCAATTGACAAAGCAAGGAGATTTTGGGATAGTTTGAAACGGAAATCAAGGACTAGCTGGTGTCCTTGAACCTGAAAGATTACGATGAGTTGTATGAGCGAGCCCAGCTAATTAAGAGGAATATGGCCGAACGTGCAGCCACATCTGGATTGTCATTTGTATCTAACCGGGGATAATTGTCGGTTCAAGAAGGGACTGATGATTGGAGGAAAGTATTCCATTCCTCCCAATAGGAAAAATGGCATTGGTAAACCGGCATACAACTCCAATGTTGCATGTCGATTCTATGGGAAGGAAATGGCCCTTACCCAAGCAAGACTGGAGTATGTTTTAGCTATGGCCAAAAAGGCCACGCTGCGAGGAATTGTCCCTGTCGAGAGATGCAACCTCAACAATCTTGAGTGGGACAACAAGTTGGGAATGCTTCGTAGAACAACCTGAATCGACCACAAGCGCAGGGAAGAGTTTATGCTGTGGCCAGGAGATTGGCGGCGGATTCATTTGGTGTGGTTACTGGTACGATCTCTCTTCAAAGTTATGCTGCCTATGCACTGTTTAATTCGGAGGCTTCGCATTCATTTATATCTGAGCAGTTTATTAAGTTAGTAGGGCTTAAACCGAAACCTTTGGAAGTAATTCTTCGTGTTACCACCCCACTAAAGGATGAAATGTTGGTTACGATAGGATGTCGAGGCTATAAAATAGTTGTTGTAGTAGAGAGGAAGTGATAGATTTAGCTATCATAGCGATGTATGACTTTGATGTCATCATTGGAATGGATTGACTCACCAAGCAACGAGCTATAATGGATTGTTACTATAAAGTAATCCAGTTGAATCCATTGGATCGTACTAGCTATGAGTATGTGGGAAGCAGAGGAGAAACCTCGATTCCTTTGATTTCGTCGCTTGAGGTAACTAAGCTATTGGATGAAGGATGCCAAGGTTATCTAGCAACTATAGTTAATTCATTGGTTGTGGAACCAAGAATGGAAGACATAACTATGGTGTGTGATTTTCTCGATGTCTTTCCGAAGGAATTGCCGGGTTGCCACCAGAAAGGAGAGATAGAGTTTGTGATTGAGTTGACACTTGGGACAGAGCTAATTTCTAGAGCACCTTATAGAATGGCGTTGTCGGAACTAAAGGAATTAAAGGTGCAGATGCAGGAGTTGTTGGACAAAGGATTCATTTGTTCTAGTGCATCACCTTGGGGAGTGCCAGTTTTGTTTGTAAGGAAGAAGGACGGTTTGTTGCGCCTTTGCATTGACTATTGGTAGCTCAATCAAGTGACGGTCAAGAATAAGTATCCGTTGCCAAGGATCGATGATTTGTTTGATCAGCTTCAGGAGCTTCGATATTTTCCAAGATAGACCTGAGGACGGGTTGTCATTAATTGAGGATTAAAAAGGAGGATATATCGAAGATGGTATTTTGAACGCGTTATGGTCATTATGAGTTTACTGTAATGCCATTTGATTTAACAAATACGCCTGTAACTTTTATGGATTTGATGAACCAAGTGTTCAAGGTGTATTTGGACCAGTTTGTGATAGTGTTCATTGATGATATTCTGATGTATTCGAAGAGTTCAAAGGAACACGAACGGCACTTGAGGATAGTGCTACAAACCCTTCGAGATCATAAGCCGTATGTCGAGTTTTGTAAATGCAAGTTTTGGTTAACTCGAGTGGCTTTTATTGGTTATGTGATTTTTTTATGAAGGAATTTCAGTAAATCCAACCAAGATTGAAGCGGTTATTAATTGGCCAAGATTAACAACAGTAACGGAAGTTCGAAGTTTCTTGGGATTGGCTGGCTATTATAAATGGAATGTGGAAAGGTATTCTGCGATAGCCATGCTTTTGACGCGATTACTGAAGAAGGATACAAAATTTGAATGGACGGCTAAATGTGAGCGTAGTTTTTAACAGCTTAAGCATAAACTAACTACTACACCTGTTTTGACAATACTGTTTGGTTCCGAAGGTTATGAGATATACAGCGATGCATCGTACAAAGGGTTAGGATGCATCTTAATGCAACATGGAATGGTGGCTGCATACGCATCTCGACAATTAAGACCTAATGAGTTGAACTACCCGACACACAATTTGGAGTTAACTGCAATCATCTTCGCACTAAAGATTTGGAGATACTACTTGTGCGGGGAAAAGTTTCATATTTATACCAACCATCGAGCTTAAAGTACTTATTTTCACAAAAGGAATTAAATATGAGGCAGCATAGATGGATGGAACTGCTCAAAGATTATGATTATGCTATTCTGTATCATCCTAGTAAGGCTAACAGAGTAGTCGATGCGCTAAGTCAAAAGTCATCAATCGCATGATGATGGTTCGAGAGTGGATTTTTCTTGAAGGAATTTGGGATTCAGAATTCAAGTTCGAGGTAAGCTACCTTTTGAGTTTAATGGCTACTTTCAGGATTAAACCCGAAATGCAAACCAGGATTAGAGCAGCGCAATCTTTAGACCTTGAAATTCGAAAGATTCTACAAATGGATGCAGCTAAGAGAAAACTTGACTTTCAAGTATCACAAGACGGGATCTTAAAATTTCGTGGATGATTGTGCGTGCCAAATGATGCTAAACTTAAGGAGGAAATCTTCGCAGAAGCTCACCGTAGTAGCTACAGTATTCATCTCGGGCAGCACAAAGATGTATTAGAATCTGCACCAGTACTATTGGTGGAATGACATGAAAGGGGATATTTGCCAAGCACTTGAGTGCTTGACGTACAACATGTGAAAGCATAGTATTGTAAGCTTGGTGGACTGTTGTGACTATTGGAAATTCCCGAGTGAAAATAGGAGCATATCACGATAGACTTTGTGATGTGTTTATGGAGAAATTAGAGAGGTAATGATTCAATTTGGGTCATAGTCGATAGATTGACCAAATCAACGCATTTTATTGCGGTGCAAAAGGATTTCGCAATGGATAGGTACGCTGAGCAATATATGTGACGAATAGTCTATCTTCATAGAGTACCAATAATGATCACGTCGGATCAAGACCCCAAGTTTACAGAAAATTTTTGGAAAAGTCTTCAAATGGCTATGGAGACAAAACTGCAATATAGCACAACCTATCATCCGCAAACAGATGGTCAGTTTGATAGGACAATTCAAACGCTCGAGGATATGTTGTGAGCTTGTGTGATGGACTTTAAAGGAGGATGGGAAGAACAGTTGCATATCGTCGAGTTCGCATACAACAACAGTTACCAACAGAGCATTGGAATGGCACCATTTGAGGCATTATATGGTTGTGCCTGTAGAACTCCCATTTGTAGGGATGAAGTTAGAGAAATGAGGATCATTGGTCCCGAGTTAGTTCAGCAATTAGTGGATGCAGTGAAGATTATTAGAGACAAATTAAGAACAGCTCAAAGTCGCCAGAAAAGTTATGCATATAGACAACGTAGACCCTTGGAATTTCAAGTGAGAGATCACATTTTCCTCAAGGTGTCACCAATGCAAGGAACTTCACAATTTGGCAAGAAAGAAAAGTTAAACCCAAGGTACATCGGTCCGTTTGAGATTTTGAAACAAATCGAGACTCTAGCCTATTGTCTCACATTACCGCCAAGGCTTGCTTAAATACATGATGTCTTTCATGTGTCGATGTTGAGAAAGTACAAACCTGATCTGACCCACGTGTTGAATTACGAAGAGATAGATGTGGACGATCGAGTGTCATATGTGGAAAGACTAGTGAGAATTGAGGATAGAAAAGAGCAAGTACTATGAAGCAAGATGATTTCATTGGTCAAGGTAGTTTGGCAACATCATGGAACAAAGGGAGCCACATGAGAAAATGAAGAAGTAATGAGACATTAACACTCCTATCCTTTTTAGGAATCATTTGTTAATTCAAATTTTGAGGACAAAATATCTGTAAGGGAGGAAGAGTTGTGACATCCTCAAATTTCGACTTTGATTCAGGATGTAATGAAATGATTATATTCATTGATGCACTATTAGTTAAATCTCGCTCTGAATTGATCACTCATGAGAGATTAACCAATAGGAAAATGCTATTAAGGAATTAAGTATGCACAATCCGAGAGCTTGATCATGGATTGACAATTCGACCACAAGGATTGATGAAGGACAATTTTAAGTCATTATAAACCAATTAAGGAACGGTTATAGAATGTTTCACCAATAGTATATAATCGAATCGTTGGTGATTCCGCCTGACCATTGTATAGATTACGAATGACCTTAAACCAATTCCTAACGATCGTGTACTTTGAAACTAGCGATTGACCCTTCACAATTACATAACAACCGAGGTCACCCATAACTCGAGAAAGCTTAAACGTGGTTTAATATCAAAATCAATCACGAGTCGGATACCCGTAACTTTTAAAAGCCGCCAATTAGTTTGAGATATACTAAAGTCGCAATTGATCGATTTTGATTATGAATTAGAGTCCGAAATTGGGTGTCGAACTTTCGAGGATTTCAAGAAGAAACTATTTGGATGCCACCTCATTAATCCTTTGATTTATCGATTTACTCGAAATGCCCGGAAAAGGAGTTAACGGGTCAAAAATTAGGGCTCACGAAGAAGTGGGTCAAGTGAATGCCCATTGGGCCTCACGCCCAATGTGCTTGGGCCCAATTAGGCCCAAGCAAGCCCAAGTGAGCCCAATGAGGCCCCACTAAGCCCACTTAGCCAATTTTCAAGCCCATTAGCAATTCTAGCTCAATCTTTATCCTTTTAAGCCCAAACTCGATTTATATGAGCCTGTACAAAATTTTGGTCCATATACACATATAGTATTTTATACTATATTTTGTGAAATTGCCATTTTGCCCTTCTAGCATTAATTGAGAAGTGACAAAGGGGAGATAAGGCCTTAATGAGTGAAGACTTTGGGGGCAATTGCATGATGAGTGAAGACTTTGGGGAGTGGATAATATCTCCCAAACTCTCTCTCTTTCTTGTCTCGGATAATATCTCCCAAACTCTCTCTCTTTCTTGTCTCTCATTTGCTCTTACTTTTTCTCTCTCCTCTTTCTCCCTCGTTTGCTGGCCTCTCTCTCCCTCTATTCTCCCTCTCGGCCTCACCACTTCTAGCCACCACCAGCACCGTCCACCACCGACCAACACTACCATTGAGCCACTAGATGCACATTGTGACCGCTCGGAGTTGTGTGCCGTCCGTCCGAGCTCTACCGTAGATTTGCCTTCACCAAAGCCAAAACAACCCTTACCGGTTTTGTTACTATCAAGCTGTCCGTTGTCACCTCGTATCATTTTCAAACCGAGCCACATGTAGCCCTCGTCATCGCCATCGCGCCCGTGTCGTCAAAATCATTAACGGGTGAGTTATCGCCCTAATCCTTGATTAGTATATTAAACTTGATTAGGATGAGTTTATATTAAGTTAATTATACTTAGTGCTAATTAATTAGGGATTATTTGATAAGTTATCGCGATAAGTGATAGTGATAGTGATAAGTGGACTCACGATAGGTGATATAGTGATAAGTTATCACGATAGGTGATAAATGGACTCAATAGTTTATCAAGAAAATAGGATAAGCTATCGAAGTTTTAGTGATAAGCTATTGCCAATTATGTGATAGGCTATCGGGGAAATGATAATAAGCTATCGTAAAAAAGACAATAAGCTATTTTAAAATGGGTGATAAGCTATTGTCAAAGGGACGATAAGCTATCAAAGTTTTGAGTGATAAGCTATCACTAATTGGTTGATAAGTTATCGTAATTAGGGGATAAGTGCATTTTATATGATTGTTTTCTACTTGATTTAAATGTGGAATTATGTTCTTTTCATGCTGTTTATTGTCCGTCTTGCCCTGAATAATAATTGCCCTATGTGAAACAACATTGTTATTTAATTTTTTTTAAAAGGGTTTTGTGGACATATAAATAGCAAGTCCCGAGGTGTCGGGTTTCTATGTCAAGTTTTATAAGTTAAATAGGGCAAGGATGTTTGAAAAGGGAAACATGCAAAGTTTGATGGTTTAATTATGTATATGTGATCACGTGTGAATTAATTATTGCAATTTTGGGCATGAAAGTTGCAATAATTTGAAATACCCGGTTAAGCCGGAAGACCCCCATGTGGATTACGGGTGTGCCCTGAGTGGCCGTAATGAAATACCCGGTAACCCGGAAGACTCCCGTACAAGGATGGGCTACCTTGAGTGGCCGTAATGATCAAGACATGTGTGAGTTTGTGAAAGTTGCTATATGTTCGAATTATCTATATACCAATTGTATTGTTATGGCACGTGCTGAGTTATATCATGCAGGGCGTGTATATTAAGGTAAGGTAACAATGCCTGCGGTGATTCTATAGCTTGTTCATTTATGTAGGATTGTATTGTCTGCTTGTATATATGGTCAGGGCAAAGCCGAGGTTGCCTTGCTATTGATTTGCCATTGTTGTATCGCTGTATGTTTGAGGTGCATTCGAGATGAGTTGACTTCCAATTCGAGGCTTAGATCGTTAACTTGTTGAGTTTATCTCATTGTTGTTTATTAACTGCTTTTAGACCCCTGACTATGAACCGTCCGCTCACTCATTTTGGAGTGCCCATGGACATGGGCACAATTATAACTGAGTATCCGATGGGGCCAGATAGGGTGTACCAAAAGCACGCGACCACCATCTGGGTGGATGAGGGTTTGGCGATGTGGAAGCCACGTGAGTTCATCGCATGGTTCCTTAGGGACAGAAATGGGTTGTTCATACCCATTAGAGGTTTTGATGGACCACCGAATGGAGGTGTGGGGAAGAAGTGTGGGATCCCATGGACTTAGACCCGCCGGACGAAGCAATAACGGATCCGAAGTCCGATTCGGATGAAGAGGAATCTAATCCAAAGACGCCTACTGGGTATCACCGGGTTTGATGATGGGTTTGGATATTTCATCTTTTTAATCGCTCCCTTTTGATAGTGAAGCTAGGTTAACCTGACTACCAAATCCCTTTTTGTTTATGTGTGGTCTTTTAGAAAGTGGCCTTGTGATAGGCTTATATATTGTATCTTCCTAAGGTTAACGATGTGTTTATTAAATGGTTTCCTTGGTTTTCTTCTCAAAGTATTTTCTTTACTATTCCGTTTTATGTGATTATTGATTGGACTTTTGAGTACGCTTTCACATGCGTTCTTTTGATCGATGTTATTTATTTGGGTCAATGACGCATCTTGGGATGTTGCCGTTACACAACCATTGGTGGGATGTTACCGCACTCGAGGTTTGAAGTGTGACAAAAAGGGAATGGCAAGTTCAAGAAATAAAAAGCGAAATACAAAAAACAATTCCGTCACGAGAGAGTTTGTGAGAAACGAAACATCCTATGTCAAGGGCTTCATGCTCGAGCTTTGAGCGTGTTCAATATGGACATCCACATTACCCCCATGGTCGGGCGAATGATTCAATTGTTCGCTGGGAGACAGGCTCTGAAGGGTGAGTGCTCCTCTATCTAATGGTTCTGGACCTTGTGCTTGAGGGGAGGCAATCATCAGTCGAATGGCCAATTTCACCCATATGATACTCGCAACTTTTCGGGGGATTATACCATGGGCGGTAATCGAGATTTTGGCGTAGGGGCTCCTTAGCCACCAGACCTCGCTTCTGCAGAGTGATCAAAAGCTTTGACAACGGTACCGGTAATGGCGTAAATTGATGACATGGCCTTCGCTCCTGAGACCTAGGCTCGTGCCAGCAACTTAGCCAAGGATGTAGAACATAGACATTACTCGGCCCTGCTAAGTTCCTAATGCGTTGAGCGGTGGGCACCAGCCTAAACCGTTTATGTTTCCATTCTTTTCAGCATGGGCCTAACCTCTCAAATAAAGACTTTCGTTTCGCCAACTTGAGGTCTTCAGGAGGACAAAGGGGCAATGAAACCTCACTTTCAAGATTGATGGGGGTTGGTTCTACTTGGGTCTCAATCTCCACGACAGAACCGGGAGGCAGTATCACTAACCTTCGGTCTAGAATAGGCTGTGGAATATCATCCTTGTCAGCATGCTCTTCATCTCTCATAGTGAGAAACCTTTCTGTTGGGACCTATACAATCTAAATGGGGGTGAATAGGTTACTTAGGAAGATATTACAATTTTTCACAAAAAATAGCGTGTAATAGAAATATATTGGAAAATACCAAATGTATGAGAGACAAAGTATCACTTGTATGTAGGAGATGATAAACAGAAGCATAAACAACTGCACACAAGGATATATAGTAGTTCGATTTTATCCCCAAGCCTATATCCATTCTCACCACTAACAGCCATAAGTTGGGCTAGATTGCACTAGTAATCTGCTCATCAAGTTACACTTTGCAAGCACCACTCCTATTAGTTCGTAGATCACACTACCAGGAGGTGGATACTGCTATTACTCGGTACACTTGAAACTTCAATACAATTACAATGCAGCAAGTGCTACCAACAAATCAGGAGCACGTTGCTCAGTATATAGTAAGTAAGAGATTTTAGAATTCTTGTAAGCACACACACTCTCTCTAACTTGTTTGCTTCAGCGACCTGTTTTATAAGCATCTTCAAACTAGTCGTTGCTGATGTCCCGGAAAAGCAAAGTAGCCGTTAGAGTCATTAGACTTGCTATCTTTGGAATTGACTGCCCATACAGCTTATTCCTGAACTTCTAAAGACTTTCCCAAAATAGCTTCTACTGTTTTATTGTAGCTAAAATACTGACTACCTATCAGAATGACTCTTTTCCTATCTAGTCGTGCTGCTGTGATGCCAGTCCAGTCCCAATGGCTACAATAGTGACACAATGGTTATGTCAAGTCAACCGTTACTAAAACATCATTAAATACAAGATCTCTTCAACTTGAATAAGACATAGTCATTTAGCTGATCTTTGAGATTGATGGTGCTATTTCTACGAACTTTCTAAGACTGTCTTGTGATCTTTTCTTCAATGAATAACATCATGATTTATCACTCAGTCCTTTGAATATATCTGCACTTAGACAATGTAGATATTAAACCAATGATAGTTTGGGTATCATCAAAATCATTTAGAGATGTTTCTCCAACACTTTCAGCAATAGAGTCCTGCTTAGTGGTCTCTCCGTCATGTAAGGCTGCCTCGATACTTTCGCCCATAAGGACGTGCTGATCAAAAGATTCGGCCGTTGAGCCTAACATTTGGCTCTGATACTCGCATGGAAATGTTTTCATGAACAAATTCATCAATTCCTTCTTTATTGGCTTCGGGCTAATCCGGGCGGCCAAACTCCTCCACCTCGTGGCATATGCCTCGAAGGACTCACCCTCCTTCATCACTGTATGGACCAGATTGGCACGGGATGGAGTGCCGTCAACATCATCCTCATGTAGTTTGTGGAAAGCGTCCACCAATTCTTCCCAAGTCCTAAGGAGATTAACCTTCTTCACAATGTAGCATCGTAAGGCAGGCCCAGTTTGACTCGCTCAGTGCGATTTGATCATCATTTGAGCTGGGTAGGCCTGCAAATGGATCTTCGGACAAGAAGTGTTAGCATATTTTTTGCATTCGGGCATTTTGAGATCTTCCAAGATTTTGATAGTGGGATGACTGGAAAGATCAATGGGACCCTGATCTTGTGATCCTTGCAACTGGCTAAGGTTCTCCACGATCTTTGCAAGGTGTTCATCTTGCTCACCTCGCTTATCTTTTGGCACACCTATGGATATCATAGGAGTGTCATCTACAATAGTGATTTGAGGTGGAGCGTCAGCCACATTTGTAGTCTCACTCTCAATAGCTATGTCCGTGTTGGTGGGTGGTTGTACTATTTCGCCTTGTGATAGAGTGGCTGCGGAGTTAGGCTTGGTTTGAAGAGACTCCATTTGCTCCAAGAGTTGCTGAAGGACAGTGAGGACTTGCTTTATGTCATTCTCAATGTTAGCATGACGATTCAGCACTTTACTCTGATCAATCACTTTGCTTGAGGCCACGTACGGTCGACTATTGGTCGACAACTCATGATTGCTTGGCTTGAGTATAATTCATAAGTACCTGTTAAGAAGTGGCAATGAATGAGTATAAGATCTCATAAGGGACCAGCCCGTGACTTAGTCCAGTACTATATTTTCATACATTATTTAGTCAAATACTTTCCTTTTCTTGCAAAAATAAAATATGCAAATTTTTTTTCTTTTAAATTATTTTTTTCACAACGACGACCTTAGGGTTCAAACATTGGTTGCTCCATACTGCTTTACTCCCGCCTACCACCACGCCAACGAGTTGGTAGTGTTAACGGGGCGTGCCCTTTTTTATTTTTACATCATTTTTTACACTTTTAAAAACAACAGGAAACCCCTTGGGAAAATAATGATTTTAACATGCTTATAAAAATAAGGGCATTAATTGGAAGTAAACATTCAGAAAATTTTTAGTGACAATTTCTTCCAAAACGACCATGATATTAAATCCACAAATGACATAAATTAATCATTGACCGATTGGGACATACGAAAATAAGTAAATTGCAAAATGCAAGAATAGAAAACTTGTTTTACCGGGAACCATGGCAATCACAGAGACATGCGCATTGATAAGTGATGTTCGATTTCTACCTAGACGACCTAGCAAAGTGAAGCTAAAAGGATGTCTGACCATCATAGTCTCGCGTTGATGTCAGGTCTTTCTAACCTCGGCTCAATCGAAAGGAATACCTTATAGTCACATAGATAGCAACTAAAGATAGACACTTACGACATCCAGAAAGAAATTTCAGGGAAAAGAAAGGCATCCTCTACATTGCGGTCTCACATTCGAGGTCATATCTTTCTTAACACCATCCTAAAATACCCTATCGCAGCCCAAGTCCGGCAGCATGATTGTGTGTGCAACAGTATAATGATAATATTATTAAAACATACACAATAAATCATAAACAATCACCACTTCAAACGTTCAAGAAATAAACATTTATTCCCAAACTCCAGACTAGCAAAACAAGGGGTTAACAAAAACTATACACCTTATAACTCCCAACTACAAGAACATTTAACATCTTAATGTCAAGATCATACCTATAATCCTCGTTGCCAAACAAAAAATGTTTTGAACAAGATAAAATTTCTGGCTTAAGCCTACTTAAGAAAAACAGTCCACAACGGAGTCACTGATCTGTCGTGACCTACCAGATTTTTCCATGGAAGAGGAAAATGTGGCATAGCCTGGTACACACTAAATCTAGGTCTAAGATTTAACTTGGGCTTTCCCAAGCCCATATCATATTGCGACTTGTGGTTTAGGTTTTTAATTTGTAAGTGATTATTATTTAGGAATCGCCACTAATCAATTTAGGATAGGTTAATCAGAAACCCCAATAAAGTGACAGGAGAATCATCCTATTTTTACGAATTAGAGATTAAATGAGTTCGGGGACTTAATTACACTATTTGAGTGACTAGTGCCCTTTCGATACCTTTCATCCTGATTGTTCTAGAAAATATTTATTAGGTAGTTTGGATTGATTTTAGGACTTATTTCCTAACATGGGAGATAATCAAACGAGTGTACAATCATTAACGAATAAGAGTCAAAATAGATATACATCCTAATGCTCTAATCCTAACTAAGGCGATAACATTCAAAACATGACAATTTATGCAATTATATTCTAATTAGAAACAACATGCATAATAATAATATAACAGTAGTAAAAATAACCTGCAAAATCCTACTGTATAGCCCTATAGGATTATCCAATTTAGACATAATTATTAATCAAATAATTCACATAATCTAGAAAAATATTCAAAAATACTAATTTCTAAACTATTTATTAATTTTAAAAGAAATAAAATATATTTTTTAAAATTTTCAATTTTTAAATAATATTTTTAAATTAAAAATAATATAATATTCTGTCGGGTCGGTTCGAGTTGGGTCAAAACCGACTCGAACCGACCCGGGTCAATGGATCCAACCCAAAGTCATTGACTCAGGTCGAATCTTTGGATCTTAACCAGATCGAGTCGGTTCCAACGTGCCCAAGCAAACGACAACATTGGCTGAGCGAGATTTGGCATCTCTCCAGCCAACCTAGGCCAACTCCGACCTAATTTCCACCTCTAGGGATCACCACGAAACCCCCCTCAACCAATTAGCTTGCCGTCCAACCACTTGCTCGCTGGCTAGCGACCAAACCAAGTTAGCCTCACTAAGACATTTCATCAAACATCTGGCGTGCACAGATGAAACCGAGAGTTTTTTACCTACTTTGGGGATCCGGCATATTCCAATGACCTATGCTCACCTTCAGTGACGACGTACAGCCTTTGGGGAGTAACGGTATGGACCGGGATTTGTGCGAAACAATTGACGCGAGTCCCAGCCAACCAGTGAACCAAAACAGGGGAAAACAGGGGTGTATGGGACTAGGAAAGCTCACTGGTCGAGATTGCTTCTGGGGGATCGCTGGCGGTGTCTGCTCGTGGGGAAGGCTCTGTTTGGCTTCTTCTTCAACCCTTGCAAATGCTCAGCTCAATCTTTTGTCTCGGTTTCTCTCAAATTCTCTGAAAAACTCTCTTTCTCTCTCTCTACTTTATTTCTAAACCCCCTGCTCTCTCTCTCTTCTCCGCCACTTATATAGCGGCCGTCGACCACCGCTCCACCTTGGAAGCCATCCATTGAATGCACTGTGCCGGCCTTTGCTCCTACTCGAGACTTTCATGGCAATCGATGTGGGGGAACGGGTAATCCACATTGTCACAAGGCGGCGATCAATGTAGGGGAGAACAGAGGAGACAGGAGGAAAGGCTGAGTAGGTGGGGGGGAAGAAGGCGTGGGTTGGGTCGGGCCCAACTCGGACAGAAGAAAAAAAAAAAAAAAAAGAGGGGCGAGTTGGGCTTGCGGGAAGAAAAGAAAGGGTTGGGTCGACCTGTTCCCAACTCGGCCCGACCCAAATTTTTTTTATTTAATTTTTTAAAATAATATTTTTTAATTTAATTTTTTTCTAAATTAATTAAGAAAATATGCTCCAATATGTCCTATTAATGTAAACATGGCTAATGTCTATATGCCATGCAATTAGAACTAATTTTTTTTTGGTTTTAGGAATTAAAAAATTAATTCTTAAATTTTGTGCAATTTAATTGGGCAATTAAAAAAATAGGTTTCAACAGTATATAATACTTTTTAAATTTAAACTCGGACCTTCATGATGTGTTTGATGAGTTAAATCCTTGTTACCTTTTAAAAGAGTTCGGGATTATTTTCCTTAAATAGACAAAACTTCAAATCTATTTCTTTCCCAAACATATCTATTTTTCTTATATTTCTTCCCATGTGCAAAGCGTATGCTTTTTTCCTAGGAAATATGTAAGTAAACAAAAGCGACACTTCAAATTAAGTAGATCTTTATCAATATCAAAATAAGACAAAGGGAAAAAAAAAAAGAGTTAACAAGGAAGTACTGACGAGCCATTATTGGACCATGACACCTGTTGTGGCCTGGCTACAGACATAATCCTTTTGGTTACATGATTTATTTAAGGCTGCGTTTGGTCATTCAAATTCGAATTGGGATGGGATTGGATAAAGTGAAATTTGAGATCCTTCAAATATTTTCGGATTGTAAAAATATTCCATCATATGTTTGGTACAACTTAAGATAAGATTTGAAATATTTGAAAAAAATCTTTGAAAATCCACAACCTAAGATATGATTGAAAATCTTCGAAAATTATTCTCGTTTGAAAATCATTAAAAATTTTTGAAAATTCAATTTCCAATTGGCTCATGTACGAGGCTCAAACCCTCAGCTGACACGGGTCGAAGACTCTCAACAGACACAAGTTCATGGAATTCCACAACGCGCATATGTAACAATAACAGAGCCGCATCACCTCTTATATTATACCTCACCATCGATTGCACCAGTAATAGACATCTACACAACAACTTTGATTATAAGCCAACACTTATCGATACCTGAATTCGATACATCTCATACTCGAATTGCATACATCATGTAATCGGGTGCAGCTAATAGAATGAGCCATCTACTCCTTTTACCGAACCATCCCAATAGCCTGCAACTTTAATCACTCCTCAACCCAGAAGACGCAATATCTTTCCAAGTCAAAATACATATATATGATTAAACGTAATAACATTGAAACTTAAAAGTCAATTAGAAGACCCAATCACTAAAAATTTTTAGATTTGGCGGAGTTTATATTGTCTCAAGCACTCTCGGATGCTTACATGACAAGAAATGCCCCCTTCAGGAGAAAGGCCAAGTCGTGGTTGTCACTGTCATGTGATTCAATGTGGATTCGCCCGAATGACAATGCATATGTGAATAGGACTTCATTGCAGCAACATGTTGCTCAACCTTGTAAAACAATTTCGAAACGAAACACAACCTCAGAACTTGCTTCAAAACACTGAAAAGCTTACATTGGAAATTACAAGCAACAGATCAGTTTGGGATATAGTCAAAAGTCTAACTAGAGAAAGAGACTGAATTTTTCATTTCTTTTTTTATGTAGCCTTAGTGAATACTCGCGCTTGACCGCAGATGATTCCACAAAGAATAAACAAATCAAGAAAGTTATAGGTTAGCCTTGACCGAATTACATGAGGAATTGATGAACAGAAAACTTCAAGCTAGTGGAGATAATGGAAGAGTGGAGAAAGTGAGAAAACATAAAAAAAACAAAAACGGCCACAATATTTTCCAATTCGTTAAAGTGAAATTTTCTAACACAGAATTTTTTATGGCCAATATTTTTTAACTGGAATTACCGTTTATATTTCATATTAAAAATACTCGATATGATTTAAAGATTTTATTAATGAAGAGATTAAAATGATATATCTTATTTTAAATACACTTTTTGATATTTATGTTGTCCTACAAAATATTTTCAACTTGACTATTATAAGCACTGATGATACTGAATAATTAAATTATACCAATTCAATACATATGCCACAATTAATACTTTAGTATTATATTATTAAAGCCATATATATTTTAATATACGTCATTCATATTCTCAGTGTGAATATTGAAAGAGATTGGAAACATTGAATAAAACTCAAATTATTCAAAATAGAAATTGCAATATATTTGCTCTCAAGGAAAACAAGTTTCTTATTAAAATGGTATGTATAGTTTATTTAATGAAAAGTATTAAATATTTAAGATGATTTATTACGATGGGCTAAAGGATCGCATGGAATTGCGACTAGTTCTGGGGCTGCCGTATGTTGATGGTGATCCATATCTCGTCGAATGTTCGGGCTCATAATGTTTGAATTTATTCTCTTCCTCAATATGAAGATTTTATGGTCAAATCATCTCCACCCTTGATCGCAAGGGCCCTACATGTGTGACCCATGGGATCAACTGTCTCTCATTTAGCGATTTTGCTGACAGAACATGTCGGTAGTGAGTGTTAGTTTAGATTTTAATTTTTTGATGGACTAATTTCTTGGCACGACATGGATTTGGATGTTTTTAGCAGGAGATTACAAATATAAATCTCAAAATTAAGGATATGTGCGCAAGATTAAAATGATAGATTGGTTAGGTATTCGTCTAAAAAATGTCAAATTGTAGTTATTAATTGATATCTACCAGTCTCTTTACTTTTATATAGTGAGATGATATAAGGGTACTTTTTTTCTCTTTCTTAATACGAAGATTTTGAGGAGTCTTTGGAGTAGGCCCATCGTCCTTATAAGATATATTCACGGCTAACTTTGCTTTAATTGCTTTTAACATATGAATTGTAAGAAAAGGTCTTTGGCGGCAACTTTGTACTTGCAATTATTCTAACGACGGGGAATTCTATGATGCACCAAAGCCTACAATGCTTCTTCCGCAACTTTAGGTGCATTTGTATCACTGATTTACCCGTGTGGTGTGGTAACTACGTGTTTAGATTTTGATCTTTGCTATTTTAAGCAGGAAAACGAATATGAATTCAATAATTAAGGATGTCCTCATCAAAATTAAATTAGGAAATTTGTTAGGTAATCACCTATGGATATCATAATTTAATCATAAATAATACGTATGTCCTCTTTACTTATTTATAGTGAGATGAGACAAGGGTATTTTGGTCATCTAGAAATTGGTTATATATAGTAGAGATAGCGGCAGATAACCATAAATTAAGAGAACTTAGCATCTTCATCTTATTTTTTGCAATTAATTCTAGAAGAAAATGTCAAATATTCTTTGTACATAGATAATTGGACAGCATGGAATGATAGTGAGAATCCTTGAATATCTAACTTGGTGTTTGATTAATTTAAATCGCCATTTGTACTTCAGAGGGAAAACTAAAAGGACCTAACTACATTTCCAAATCACCATGATGAAAGGCCGAATTGAATTTTGTTTAGCATTCCCGTCTCGTATCGTAATCCATGACGTTTTATGTTCTTAATTAATTTACTATGGCTAATGCAAATATTATTTGCTTAGGATACCCAGTGATATCCCACACAATTAGTTGGAGTTAAGATTTCACATTGAAACTGAAAATAGATTACCAGGTTCAAATCTAACTTCGAGTATTTAGACCGAACAATTGAACCGATTGGGTTGACATTGATAAAATTACGCTTGTGCCCCTTATTGAGCCAAGATAATGGTGGCCGGCGGGACAGATATGTGCCTGTAGTCATAATTTGATAAGATAAAATTGCATACGTGCATGAACTTAGAGTCAAACTGAATTAATTTTTATGTTTACCTCATATTTATTTTAAATCTCGACACGTGTATTTCACTTTTTTATAATTTGAAACATTACAAACATGCAACTGTTAACCTATAAACATGCATTTTATTTTTACATTTCCTAAAGCTTAAATAAAGTGACTTTTTAATTTGTTTTCATTTATATTTTCATATGGGTATCCAAACCTTCGATTCAATGAAATCCCAAGATATACATGGATATACGCGAATCCATGACACCTTATACTCAAGTAAGGCGCCACTTCTAGGTTGATGACCGTGCCTGCGAGGATTATTTTACGTGAGATAGACTGTGATTCAAATATAGAATCTGTTGCATCCAAATTAAATGCTTAACCGTGCAGCTAAGTTTTTGGGAGATAATTTCCTTGATTTTGCTTTGTGTAATTGAATGTGATGCTTATAATATCATCAGTGAAAGGGCCCACACTTATAGTGGTGAGAAAAAAAAATATCAAGGGTTGCTCTGGCACGTCCAAGCAATGGAAAGCAAACAAATATTGGGAAAATAAATGCTGACTAGGCTTCATTTGTTTGATAGGAAATGTACTTTAAAAAAAAAATTTCGTCCTTTTTTCAGTATTCGGTGCTGAAATTTGTTGAATATGGAAAGTATCTTCCATGAAATGGACAATCCACGTTAAAAAGTAAGGAAAATGACTTTCTGTGTTCGAAAATGGAAATCGGTTTTTGAACTATCCTTGGCACATAGTTCTTCACCACTGTCTATCTTCTCTGTAACCAAAAACACACACCACCACCTTCGTACAGGTGATGATTTACTGCAATAATTCAATTAATAATACATGTGGAATTTGGAAACGACCCTGAAACTATAACAGCAAAGGTTCTAGGTTGCAGGGTATGCAGGATAGGATCTAGGTTCCAAAAATGAGGAACGTGTTCCAAACGGATAGGTTCCTGATTCTAGATGGAACCTATATGGAACCTGAAACTGCTCACCTCTAATATTAAATAGGTCTATTACATGATATGGCAAATTTCTAATGGGTGCTTAAATGAACCTACTAACTTAAATAATCACTTATTGTTTGCCACATCATTAAATAAACCATATAGTACATAAGTCTTAGTTTCTTTAGCATTACTCATTCTCCATAACCATTGAATAAAGATAAAGATCAGACAAATTATGGTCCATCTATGAGAGGAGTGCACTATCACATTCTCTTCACGAAACTAACAATAACTAGTCGTGAAAAACTATCATGAGAGAAAGATATATTCCACTGGGCATTACTCAGCAGTATCAGTATCACAATTACAAATCATCCAAAATTCAATCGCCCAAGAGTTTGATTTTAGCTTCACTTCAGTTAGAGCCATGAATTTGACAGAGTAGAACTGTACAATTGAGATGGGAAAAGATAAGCAAGATGTATGAAAACACATCTCAAAGCATCACCATAGCACAACTTCCTTCAAGGCAATCACAAAGTGAACAGCAGAATGAATACCTGTCAAGAGCCTTGGACTATTACTCCAAGATGAGTGCCTAGCTCTTCTTCTTTCTTACCACTGCTATTAACTCACCCTCCTCTGATGATACAATATAACCTCATCGATGGTAAAAGCTCTTTTGTGATGTAAAATTCGCCATGCTAGTTCAGGCATTTTGCAAGAGTTAAATGCCTCTGTATATTTTGATTCATGTAATCCATCATTTGCAGAATTTAAGACCTTCAGCGAAGGCGCATCTCCTACCAGAAACTTTATCAGTGCAAGGAGCCAACCAACCTTCAAATACTTGAGGCACTTAGTCAAAACTTTCGAATTCATCATATATATTACTTGATAGTCCTCTTTGTGAACATTTCGAGATACCAAGTCGGGCTTACATAAAAACACATGAATATAAATTTTTTTTCCCAATTTGATGAATTGGAAAAATTGGGTCACGGGTTTCCCTAATGGTAAAAATCGAGTCAATGAAATATCAGACGGAAAAGGTAAGCCCGTAGGTACAAAAACTATTCGATTCATCAAATAGGGAAATTTTTTAATTGAGGGCGAGGAAGGGCGACGAAGAAGAATCGTCTTCCGAGTCTAACTCCCAGCTCGAAGATAGAACCAGCACTGTCCAGGCGGTTGCCACGCCGACTAATCCTCAACCATCAACTAAGAGGGCGAGGAATAGTGGCCGTCGCTCCTGCGTACCGGCAGGAGCTGGTCAAATTTAAGCGAATCTGGAGCAAAGTGCGGAAATCGTGCTCCTTTAAAGCTTGATCAAATTCCGCGATGGGAAGAGCCTGCACGTCCCCATGCACGCCCTCTCTGATTTCCTTGACAAGAATTCCCTTAAGTTTGACTTCATTTGCAATGAATCGCAAACACCGAATAAGATTAGGAAGATGCAGCGCAAGTTCATGAAAGAGATTTTTTTTTTTGGTTGAAAGAAAAAGCAAATTTCAGAATACAACAAAACAAAACCAAATCCAGGAAACAAAGAGGATCAACAGGGCAAAGTTAAACACATACTCATTCCATAAAAATGGATCTGTCAAGCAAAATAGGCGGCCGATCACTGGATCTCGAATCATCATCAGTGATGAGCACATGCCGGAAAATCCTTCGCCAATAATTATGGCGTTGCCTATTGGCGGTGCAGGCCTATCGGCTTTCTCTACACCATCGCCAGACAGAGACAACCAAAACAAGTTGAAAAAATGCAGATCTAATTTTGGAAGAGCAAATCTTCTTGATTTAGTGAGACGCTAAAGCTCTTACGATTATTAATGAAATTGGGGGTAGGGGACCTGTACACGGACAAATCATGGGGTATCGAATCCCCAAAAATATTATTGAACTCCAAAATCTAAATCGGGAGAGAAAGCTCCCAAATCTAAAACTAAATCAGAAGAGTTCAAATTCTCAAATCAAGAATTAGACCGGGAGAAGATAACTCTCATATTTAGATTAGGAGAGAAGAAAAAACAAGAAAAAAAAAAAAAAAAACTTAAATAAAATCAACGGAGGGGAGGGTGAGACTGGCTCAAACCTCTTGAAGAAGCCCAACGATCGGAAGGGCTCCGAGCTTTCAGCTCACTATATGCTTGAAGAAGCCCAACGATCGATTTTGGGAATACGCAAAGCATCTGGATGGCAAATTAAAGCGCAAGTTTTGCGACAAAGTATTTCCCGGTCTTAAATCACATTTATTTAGAATTAAAGGTGCACGGTGCCCAAAATGTTTTAGTTGCCATTGCTGTAGCGACATCTAGTCCTAATAAAGAGCCAAGCCTGAAGCCTATTTCGGTAAAACCAAAGAGACTTTACCAAAAATGCTTATCAGTAAGGACAGCGTTATGCTGAGCTAAGTTCATCCTGTTGAATGATGTCGATATTGTGCGGAGTATCCTTCATTGACTTTGTGAATGGCATGGCTGAACATGGTTCCTTAGTAGTCAAAACAAAGTGCCTTATTTAGAAAAGGAAATTGGAGCATGTGGCGAAGGTGAAGAAATCATGGGATACAACCGGCTACATGCTCATGTATGATATTTGGTGTGATAAGGAGAGATGCTTCAATATTATCTTCACCGAGTCTATTAAAGGAATGGTACTATTGGATGCGTTGGATTTAATGAAGATGAGTTAACAAGCACTTTGCTACGGGAGTTTATATGTTTTGTCATTCAAGAAATAGGGGCCAACAACATTGTGCAGTATATAACCAATGGGACTTGAAAAGAAGGGTTATATGAGATATGCCTACTATCGCCGTGTGTGTACGAGACCAAATGCGTTGCCCATGAAATATAATACTCTTCAACAATGGAATTGAATGGATTTGAAAGAGGCATTTGACGAAGTAAGAGTGGTTGTCACTAAGATTCACAAGCATGATGGCATTTTATCATGAATGAAGTAGTTCACAAACAACTAGGAGTTGAAACAATTATCCACAAACAATGAATAATTTAATTGCTAAACATGCTTTATTTCATTCTGGCACTTAGGGATTGTCGCAACTGAACTCCCGAGCCCTCTTTGGACAACAACATGCAAAAAGCAAGGGGACTACTTTGGTACGTGCTAAGTCTAGGTTCAAGACTTAACTCGGGCTCTCCCAAGCCCATACCATATTGCGACTTAAGATTTAAGTTTTTAACATATGGGTGATTTACATACAGGAGTCACCACTAATCGATTTAGGGTAGGTCGATTAGAAACCCAAATAGGGTGACGGGAGGATCACCCTATTCCTACGAACCAGAGATTAACTAAATTGGGACTTGGTTACACTAGTTGGATAACTAATGCCCTTTCGGTACCATTTTACCCTATTCATTTTTTTAAAACATTTATCAGGCAATTTAGATTGATTTTAAGACCATTCTCCTAACATGTGAGGTGATCAAGCGAGTGCATAATCAGAAATGATCAGCAGTCAGGAACACAACAAGTCATGTAGTCTAAAGTTCTAACCTTAATTAAGTCAGATGACATTCAGAAACACAATAGTTCATGCAATTTGTATTTAAAAAAACATGCATAATAACACAACGGTAATAATAAAATATGCAACATACTATCGCATTTATTTCAGGCTTATTTAGTTTAAATAAAACAACAACATGCATAATTATGAAGGATTAAAACACTCGGATAAGTCACAAAAAAAAAGATTTTTTTTTTTGATTTTTTTTGAATTTTTTTTAAAAATAAAATAAAACAAAAATGAAACTATTTTATATTATTATTTTTTTTTGAATTTTTGAATATTTTTTTCGAAAAAAAAAAAAAAATAAAATAATAAAATAAAATAAAAAAAAAACGAAATGAAAATATTATTATTATTATTTTGAAAATTTTTTTTTTTGAAAATTTTTTTAAAAAAAATTTTAATTACAAAAACGGAAAAGGAAAAGGAAAAGAAAAACTCTTTTTCTTTTTTTAAATTTTTAAATTTTTTTTAAATTTTTTTAAAATTTTTAAATTAAATTAAATTAAAAACCGGGTCGAGTCGGGTCGGATCGGATCCGCATCGGTTCGAATCGACCGATTGTTGACGGGTGGATCAATCAAACCGGGTCGGGTTGGAACCAACCGGGTCAATGATTCCCACCAGGGAGATGACGGGGGTCTGATCACCGGGTCAATCGGGACCGAACCAGAGGAGGACCCGACGGTCGGATCTGATGATTCGGGTCAACTGTTGACCAAACAAACCAGAGGGCGCTGACAAAGCGCCAAAATTGGCCCGTCGCGGCCAACCCAAACGGCACTACCCCAATTAGACCCACAGGACCATCACCAAAGCATCTCACCCACGAGTCCTCGTCCGACCACGTTCATGGCCCAAGCAACCAAAGCAATAGGGCTCTTTTGGACATTTTATCGGCGGGTGGGGCGTAATAAAACTCGAGTTCTTGACCTATTCGCGTCCGGTTTAGCTCGTGACTCTCACCTCATCTACGATGGCGACAGAGCCAGCGGGGGCGGCCCCGGTGGGCGGGACTTCTGGCGAAGCGGCCAGCAGGTCACAGCAGCCAGGCGGGAGCAAAAGCAGTGAAACCCAGGCAGTTCGGGCGAGGCGGCTCACTGCGATGGTGGCGCGTGGGAGGCTTGAGGCTGGTGCGGGCGCGGCGGCCTGCGCTCTCCTTCCTGCTCAGGCGTGACCTCGGTATGCTCTCGACTCTCTCTTTCTCTCTTTTCTCTCTCTCTCTCTCTCTGAACTTTTTGGAAAATGGCCGATCGGCCTCTCTCCCTCTCTCTCTGATTTTATAGTGGCTTTGGGCCACTATTCGCCCCCATCGTCACCGACGATGGCTCAGACTGCCCAATGGCCTCACAATCCCGCGGCCATAGGCCGGTGCAGAGGGAGGGCCGGTTCTGGTCATGGCAGAGGGAGGGGGGGAGGCGAAAACAGAGAGGAAGGTCGAACGTGAAGACGGACCGCCATTAATGGCTAGTCCTTGTAGCGTGCCGCCTCGGCCTTGCTCTGGCTAGATGGGGATTTTGGGCCGCGCCACCGCCGTCGCCTCGCGTTGCGTGGCAGAAAGCACAGGAACGGAGAGCAACGGGGTAAGAAGAAAGGAAAAGAAAAGGCAAGGCTGGCCAAAGCAGCCCACCCTTCACGAGGAAAAGAAAAAGAAAAGAAAGGAAAAAGAGGCGGGCTGGGCCCGCGGGGAGGGAGAGAGAAAAAAAGAAAAGGGAAAGGGTCGGGGGAGGAGGCCCGCTCGGGGGGAAGGAAGAAACAGGCCAGGTCGGCCTGGCCCCGACCCGGCCAAACTCGTTTTTTCTTTCTTCTTTTTTTTTAATTAATTAATTAATTTAAAATTTATTATTATTTTTTGAATTTTTTTTTTAAAAAATTAACATTTTAATAGACCATATTAACACAAATATGCCTAATTTCTACATGCAATGCATTTAAATAGAAATATTTTTTTTTTGTTTTAAGAACTAATAAAATAATTCCTAAATTTTGTATAATTGATTTTAGGCAAATTAAAAATAGGTGTCAACGGCTACCCCTCTTTGAAGATGAGCTCGCAGAGTTTGAGCTCATAGAGGTTACGCTTCAAAAATAAAATGACACCTAAATTTGGCCCATGTATGCTCAATGAATATTATTTTTGGCGGGACTGTGAGTCCCATTTTTTTTTTATGATGCGATAAGATGATGCATGCTAAAGCAAATAAAAACATATCTGGTATTACTTACCTTGCCGAAGGGTAGAGCAATTCCAGACAGTTGATATTGTGTGTCAAGGACCTGAACCTTTCTTCGGTCGCCTTGACGGGAAAAATGGTTTGTCTAGGACTCGAACCTTTCTTCGGTCGCCTTGACTGGAGATTGTTTTTGTCTAAGACCCGAACCTTTCTTCGGTTGCCTTGACTGACTGGATTTTGTTTGTCTAGGACCCGAACCTTTCTTCGGTCGTCTTGATTGGGGATTGTTTTGCCAAAGTACCTGGGGGTCCTTGCCCAAGGATTTGACGGTTTGTCTGGTGGGTCCTCGCCATCAAGTCTTGGAAAGTTCAAACGATGAGCACCTCGGCGTCCCTCGTCCGAGGATTTGATGGTTTGCCGCTGGGTCCTCGCCATCGTGTCTTGGAAAGTTTAAATGATGAGCACCTCGGGATCCTCGCCCGAGGATTTGATGGTTTGCCCGCCGGGTCCTCGCCATGGGATGAGCACCTCCCTGCCTCAAGATGGTTTGCCTTTAGGGTCCTCGCCAAAAGCTTAAACGATGAACACCTCGGGGTCCCTCGCCCGAGGATTTGATGGTTTGCTTGGTGGGTCCTCGCCAGCAGGTCTTGAAAAGCTCAAACGATGAGCACTTGGGGGTCCTCGCCCGAGGATTTGATGGTTTGCTTGGTGGGTCCTCGCCAAAGAGGTTTTGAAAAAACTCAAACAATGAGCACTGGGGTCCTCGCCCGAGGATTTGATGTGAACAGAGGGAGTCGGGCCTGCGGCTCGTTTTAAGGGTGAACAGAGGGGTTAGTCCAATGTTCAAAGGGTACCATAATAATTGTAGGTACATGGATTTTTAGAACCAGACATGGGTAGAATATACTTACCTGGATACGTTCCTGCCTCTTCTGTCAGACAAGTTTTTCTTTGCGCAAACCCGTACGCATTCATTGGAGAAATAAACAGTTGAGGTTGTTTTTGAATGTTGTAATAAAATATCTTGACCAGCTAGTCAAGATGTTTTTCTTTTTTAAAGAAACACCGGTTTACCTTCCTTCCGGTAGTTTGAAAAGAAATTTGATGATTTTGGGATCGGGTAAGGGCAGAATGTACTTACCTGGGCACGTTCGGAGGTTTGATGTATAATCTGCTGAATAACCAACCTTTTTCGGGGCATCTTTCTTGGGATGATAATGAGGGTTTTTCCAGTGCCCGAATTTTTGTACTCTATCACTGGGGATTAAAACTCTGAGCTATCAAATATCATTAGCACAAACATGCATGCATTCATCAAGGATAGACAAGCTGGGCTGTTCCAGAGTGTGCATTTGAGGGTTCATGCATGATGATTTTACCATGTTTGCATTACCAAAAATTCACCGAGGGTTAATCAAGATAATTTTTTTGTAAGGTGGACTTTCTCGAGATGATGAACGAGTGACTTTCAGTCAGAGAGGACTTTCTACTTGCTTTCATTGAAAGGGGCTGTTTGTCCCGTCCATTAATGCAGGAACATTAAAAACACTCAATTTGACTGCTATCATTTCAACAAGGGTTTAAGTTTTCTCGCAAGCGGTGCACGACACTACCAATCTAAGAGGTCTTCTTCAGGTCGAATGTAGGCTTGGTCAATGGCTTAACAAAGGTGACCGTCCAAGTCAAGGCCATGAAAGAAAATATTCTGCAATTATCTTCGGGTTTACAAGTCAAGAACCCTGCAAAACAAGATAAAAATAGTCTTGCTCGCACTTCCTCGAGCGTTGTTTATAAACATTTGAAATCCCGCGTTAATTCAAGTGCCTCAATCAGAAGAGACTTCATTAGGGATGTAACGTGGGCTTGGTTTATAGGTTGAGGAACGAAATGATCGTTGGGCTCAAAAATGTGTGTATGGGTGAGAATTGGTGATCCTCTTGGCATTGTCACCAGTCTTCTTCTCCACCATCAGGATCTTTTTGGAAGATTCCCCGGATAATCCTGTATTGTAGCATCTTTAACAACTTTTTCTTGGGGAGCTTTTGTGTTAAGCATTTTTTTGGATACCATTTTATCTGTCATGTAGCAGATCTTTGCCAAGACAAAGTTCCTAAAGTAGGAATTTATATCAAGGAAGAACTCAAGTTTGGACCCTTTGGGGTTGTATACTCTTCACCATTTAATAACTTTGAAGTATTGAGAGCACGTTATCCAGAAAATAAAAGCTCCTTTTTTCTCATCTTTCTCATCGTTTTTTTTTTTTTTTTTTTTTTCTTTTCTTTTGCTTTTTTTTTATTCATGGGCATTGGCTTTGCTTTTACCAAGCACACCGCTTTTTCATGCCCCTAATTTTTAGCATTTTTAGCTGCCTTTACGGTGTTGTCAGGACTAGCCTAAACAAAGTTGAACAAAATAATATTTTTAGGCTCTTGGAGTCTTTATCTTTATTCGGTACTTGAAATCGTGATGCTCAAACTGTGGTGACTTTTGCCTTGCCCCAGTATGGAGGATGATCACCAACTGAGTTCATACAAAACGAAATTGTTGGCTCAATTGGGCTAGCAAGGGATATAAGTGTATGGGATAGAAAAAGAACTGCTCTTCGTCATCCTAGGGCACTTAAATTATCGCGAGAGTTCATCTGTAATAAAAACACTCAAAGATTAATGCAAGTGAGAGCAAGAAAATTTCCATTCGTTTTTTCACCTTGCGCGAGTGTTGCAATGATGATTATAGAAACTTTTAGATATTACAAACTCTTCATCTTTCTTGTCTTGCTCGGTGAAAAACATCATCATTATCAATAAGATCATTGGCATTCTGGATAGGCATTAGTTTGTTGCTTCTCTCTTGATAAAGCCCTCTTAGTCTCGACTGTCTGGCCGTCGATGGTGTGCTTGTTTTGGAGGACTCAGTCGAGGATCACAGGTTTCATGAAAACAGCGAGGTCGAAGCTATGGGGGCAGTGACCAAAAAGGAAAGGATGCTTTTCTTGTTTCTTCTGAGTTTGAATCCATCCTGTGAGGCTAATTTACCTCAAGCTACCCCAGTGTAGGGTGGTTCTTGACAGGGGTAATTTGAAAGGAACCTCCGAGTGTGCAGGATCAAAAATGGTCAAGCAAAGGATCAATGGTAGTGTATGGGACAAAGAAATGAACTGCCTCTCGTCACTTTGGCTACCGTATCTTTTGTGAGAAATCCCTTTACCTTGTAGAAATGAAACTCTTTCACTCATCTTGCAAGAGTTTGGTACGTGAGAATGTGTATAGACCAAGGGTTGCCTCTCATCACCCTGACACACCTCGTTCAATACATAGGAGCAGTTCGACACCATTAGTCGAATTGTCAAAATTTTCACAGGAAATTGATGAATTAAACAGGTAAAATTACTGTGCAAGAGTCCCTTCCATGTAATGTACTTGAGGGGGAAAATTGCATCCATTTTTTTCTTCCTTCTTGTTTCTTTCTACTCTTATGAGAAAAGTTTTTTAGGGAAAGAGATACTTACCTATGCTGGGACAGTGAGGCATACCTGCAAGGTAATAAGAAGGACTGTGTTAATGAGTGGCTTTTTTTAAGGTATAGGAATTGGAAACGATACAACATTACCCTTCGTGATTCTATTCATTGGAGATCCAACTGACAACTCCTTGAGTTTTCTCGGATATTAGCAATTCCTTTCCTTCTTCCAGTTTGCCTTCAAAGCTAGCAGAGTCTTTCATCCTCTTTACTTTGTTCGGCCTTCTCTGCCTTAGTTTGCTTCTCCATGTTCTTGGTCTCGAAGCTCGAATGAGATCCTCTATAATTAGGGGTGCCTCCAGTTGGAAAGTCCTATTGTCGGCGCATGCTGTGCCAACACGGTTCTGGTATGTTAAGGCATTTCTCGAAAATCCTCTAATTCCCGACATGCACAGGGCATGTGCAATTGCTTGCATGGGGATCTTCGCAGCAAAGCTAATCTCTACATTAAAGGTCTTTGACCGATGTGGGCATGACTGACGTTGAGACCTCCATGATTGGTGAGACTAGGATTGACTCTATCTTGTCATATGCAAAGTCCTTTCCAGCTGCTTGCACAGAATCTTTACTCAAATTTGTCCTACATAAAAGGAAAGAATGTGTCATTTCTATTCTAAAGTGATTGAACTTTAGGAACGAAATACACCCTTTTTGATGGACTAGGGGATTGCATGCCCCATAGTCTATTCTTCCAATTAAGCACTTCTTCATCGTGTTTCACTCGAGAAGTCCCAACATTGGTGTCCTATCTAGCTTGCTAGCACGTCAGAGTCTAGCATACTTCCCGGTTCATTATCTACAAAAGAAAAGGAATAGAATATTATTTCCAAAATTTGTTGAGGAATGAGACATACCTCTTTCTTTCAAAAGGAATAATCTTTTCTTGATATGTCCCTGACTTTTGTACGAAATAATGTTTCGCTCATCATGGTGTCAAGGAATGCTCAGCACTCCCTCTGACTCTCTGAAATTGATATCTCATACTAAAAGTAATGAGATTTGCCCCACACTTCATTTTGAAGGTTGGTTGATCTTTGCTCGGACTGCCCCTATCAGACGAATTGGTCCGGTAGCATCACCAGGGTCTGATGTGCTCTTCGGTTTGTGCCATTTCCAAATGTCCCTTTTGTAATAAAAAATAAAAAAGGAGTATGCTCTGAAACATGAGGTGAGCGAGTTAGAAAAACAAACAGGGCCATGAGCATGCATGGTTTTCCAACACAATTTTTTGACCTTTTGAAAAATGACAAATCATTTGTTTTATTTTCAAAAGCTTAGAAACAAGGAAGCATGAGGAAGCTCAGGCCTCATAACACTTTCCTTTACATGGCTGGATATTATCAACGGGCTGGTTTGGTATATTACCTCATGCCTTTAAAACATTATTTGTTTACAATACATATATTTACAATCTCAAAATAGAGAGAGTTCAAAAAGACATTTCTTCCGGCAGAAATGATGAAAAAAACAAAATACAAGGATAGCCCCTTTTTCAAGGATTCATGCAGAAAAGATGAGAGGAGTTCTACTCAAGTGGGCTTGCACCCATTCCCTTCACCGGTCTCGAATGAGAAAGTCTTGATGTCCAGCAGGTTTTGAATTCGGTGCTTAAGAGTATAGCACCCATCAGCTGAATGCCCTCCCTTGCCCATGTGATAATCACACTTTTTAGACGGATTGTAATTTGAAAAGCTTTCAGGATTAGGTCGCTTTGGTTCGGTGAAAAGTAGTCCCTTCTTCCGGAGTATTGCCAGCATCTGAGACGGAGATCCTAGGAGGGGAGTGAACTGTCTCCGGCTGTTTTGCTTTTGTGATGGAAGGATACTGGGTTTGTATTGTTCACATTGCATGAACTTTGGGCATAAGGTGCTCAATTCCTTAGGATCAGGGGACTTGTGGACATTGTCAGCTATGACATCTTTACCTTTTTGGTTGACACTGGAGGGCTCCACTTGAATCATCACCCCTGGTCTTGGATAGCAAGATGGAGTCATGATAAGTTGGTCTAAGCAGACTGACAGGTGTTCCACTTGTTTTGAGAGCTATCGAAGAAAAGCGAAGACTTGCTTCATTTCGATCTCCATTTTATTGAGATGGGCATTTTCTTCGGCCATTTTTTTGTAACTACCTCCAAAAATGCTGATATAAATGAGTATAATGCCCGATAAAAATCATTTTACGACCTAGTCATAATATTATTACATATTTTCTTTATTTGCAAAGAAAAAAAATAAGCAAAAAGTTTTTTTATTAATATCAACATTACAGGCAGTGTCCCCGAGGTTCGAACCCCGGTCGCCTCGAACCGTTACGCCTCATCCCTGGATACCACAGGGCCAAAGCCCACAGTGGTGTCACTATGGAGCAAAAAAATTTATTTAAAGCATAAAAAGCGGCCTGAGTTATATTAGCATTAATACAACTTAAAAATATTTTTAAGGAAGAAAACCAAAACCTCTAAACATAAATATTAGGGAAATATAGAAAAAGGGGCTTTTGACAAAAAGGGCACCCTTCCCGGATGCTCATTTTATAAACGATGGGAAAGCTATTGTCTTCTCATAGCTGCTTATTTTCACGGATAAGCTCCGGAATAAGCGTATCTCTTGTCTTGTCGGCCCCACCGTGCCAGAAATTTTTTTAGGAGTGGGGACAAATTGGGCATTAGTTCTTCCCATCGTGTATAGAATGCAATCAACGGGTGGCCTAATAATAACAAATCAATTGAATTAGTAGGCTGCATAATAAAATGAGAAGGGATAGAATATATACCTTTCCTTGAACCATGGCAATCACAACAACATACACATGAGGAGTGAGGTTCGATTTCAATTTTAGACCGGCTTAGCAAAGTGAAATTAAAAGGTGCCTGACCATCGCAGTCTCGCGTTGGTGTCAAGTCCTTTTAATTTCGGCCAAATCGAAAGGAATATCTTATAGTCACGCCGAATAACGGCTAAAGATATTTCTTTACAATTTTAGAAATAAATTTCGGGGAGAAGAAAGGCAACCTCCACATCGCGGACTCGCGTTCGAGGTCATATCTTTCTTAACACCATCCTAAAATGTCCTATCGTGGCCCAGGTCCAGCAGCGTGGTTGTGTGTGCAATAGTGTAGTGCTAAATCATTAAAGCATGCACAATAATTTATAAACAATCAATTCGAACCTGCAAGAACAAATAACACCTTATTGTCAGGATCATACCTGGAGTCCTTGCTGCCAAACAAAAACTATTTTGAACAGGGTAAAAATTTGGCTTAAGTCCACTTTTAAAAAACAAGTCCCCAGCAGAGTCGCCAATCTGTCGCGACCGAACACCCGAGCCCTCTTTGGACAACAACATGCAAAAAGCAGGGAGGACTCGCCTGGTACGTGCTAAGTCTAGGTTCAGGACTTAACTCGGGCTCTCCCAAACTCATACCATATCGCGACTTAAGGTTTAAGTTTTTAACATGTGGGTGATTTACATACAGGAGTCACCACTAATCAATTTGGGTAGGTCGATTAGAAATCCAAATAGGGTGACGGGAGGATCACCCTATTCCTACGAACCAGAGATTAATTGAATTCGGGAACTTGGTTACACTAGTTGGATAACTAATGTCCTTTCGGTACCATTTTACCCTATTCATTTTTTTGAAAACATTTATCAGGCAATTTAGATTGATTTTAGGACCATTCTCCTAATATGTGAGGTGATCAAGCGAGTGCATAATCAGAAATGATCAGCAGTCAGGAACACAACAAGTCATGCAGTCTAAGGTTCTAATCTTAACTAAGTCAAATGACATTCAGACACACAATAGTTCATGCAATTTGTATTTTAAAAAAACATGCATAATAACACAACGGTAATAATAAAACATGTGACATACTATCGCATGATTTTTTGGCTTATTTAGTTTAAATAAAACAACAACATGCATAATTATGAAGGATTAAAACACTCAGATAAGTCACAAAAAAAGATTTTTTTTTAAATTTTTAAAAAAAAAAAAAAATGAAACTATTTTATATTATTATTTTTTTGAATTTTTTGAATATTTTTTTCTGAAAAAAATGAAAAAATAAAATATAATAAAATAAAAAATGGAAACGAAAATATTATTATTATTTTTTTAAAATTTTTTTTAAAATTTTTTTAATTACAAAAACGAAAATGAAAAAGGAAAAGAAAAACTCTTTTTTTCTTTTTAAAAATAAAATAAAATAAAATTAAAATAAAAAAACCAGTCGGGTCGGGTCAGATCCGGATCGGTTTGGAACCGACCCGGGTTAATGGATCTGACCCGGATCGTTGACTCGAATCGGATCAGCTGAATTGGGTCGGTCGGACCGACCTGGTCAACAAATCCGACCTGGTCTTTGACCGGGTCGAGTCGGAACCCGGTTCGCATCCGAACCGAAGGAGCGTTGCCCGTGGGCCGAAAATTGACCTCTCGTCGGCGAACCCAAACCGCGGCCATACCAATTAGCTTCCGGCAGCTCCAACAGCCCCGCCGCCGCCGGGCCGCCGCCGCCACGATCGGGCGAGGCGAATACAAAACAACCTCTTTTGAGGTATTTCGTCGAACACTTAGTGTGCACGCATCAAAACAGTGATGCGTTTCGCCTCCGATTTAACCAAACGGGCTTCGGTTGTCCACCTTACTTGTGATGGTGACGCATATGCCACGGGGATTTACCAGATGGGTCGAATCGCGAAATGGTAGGCGTAATCCCGCCAAACCGAGAGGGAAAAACAGAGCAAAATAGGGGTCATGGCCGTGAGCTCATCAGCTTGATGGCGCCACGGACGGCTTCCTGCCATTCAAGGCAATGATAAGCTCGTCGCCTTTTCTTGGTCCGGACGTGGCCTCAAGTAGCTCTCTCTCTCTCTATTCTCTCTGTATTCTCTCTCTCTTCTCTCTCTGTGAACTTTTTTGGAAAATGGCCGACCGGCCTCTCTCCCTCTCTCTCTCTCTCTCTCTCTCTCGATTTTATAGTGCTTTAACACTGCTCGCTCCCCATCGTCACCGATGAGCGGCCTCGCAGACCGCCCAATGGCCCATCAATCCTGGGCGGACATAGCCGGTGCGTAGGGGGGCCGGTTCTGGTCATGGCAGAGAGGCAGGGGGGAGGCGAGGAAAAACAGAGAGAGGGAGGGCCGAAATAGAAGACGGGATCGCCATTAACAGCGCCCTCAGAAGCGCAGTCGCTTCCTACCGCCCGCCGACGGGATAGGGCGTCAAGCACCGCCTGGCCGCCTCTGCGGCCGGCGAGGCATCAGGGAATGGAGAGCGACGGGGGGGAAGAAGGAAGGAGGAGAAGGGGCTGGGCCGAGCCAGGCCTAGCCCACACGGGGCAAAGAAAAAGAAAAGAAAGGAAAAAGAGGTAGGCTGGGCCCGCGGGAAGGGGGAGAGAAAAAAAGAAAAGGGAAAGGATCAGGGGAGGAGGCCCGCTCGGGGGGAAGGAAGAAACGGGCCGGGTTGGCCTGGCCCCGACCCGGCCAGACTCGTTTTTTCTTTCTTCTTTTTTTAATTAATTAATTAATTATTTATTTATTATTATTTTTTTGAATTTTTTTTTAAAAATTAACATTTTAATAGACCATATTAACACAAATATGCCTAATTTCTATATGCAATGCATTTAAATAGAAATATTTTTTTTGTTTTAGGAACTAATAAATTAATTCCTAAATTTTGTGCAATTGATTTTGGGCAAATTAAAAATAGGTGTCAACAGGGATTTATTGCGTGATTTAATTGATCATTTTTTATTCGCATACTCCAATTTCTACGATATACTCTTTCTCTAAATTTGATTAATTGAAAGCATCGGGCATAGGCTTTTTGTAGATGCAAAAATCGAGTAAATAGGATGTTGGGAACAAAAGTTATGCCCACAAAAATAAAATCACATAAATATAATTTTTGAAAATTTTTTCAATATGATGAATTGAAAACATCGAGTCGCTCGACGGAAAAGTTATACCTAGTAAAAGTTTGAAATTTGTGTAAACGTCACATGTATATAATTTTTCAAAATTTTTCTCAATTTGATGAATTAAAAGCATCGACTCAGGCTTTTCGATGGTGCAAAAATCAAGTTAATGGAATGTCGGGCATTAAAGTTTACCTGGTAAATTTTGCTAAATTTATGAAAAAATTACATGAATATAAGGTTTTAATTTTTTTTCACAATTTGATGAATTAAAAGTATCGGATCACGGGCTTTTCGTTTGTGCAAAAATTGAGTAAATGAAATGTTAGACGGGAAATTTTACCCGGTAAAAACTATGCCAAATTTGTGTAAAAACCACATGTATATCATTTTTCATATATTGAGAAGAAGCCCCACGATCCGAAGGGCTCCGTGCTTTCCCGGATCCTCTAGGGAGGAAGGATGTTAAAGGGGTTTACTTATTGCTTGGCAAAGATGTTAAGATATACCTAGGCACAAAACCTTAAAACGGTTGCCTTATAATTCTCGGTGGTGTGGATAATATGACTGTTGAAAATTTCATTTACTGTATAATTCCTCTTCGTTCATGTATATAGGTCAAGGAAGTCTACATAGTCATAAAGAGATCGATTTGGGAATATGCAGAGCATTTGGATGGCAAATTTAAGTGCAAGTTTTGCAACAGAATATTTCCTGGCCGTCTTCCAAGAGTTAAATTGCATTTGTCGACTTAAAGGCAGTGATATAGATATATGCACGAAGGTGCCCAAAGATGTTTGAGCTGCCATTGCCGAAACAATTTTTGGTCCTAATAAAAGAGCCAAGCTGAAGCTTGATTCAGGTAACACCGAAGAGACTTCGCTCAAAATGCTTATCAGTAAGGACTGCGTAAAGGTTATCCTTACTTGACTTTGTTCATCCTATTGAATGATGTCATCCTTTATTGACTTTGTGAATGGCATGGTTGAACATAGTTCCTGTTATAAGTTGCCTTGTTCTTTAGTAGTCAAAATGATGTTAGTTCCTGATTTGGAAAAGGAAATTGGGGAGCATGTGGCGAAGGTGAAGAAATCATGGGATACAACCGGCTGCACGCTCATGTCTCTATTTGGTGCAATGAGGAGAGATCCTTCATTGATATCTTTGCCTGGTATAATAAAGGGATGGTACTATTGAATGCCTTGAAATCCACCAGGATGAGTTAACAAGCACTTTGCTATGGAGTCTATATATTTTGTCACTCGAGAAATGGGGGCCAACAATGTTGTGCTTTATGTAACCAACGGCCGTGAAAAGGCACTTGATCAAGCAAGAACTATTGTTACTAACATTCACAAGCGTGATGGCATCTTATCATTAATGAATCAGTTCACAAACAACTTGGAGTTGAAACAATCATCAACAAACAATGAGGATTAAATTGCTAAACATGCTCTATTTCAACGTGCCACTTAGCGATTTATTGGGTTATTTAATTTATTATTCTTGATACACATGCTCCAATTTCCAAAATACACTATTTATCTCAATTTGATTAATTGAAAACATTGGGTAAAGGCTTTCCGTAGATCCAAAAATTGAGTAAATGGGACAACAGGCGAAAAAATTATTCCCAGTAAAAGTTTGACCAAATTTTTGTAAAAACACATAAATATAATTTTTGAAATCATTGGGTCAGGGACTTTTTGTAGGTGCAAAAATCGAGTAAACGGGATGTCGATGGAAAAATTATGCTTGGTAAAAGTTTGAAATTTGTGTTAAAGTCACATGAATATAATTTTTCAAAAATTTTCCCAATTTGATTAATCGAAAACATCGGGTCACGGGCTTCTCGTTGGTGTAACTCAAGTCAATATGATGTCAGATGGAAAAGTTCGCCAGGTAAAAGTTTTTCCAAATTTACGTAAAAATAACATGAATATAATTTTTCAAAAAAATTTCCCAATTTGATGATTTGGAAAAATTGGGTCGCGGGTCCCTAAGTGCATAACTCAAGTTGATGAAACATCAGATGGAAAAGATATGCTACGGGTGTGACATTTCGGATTTTGGCCCATTTTTGGGGTTATAAAATGCGCAATTTGTCAATGTGCTCATAGTAAAATCTCGCCCAGGAACTGATCACTTCCGGTTATCATTTTAAATTAGAGATTTCGCTAGAATCACACTCGATCAAATTTGGCCGTTATTTAGATCTCGAACTTGGCAGTCGATTTTCGGAAGTTTCAGGATGAAATAAATTGGACGATGTCAATATTATCGTAGCCAACGTTAAGATTGTTAGGAATAATGGAAAAATGGGAGTTTTTGACTTGGTGCGAATTTGGACTAGTAGACTGTGACATTCCGGATTTTGGCCCATTTTTGGGATTTATAAAACGTGTAATTCGTCAGTGCGTTTATAATAGAATTTCGCCCGAGAACTGATCACTCTCGGGTTCTTATTTTTAAAAATAGAAATTTTACTAGAATCGCACTCGATCGAATTTGTAATTCGTCAGTGCGTCGATTGGTTGGAAAATATTGGAAATTGGAACCTTTAAAGTCGATATTAAAGGTGACCTTAAAGCTACATTACCTTGGATAGAGGAGGGGCTTTTAAGATATTGGAGTACATTGATGAGGAAAAAGTGACCCTGGCTATATATTAACTCCAAGAACATGCAAGTGATTGGTAAGAGGACCCCCAAAGTAGGATATTTTGAAGGGCATAATTCCAAAATAGGGTGTCGTTGTCGAGGCCTTCGATGAGAAGTACATTTAGAGAATGCGCGAGGACAGAAAATGACATAGTTTCTTGGGCTTCACTAAAATCGGATGTCAGTCGATCAGTACGAGGTCAAGTAGTAAGGTTACCGAAGTACGCACTAAAGATGGTCAAAGACCATGTGGATGGGACAAGGAGGTTTCAGGATGGATTGGAACCGAAATTTCGCAATCAGTTGGTACTTTTGGGTCTTAAGGAATTACAACGAGTTGTAAGAGAGAGTTCGATGGTTGACACGGATATGAATGGAAGGACTGCCGCTTTTGGATCACGGTTCGCGCCGGCTAGGGACAATGGGAACTGTGGAAAGAAGCCTATGGTAAAGAATTGGAGATTTGTCCCTCTAGTAAGAAAGAATTTTGAAAAGCCGAATTGCTACTCCAATGCTGCATGTCGGTCTTATGGAAAGAGGTATAGGAATGGCCATTGCCAAGATAAAAGTGAAACATGTTGTGGATATGGACAGTAAGGTTACCGGATGAGAAATTGTTAAACCAATAGGTTAGGTCACTAATGCAATCGCAGCAACCGCAGGTAAGACATTAAGTGAGAGCTATCCTGCAGATTAATTAAAATCGATTAAGGACGTAAGGAAAAATGTATGTTGTGGCTGAGAAGAAAGTGAAGGATATGCCTTGAAAGTCTAGATGTGTTATGAGATGGTGTTTGATATAATAGGAGATGATTTTGAAGTTATTACGTGAATGATTATGTACGACGTATTATCACTTATGGTGGATAGGCGCAATCAATTTATGGATTTCTGATTTACTAGTGACATTCTTGGACGAGTTTGGAAGAATGAGTTATACTTGGAAATTTCAGATTTTATAAAGAACCGAGGTGATTTGTTTTGGGAGATTGTTGGATCGAAATTGGATGGATTGAGCTTTGTCTTTGAGGTAAAAAAAAAATCAATTTGGGGCTGATTAGTTAGTTGAGGAATCAAGGCTAAAGGACATAGCCGAGGTGTGTAATCTTCCTGATGTCTTTCCTTAGGAAATTGCCGGGATTGTCACCTGATAGGAGAGTCGAGACTATGGTTGAGTTGACCCCAGGGACAAAACCAACCTTGGGAACGCTCTACAAGAGGTTATCGTCGAAATTGAAGGAATCAAAAGTCCAAACGTGGGAGTTATTGGATGAAGGTTTTATTCGTCTGAATGGGTCTCCATGGGGAGCGCCAGTTTTATTCGTGAGAAAAAAGGACGGATCGTTAAGATTATGTATTGGCTATAAACAGTTGAATCAGGTGACTGTTAAGGATAAATGCCCATTGCCAAGAGTAAATGACTTGTTCGACCAGTTACAAGGGACATCAATAATTTGTAAGATCGACTTGAGGACTGGTTATCACTAATTGAGGATTGAGAAGGAGGATGTATCGGAGTCGGCAGTTAGGACGAGGAATGGACACTACGAATTCATGGTGATGCCTTTTTGGACTGACAAATGTCTCTACAGCTTTTATGGATTTAATGAATTGGGTGTTCAAGGAATTTCAGGATCAGTTTGTAATTGTGTTTATAGATGATATCCGGGTATACTCAAAGATTCCTGCTAAGCATGAGTTACATTTAGAAAAAGAGTTCTACGGACTTTAAGGAAACACGCACTCTACGTTAAGTTTAATAAGTGTGAATTCTGGCTTCATCAAGTGGCGTTCTTAGGACATGGGATACCCAGGGAAGGAATTGCAGTGGACTCGATGAAGATTGAGGCCATCACGAATTGGTCGAGATCGACAACGGTAATCGAGATTTAGAGCTTCTTGGGTCTGGTAGGTCATCACAGATGTTTTGTGGAAAGTTTTTTTTGCGTTAGCTACATCATGGATGCGTTTGCTAAAGAAGGAAAGGAAATTTGAATGGATGGATATGTGCAAAAGAAGTTTTCAGGAACTAAAACAGAGGTTGATGACCGCGCTAGTATTGACGATTCCATCAGGTCCAGGAGGATATGAAATTTATAGTGACGCGTCGTTAAGAGGATTGGGAAGTGTGCTGGTGCAATACGAGGGAGTAGGGGCATATGCATTGTGGTAATTGAGGCCACATGAGCAGAATGATCCGACATATGACTTGGAATTAGTTGCGATTATTTTCGCCCTTAAGATTTGGAGACATTACCTGTGTGGAGAGAAATTTCAGATTTATGTGGATCATCAGGATTTAAGATACTTGTTCTCCCAAAAGAAATTAAATATGAGACAGCATCGTTGGATGAAACTCTTTAAGGGCTCTGACTGCGATATTATGTATTACCCTGGAAAAGCTAATAAGGTAGCGGATACACTGAGCCGGAAAATCGAACATCGCGCATATGATGGTCAAGGAGTGGACTCTGTTGGTGGGAGTTCGGGATTCAGGATTTAAGTCTGAAGTGAGTTATGTCTCGAGTCTGCTTGCCGCATTGAGGATTGAACTAGAAATACAGACTAAGATTAAGGCTCTACAATTGACGGACCTGGAGATTTAGAAGATTTGAGTATGGATACCACAGAAAGGAAATCGAACTTTTAGGTATTCGAGGATGGGATTCTAAAGTTCCGTGGTCGGTTATGTGTACCTAATGATGCAGAATTAAAAGAAGAGATTTTATCGAAAGTACATCGTAGCAACTACAGTATTCACCCAGGTAGCACGAAAATGTATCAGAACTTGTGACAGTATTATTGGTGGAATGATATGAAAGTGGACGTGGCTAAACATGTGGCTAAGTGTTTCACATGCTAACAAGTGAAGGCGCAACATTGCAAGCCGGGTGGAATGTTGCAACCATTGAAAATTCTCGAGTGGAAATGGGATTACCGAGGAGCCAGAGGGGCCATGATTCGATTTGGGTGATAGTTGATCGGTTGGCAAAGTCAGCATAATTTCTACCAGTGCGAAAGGACTTCGCCTTGGAAAGGTATGCCGAGATTTACGTGCGATAAATAGTCCGTCTGCACGGAGTGCCAACGACAATCACTTCAAACCGGGATCCTAAATTCATTGTCGCTTTTGGATAAGTCTTCGTACGGCATTAGGGACAAAGTTGCAAATTAGCTTGGCCTATCATCCTCAGACATATGGCGAGTCTGAAAGGACAATTCAGACTTTGGACGACATGCTACGGGTATGCATATTGGATTTTAAAGGTAGCTAGGAGGAATAGTTGCTCTTAATTGAGATTGCCTATAACAATAGCTACCAGCAGAGTTTTAGAATGGCACCGTTTAGGGTATTGTATGGCAGTGTTTGCAGAACACCGGTTTGTTGGGATGAAGTGGATGAGAGGAGCATCACGGGTCCTAAGTTGGTTTAGTAGTCAATTGACACAGTCAAGGTGTGATGTGGGAAAGTGAAGAGTTGATGCGACACCAGTACCTCCATTTGTTTGAATAGTTGGGTTGGATTGTAAATTTCGAGGACGAAATTTTTGTAAGGGGGGAAGAATTGTGATATTCCGGATTTTGGCCCATTTTTGGGGTTTATAAAATGTGTAATTCGTCAGTGCGCTTATAATAGAATTTCGCCCGAACTGATCACTCTCGGGTTCTTGTTTTTAAAAATAGAAATTTTACTAGAATCGCACTCGATCGAATTTGGCCGTTATTTAGACCCCGAACTTGGCAATCAATTTCCGGGAGTTTCGGGACAAAATAAATTGGACGGTGTCGATATTATTGTGGCCAGCATCGAGATTATCAGGAATAGTGAGAAAGTGGATTTTTAACCGGGTGCAAATTTAGATTAGTAGACCTCCCTCGTAGTGTGTCTTGGGTTATTTTATTTTGGCCTTTTTGCCCTAGATTATTATTGGGATTTATCATGGACTGTTAGGCTATTTTTTGAATTTAAATTGGGGCTGTTAAGTCGAGTTTCGATTCACACCGTGTCCATTGAATCGCGCTTGAAAAATTTTAATTAGTCCTTTCTCTCTCTTTTTCTCTCTTTCTCTCTCCTCTCTCCTCTGTCAGTTCCCCCTTCCCCGCGCACGTCCGCCTCTCTCTCTTCCTTTCCCCTCTCTCTCTCTCTCTCTCTCTCTCTCTCTCTCTCTCTCTCTCTTTTTCTTTTCCCCCGCTGCCGTGCACCTTACCCATGTATGTCCCTCCCCCCCCCCCTTTTCTACCCCCTTTTCTGCCTCTCTCTTCTCTCTCCTCTCTCCTTCTTTCTCTTCTCTCCTCTCTTCTGTCTCTCCCCCCTCTTCCTTCTTTCTTCTTTGGCCCGATCGCCTCTGTTTAGATTTCACCAGCCCACACGATCACCGTGATTTGAGTTATTTCCATTTTGGGCCTTTGTCGCCGGCGCGCGTTAAGATTATGTATTGGCTACAAATAGTTGAATCGGTGACTGTATTAAGGATAAATGCCCATTGCCAAGAGTAAATGACTTGTTAGGCCAGTTACAAGGGACATCAATAATTTGTAAGATCGACTTGAGGACTGGTTATCACTAATTTGAGGATTGAGAAGGAGGATGTATTGGAGTCTCGGTTAGGGCGAGGAATGGACACTCTGAATTCATGGTGATGCCTTTTGGAGTGGTGAAACGTCTCTGCAGCTTTATGGATTTAATGAATTGGGTGTTCGAGGAATTTACGGATCAGTTTCTACCTCCCTCTGTTTATCCCTGATCTCCCCTATACTCAAGGTTCTCTCTAAGCATGAGTCTCCCTCCCGTTCTCGCTCACCCTTGTTCTCTCCTCCCAAAGACGTCAACCCTCCGGGTTCCGCCGCCGTCGCCCGCCGCCGATCGCCACCCCCGACCGACCACCAGCGGCCGCTCCGAGCCGCCCCTGTCCGCTGGCTTTGAACGAGCCCACACCCTAGCCCGCCACTGTTCATCTTGATGCACCGTTCATCCCGAAACATTGTTCATCCGGGCACTATTCACTATAATTACTGTTCATCCGAGCACTATTCATCCCGGGGCCCATTACTGTTCATTTTGAGCACTGTTGATCGGGCTCGTTACTATTCATCCAGCCCGTCTTGAGCCCGTGCGGGTTTTTCTCCGGACCAAAGCCTTGTAAGTGACCTCCTAATCCTTATTTAGGACTATGGGTATTTTTAGACTTGTTTAGGACGTGATTAGTACCGGGTTAGGGGCTAAACGTGGATTGTGGGCAATTTTCGTAAGTGCATAATTGATAGATTTAAATTGTGAGAATTGTGGGGCTTAATTAACTGACTAATTATGATGGACTAATTGATAATATTGTCGTGGCGTGTGTGGGAGAATTTGACGTGTGATTGTGACCGGCTTGAATGTCGGAATTGTGAGCCTGTGATTTGAAATTGGGATGGTTTCGGGTGCATAATACTGGCTAATGTAGGTGGGTCAATAATTGGCTTGTTGTGGCATTCGTGGATG
Source organism: Syzygium grande (assembly GCA_024733475.1). Classification (NCBI taxonomy): domain Eukaryota; kingdom Viridiplantae; phylum Streptophyta; class Magnoliopsida; order Myrtales; family Myrtaceae; genus Syzygium; species Syzygium grande. Next base: position 20,665,873 of record JAMXDD010000001.1, read on the forward strand.
GGCTTGGTGTTCGCATGTGGTCAGCGTGAATAATGGATTTGTAGGCCAGTGTGATGGGCTGTGATGTGAATTGGAATTGTACGACTCGTTGATTTGGTGAGTTGTGACGTGGTGAACATGTCCTAGGTTTTGATCGGTACGACTTGTGAATTTGGCAAATTGAGATGTTGCGAGTGTGTCTTGAATTTGGTTGGTGCGATATGTGAGAATGGCGAAATTGTGTTGTGGTGCATGTGCATGTGAAAAAGCCCGGATCGATCGGAGGGCTGCCAACCTGAGGCGTAGGTTACACGAGTGTGGCGAATAAGGCTTGACTAGACTTGAGGTGTAGGTTACGCGGGTCATTGGAAAGGAAAAATGTCCTGAGACGTGGTTATGCGGGACCGAGCCCGACTTGATATGAGGGCTGAACTTGAGGCGCAGAGGCGTGGGCTGTGAGATGGGGCCCAAGGCGCAGTGGCGCGGGCCGAGTGAATGGACCTAGGAGGTTGTGGAAAGTTGTTCGACCACGCATGCGACCTGAGTGTGATTGAATTGATTGAATTGACAGATTGATTGGGTGATCGGACTGGTTGAATTGATTGAGTGCTATTGTGGCTGGCGTGTGAATGATCGCGATATGTTAGACTATTATTATTATTATTATAATACTATGTGTGAATGACGTGTAGAGTCGGCATGCGTTTAATGGCGAGGTAAGCGCTTTGAGGTGAATTCGTTAGAGTAGGAGTTAGATTGCATGTATTACTCGTCTGGGTACGCATTGGCCTATATAGAGTTTAGAGTGTTGCTTATTGAGACTCGTTCTCACGGTTATTATATAACCATTTCAGATCCACAACCGTGAGTGACTAGAGACGCTGCAAGGGCATCTCGGAGATTAAGGATGGGTCAAGTATACTGTATTTTGAGTCCGCCCTTTTTGTAGAGGAGTTAAGTTTGCGACGATTGTCCCCCTTCGAGAAATGTGGTTCTATTATTGTGGCCTAGCTCAGGGATTGTCTTTTGTGGACGTTATAGGTATCTGCTAAGTGTAGAAATCACAGTTATTATTTTGTACTATTGTTACCCCTTGTCATAATAAATTGTCCGGGTTGTTCCTATTTGTTTCCGCGTGTGCTTAATCTCTGATGTTTTGGGTTGGGTCGGCGACGTATCTGGGACGTCGCATTCAATGATCGACCATCGAGGGATATCGCGAGCTCGGCGAGGTCCGGGGCGTGACATAGACCTCCCTCGTTATAGTTTAGTTTAATTAATTTGGCCTTTGTCCCTTTTTATATTCGAGGCTTATTCTGGACCGGTAGATCGTTTTTTATTTTGAATTTGGGCCATCGGATCGCAATTAATATTAGAATGTTTGTTTTTTTTTCTTTTATTTCTCTCTCTCTCTCTCTCTCTCTCTCTCTCTCTCTCCTCTCCTCTCCTCTCCCCGGCGTGCATCCCATGCCCGCATCCCTCGGCCTATATCCTATGCCAGACCTACTCCCTCTAACACTCTCTCTCTTCTCTCCCCTTCTCTTCCTTTTCTTTTTCTTCTTCTTCTTCTTCTCTTTCCTTTGCCCTTGACCAGGTTATGCTCCTTGCTCTTTCGAGCCATCGACCACCATCGACCCCCCTCGCCTCCGCCCATGCCCCACCAACCACCGCCGCCGCCCCGAGCTGCCGCCTCGCTCGTCGCCCTAACCGCCCGCTCATTGACCACCCGGGCTGCATGCGTGCTAGCCCTTGCGTCCGCCGCGATCCGGCATCGCCGGCCGTACCCGACACCTCTCGTCCTCCGGCCACCTAAGACGCCGCCGTGCCACCCCCGGCTGCCGCGCGACCCTTTTTTCCCCCTTTTCTCTTCCCCGGAGCCGTCCCCTGTTTTGAACTTCTGGCTCCACCACCACTTAGGAGCCCATTAAGCCCGCCGCCCCGCCTCTGCCCCTCGTACTCTCCCCCCGGCCACCCGCCCCCTCTGCCCCTTTAGCCGCCGCCACCTCCCTCACCCTGTTTTTCTCCCCTCCCGATGCCTCCCCTATTTTGGTTTTCCCCGACGCCACCGCCGCCGCACGCCGCCCCAGCCGGGCGCCTGCCCTGCCGAGCCGCTTTCGAGCTGCGCCTTGCTCGTATTGTCCATTTCCGAGCACTATTCATCGTGGCCGTACTGTTCATTTGTCCAACACTATTCACGGCCCGTACTGTTCATCCCAACATTGTTCACGGCCCGTTACTGTTCATTCCGAGCACTATTCACCGGGCCCATTACTGTTCATCCAACCCGTTTTGAGCCCGTACGGGTTTTTCTCCGAGCAAAGCCTTGTAAGTGATATCATAATCCCTATTTAGTATAATGGGTACTATTAGACATGTTTAGAAATTGATTGATTAATTTAGTGACTAATTTTAGAAAATAGATTAGTCGGTTAAATTATTATTAATGCGTGAATTATGTGGCGAGTGGTGGATTGATTTATGGTGATCACGTGGCTGATTGTGGTGTACTGATTGACCGTATCATGGTGGTGCGTGTGGATGAAAATTTGAGCTCGTTTGTGACTGACTTAGATGTCGGGAGTGTGGACTGGTGTATCGGACTTATGATGTGACTGGGATTGGCTTTGACTGGGATTGGTCTGGTGTTTTGAATTGGCAAATTGAGATGTTGCGAGTGTGTCTTGAATTTGGTTGGTGCGATTTGTGAGAATGGCGAAATTGTGCTGTGGTACGTGTGCATGTGAAAAAGCCCGGATTGATCGGAGGGCTATCAACCTAAGGCGTAGGTTACGCGGGTATGACGAATAAGGCATGACTAGACCTGAGGCGTAGGTTACGTGGGTCATTGAAAAGGAAAAGTGTCTTGAGGCGTGGTTACGCGGGACCGAGCCCGGCTTGATATGAGAGCTGAGCCTAAGGCGCAGTGGCGCGGGCCAAGTGAAAGGGCCTGGGAGGTCATGGAGAGCTGTTCGACCACGCATGCAACTTGAATGTGAATCAAATTGATTGATTTGACTGATTGATTGACCGATCGAAATGTTGGCATTGATCGAGTGCTATTGTGGCTGGCGTGTGAATGACTATAGTATGTTATCGAATTATTACCATTATTTTACTACATTCGACTAACGTGTAGAGCCGGCACACACTTTGTCACGCCCCTGAACCCTACGGCGTGTGAGCATCCCTGCCATGGTCGATTTGAGTGCAACGTCCCAGGACGCGCCGCTGACCCAACTCTCAACATAGAGACTTAAAGCACATGCGGAAGCAACTCAACACCCATACAAAGATAAACACACAACCAAGGATAGCCACAGAAATTAACACTTGTACTAGTACTAGATGTCATATACAATATCCAAGTACAACCCGAATACCAAAAAAGTTCAAAAGCAGATCAAGGCCACTACTGACAAAAAGGGGTAAATGGCTCGGGTTCAGGCACTACAACTAGCCGGGGGCTCCTCCCAAAAACGCATCGGTATGCCTGCCATCCTCAAGGCTGGGGGTTTGAAAATGTGGTTTCAACAACAGTGAGAATAAATCTCAGCGAGTAATTCCCTAAACCACACCAAATTCAAAACATAACTGACTCGGGTCCTTGGGCCTAAATCTAAATTAGCTTGACCCTACAGGTTAGGCATTATATATATATAACCACAATTGTACCATAACATTTAGATCGCAGTACAAATACACATATCACTTAATTCCGATATATGTAATGCACGTGCTCATGTTTGCACTAGCAATGCAGTAACGCACACTCGCATGCTAGCACTCTGCCATTTACCAATTTCTCCTTCGACCCGCATTAAACGCATCAGGTCCGACCCGCATAAAACGCATCAGGTCTATTATTTCGAGATCAATCTCTGGCCCGCGTAAAACGCATCAGGCTCATGACACATTACCCACGTAAAATGCATCAGGTTGTTCATCTTCCGGTAAACCGGGCATCGTCCCGCGTAACACGCCTCAGGACGGGTTCACTACCCCGCGTAAAACGCATAAGGGTTTATTGTGATCACACATTCACAGGCACCAATTTTATCTAAACCCCGCGTAAGACGCATCAAGGCATTTTAAGTAATCACAATGCACATGTCATTCGGGCACGCTCATATATGCACATGTCGTGCCAATGCGTGAGATGCACATTCATGGTTATACATTCATATTTGGGCATTTACATGCGCGAATCACGATGTAACATGCTCAACTTGCACCGCGCATAATCAATTCTATAAATCAACATGCCCAATCAGACAATCAATTTCAATTCAACTATGGCATTAACTTAACACGCAATTTATGCACGAAATTCACACAACTGGGTCAACAAGAACTCGTGCATTCAAGATCCACCAAGCCATTCCAATCCTAGTCCCGCTAAACAAGCAACATGGCAACCTAAAATCAATCACAACAAGGCTCATTTAGCTAATCAATTGATCAATGTGATCATTCCTAGTAATTGTACGATTAAACCTCAAATTGATCGTGCCGCGCCCAAATTAAATCCCGTCGTGGGCCACCACTATACCACACTTTCTAGGCTAATAATTATCGCCAAAATGCTCCATTATGCTCCTCAAATATCATTCTAATCAGCCACCACAAGACCAAATACGACGCGCACTATAATCCAAAATTGAAACCGAATCTAGTCGAACTCGGGCCGTTTCGATCCAATAATTTCCAGCCAATGAACAACATCTCTCGGGTCACTAAACCTCGATAAAATGATCACGCTACACCACCAAATCAGCCACGACATCGGCCCTTAATAATCTTCACAATTTAACCCACAATTTACCCTAATTAACCCCTAAAACCCGACTAGAAATGCAATTTAACCTAATTAGGGTTTAGGGTCAAACTCACCGAATGTCCTAGGCTTGAAACGGGCCGAACACGCGACGAAAAGGGGCTGGGCAGCGGCGATCCCTTGCAAGAACAGTAATGGTGGTGGCGGCTCCGACGAACGGCGCGAGCCTAGGCGGAAGGGCTGTTGGTCGTGGCGGTCGGGAGGGAGAGGACGGACTGGTGAGGCTGGTGAGGTGTGGGGTGGTGGTTCCTGGCGACACCTGGTTCCGCAAGCCGGCAAATGGAGGGCGAAGGAAGAGAAACAAGGGAAGAAAAAGCGTGAGCCGAGGGGTGAAGGTGAGGGAGAGAGAATCAGGTCGAAAGGGGCGGATCAAGTTACCGGGTCGGATAAGCTGGGCCGAAAGGTACGAATGCACTGTGATGGCTATAGGCTTGTCAAAGTGTGGGGATCGCTGGATAGGAAATAGGGAGAGGCCGAGGAGGAGAGAGAGGGGGGGAACTGGTCTCACGGCGGTCGGAGGCGGCATAGCGGCTTCACGGTGGCCGGGTGATGGAGGATAGGCCAGTGGGTGGCTGGGTAGAGCCCGATCGCGGTGGTCATAGCGACGAGCTGCTGCTCGCACGCCTCACGGGCAGGTCGGCAACGGCGCGGCTGCTGGCGAGAGGGCCGAGTTGGTCCAGTGAGCTGGGGCGGACGGCGGCACGCGGCATCAAGCGGAGACAGAGGGCGGTCGTGCGGCGTTTGGTCGGGAGAACAGACGCACACCCACCCAGAACCAGTCGGGGAAGAAGGAGAGAGAGGAAGAAAAAGAAGAAGAAGAAGAGAAAAAGAAAAGAAAGAAGGAGGAGAGAGAGGGCAGTAGTAGAGGGTAGGTCTGCAGGGCATGGGGGGATGGGACGTAGGCGGGGAAACGTGCGCGCATAGGAGAGAGGAGAGAGAGAGAGAGAGTAAGAGTAAAAGAGAGAGGAAATGATTAAAAAAAACAATCATTCAAATATTAAATGCGACCAGATGACCCAAACTCAAAACCGAAAATTATTTACCGATCCAAAATAAGCATCGCATATAAAAAGGGACAAAGGCCAAATTAATTAAACCAAAATATAACGAGGGAGGTCTACTAGTCCAAATTTGCACCTGGTCAAAAACTCCCCTTTTTCCATCATTCCTGACAATCTCAACGTTGGCTACCATACTATTGACACCGTCCAATTTATTTCATCTTGAAACTCCCGAAAATCGACTGCCAAGTTCGGGGTCTAAATAACGGCCAAATTTGATCGAGTGCGATTTTAGCGAAATCTCTAATTTAAAATGATAATCGGGAGTGATCAGTTCCCGGGCGAGATTTTACTATAAGTACACTGACAAATTACGCGTTTTATAAATCCCAAAAATGAGCCGAAATTCGGGATGTCACAACTCTTCTCCCTTTACAAAAATTTCGTTCTCGAAATTTACAACCCAAACCCGACTATTCAAACAATTGGGGGTATTGGTGTCGCATCGCCTTCTCGCTTTCCCATGTGGCACGTTCCGTGTCACATCCCGATTTTTGGGCTTGGGAAGCTGCAGGTAAAATTTTCAATTTCAGTCCCTAGGAATTGGCTATGGGTTAAGTTTGACGGTTTTCCAATCAGAACAAAATTGTTTTCTCTTGTTTTGGAAAACCTAGTTTTAGGATCATTTGTACCTTTTTGTCTTGTTATTTTTGGGGAGACTTTTGTGATCCGAATTTCTAAATACTGTCTTCTGGAAAGTTGTTCCAAACATTTTGAAGTTTTACTTAATTTAATTTCAGAATTTTTGGAGTTAAGATGAGTGGTACGATGGCCTGATTTTCGGATTATGTGAAACTGCCCGGAATGAGTATTTCGGTGATGTTTACACCGTCTTGATTTTCTACAAGCTTTTCTGGATCGAGTTTGGAAAAGTTTCCTTCATGAAAGTTGTTGAGAACTTCTTTTTCTATAACGTGTACAAATTTGAGAATTTTCTGAGATAATTTGGATACTGGACAGAGCTTATTTTGAGAAATAAAAATGCTATTCCAGTAAGCTATTTTTAGTCTGTCTTTGAGTGACTGAAAATGGTATTTACAGAGAGATTTAGATTTTGTGTTCTTCACGAAAAGTGTTTATTAAGGTCTTTTTTATGACATATCCGAAATTAAGAATTTTCGGAATTCATTTACTATGATTTCAAGTCCAATTTCGTGAACAGTGCAAAACTGTTCGGTTTTGCCAGATTTCAAAGATTTAGCATTTTCTATATGAAAACGTTGAAATTTGGACTTGGTGTCTTATGGTGATTTAAACTAAGCATTCTGAGCTTTCAAATGAGATATTTTATGCATTTTTCGGAGGTCGGACCAAGGGAAAACGAAATTTGAAAATAAATGGCCAAGAATGAAGCTTGTTCAAGAAGCTTAATTAATGGCTTGTATTAATGCTTGGCCTTCTTTTTCCACAAGCATTTATGAAGCCATTAATGAAAGTTGGACTTTGGAGGCCATCCTCATCATGACTTGTATTAATTGCTTAGACTTTGGTAGCCCTTCATGATGACATGCATTAATGGCTTGCATTTATGATTCTTGACTTTGATGGCCTTCATGATGGCTTGTGAGGTAAGCACTTACCTCATTGCCCCGATGACCTAAGCGCTTACCTCATCCTTTTCGGCCCCAAGTTTCCCCTCCCTATAAATAGAAATAAGGGCCATTCGGCCAAGGGAGAGAGAAGGAGAGAAAGAGAGAGTAGCCGCAAGGGAGAGAAAGAGAGAAATAGAGAGAAAAAGAAAGAAAAGAGAAAGCTTACCGGCGAGGCCGTCTCTCTTTTGTTGTTTGATCGAGTGAGGAAGCCTTATGCAAGGCCGTGGGTTCATGTTCACGCCCGAGAATCGTCGAAACTCCCGTGTTCCTTTCTTGTTCTAGTTTGGTTGGTTGAGTAAGTACACTTCCTAATATCGGGAAAGGAAGTTGTGATGCGTTGTGACACGGTTTGCTTGGACCGTTTCTCGGTCATTTGGTTGATTGTGGTTGGTTCATTTCTTGATTTGATCATGTTTCGTGTTTGATGTTGTTTTGAGATAGAACCGAGCCGTGGTTTGTAACGTGTGCATGATGTAGCCGTGCTTGATGTTCTCTTATTGAACTTTGCTATTGATCTGCCATTGATGCGGGTGCGGTAAGGGCCGGCTTGTGCTAACGGCGATCCCCTCGTCCTCGCTTGATATTAGTAGGTTTACTTACTGGGTCTCCCCGACTCACCCCCCATTTTTCCCACCCTCAGGTTCATAGGATGGTCGAACGGACAGTGACGTCAGGAGGAGTTCGAGCCATGTTGCAATTCGGGGAAAGCGAGGAACGAGAAGTCATAGTGGGGATAGGAAAAACCCAAATCACAAGTTTATTGTGTAAATGGCTATGAAAATATGTGTTGTTGCCATGGCCCGAAGGGCCTGTTAAAACATGTTTGCATACTTTGTAAATATAAGGTTTGCTCATGATGCTGTTGTTTAAATCCCGCTGTTGTTTTGAATGTGATCGTCCCGAGTATGCTTCAGCGTGTTTGTAAATAAAAAAGGATAATGAACGGGACGTCACTTTAATGGCCCCGAGGTATGGGGCGTCACATTCCGTCCCGTGATGTTCCTAGATAACCTTGACCAATGGAATCGTCTTGTTTCTCAACACTTGTTCCTTTCTGTCCTCGATTCGCACTGGCTTTTTCACGTACGACACTCTGTCGTCCACGTCTATTGCTTCATGATTCAGCACGTAGGTCGAATCCGATTCATACTTCCTTAACATTGACACGAGGAAGACATTATGAACTTGTGATAAATTCGGCGGCAAAGTTAGGCGATAGGCCAACGTTCCAATCCTTTCCAAAATCTCAAACGGGCCTATGTACCTTGGACTCAGTTTTCCTTTCTTGCCAAACCGAGACAGTCTTCTCATTGGCGAGATCTTGAGGAATACATGATCGCCAACTTGAAACTCCAACGGTCTACACCTTCAGTCCGCGTAACTTTTCTGACGGCTCTGAGCTGTTCTCAACCTTTCTCGGATAATATTTACCGTTTTCCACCGATTGCTGAACCAACTTTAGACCCGTTATACTTCTTTCTCCTACCTCATCCTAACACAGCAGTGTCCTGCAAGCCCTGCCATATAATGCTTCAAATGGGGCCATTCTGATACTCTGTTGAAAATTGTTATTGTAGGCAAATTCTTCCAAATGTAACTGTTCTTCCCACTTGCTCTGAAAATCTAGCACACACGCTCTTAGCATATCCTCTAAAGTCTGAATAGTCCTTTCAGACTGGCCATCCGTCTGAGGATGATAGGCCGTACTGAATTGCAACTTAGTTCCCAAGGCTAATTGCAGACTTTTCCAAAAATTCGCAGTAAACCGGGGATCACGGTCCGATGTGATTGATACCGGTACTCCGTGAAGACGAACCATCTGATGCATATATAATTCTGCCAACCTTTCTAGCTCGAAGTCCTTTCACACCGTCAGGAAGTACGCTGACTTGGTCAATCTGTCTACTATTACCCAAATAGAATCGTGTCCCCTCTGGCTTCTTGGTAGTCCCGTTACAAAGTCTATGGTGATATGCTCCCATTTCCATTCTGAAATTTCCAACGGTTGCAACATTCCACCAGGTTTACAATGCTGTGCCTTCACTTGTTGGCACGTTAAATACTTGGCTACATGCTTAGCCACGTCCACTTTCATTCCATTCCACCAATAGTACTGACGAAGGTTCTGGTACATCTTAGTGCTGCCTGGATGGATACTGTAGTGGCTCCTATGAGCTTCCGACAAAATCTCTTCCTTAAGTTCTAAATCATCGGGTACGCATAATCATCCTCGAGACCTAAGGATTCCATTCTCTGATACATGAAAGTCTGGTTTCCTCTTAGAGTTATCCATACTCAAAATTTTCTGAATCTCAACGTCCGTAGATTGCAACACCTTGATCTTGGCTTGCACTTCTGGCTCATTCCTTAGTGTCGCCATCAGACTGGAGAGGTGTCCTACCTCAAACTTAAATTCTGAGTCCCGCGCTCCTTCTAATAAGGTCCACTCTTTAACCAACAATTGCGCGATGCTCGATTTCCTGCTCAAGGCATCCGCTACCCGGTTGGCCTTTCCGGGGTGATGCAATATGTCACAATCATAGTGCTTCAGCAATTCCATCCAACGCCTCTGCCTCATATTCAGTTCCTTCTGCGAAAATAAGTACTTGAGACTCTGATGATCCGTGTAAATCTGGAACCTTTCTCCACATAAATAATGCCTCCAAATTTTAAGCGCGAAAATAATTACTGCCAGTTTCAAGTCGTGGGTCGGGTAGTTCATCTCATGAGGCCTTAACTACCGCGATGCATAAGCAACCACCCTTTCATATTGCATTAGCACGCATCCCAATCCTTTAAGCGAAGCATCGTTATAAATCTCATACCCGTCCGGTCCTGAAGGAATCGTCAATACTGGCGCCGTCGTCAATCTTTGCTTCAGCTCCCGAAAACTTTCTTCGCACTTTTCGGTCCATTCAAACTTAGCCTCTTTCTTAAGCAACCTCGTTAATGGAGTGGCTATCGCTGAGAATCCTTCCACAAATCTTCGATAATAACCTGCCAGTCCTAGAAAGCTTCGAACCTCAGTAACTGTCGTCGGTCTCGACCAATCCATTACTGCTTCAATCTTTACCGGGTCCACGGAGATTCCTTCGTCGAAAATTATATGCCCAAGAAACGCAACTCGGTTCAACCAAAACTCACACTTGCTAAACTTAGCATATAGTGCGTGCTCCCTTAACATATGTAGAACCTTTTCCAAATGTACTTCGTGTTCCTCGGAACTCTTTGAATACACTAAAATATCATCGATGAAGACAATGACGAACTGGTCTAAGAATTCCTTGAATATCCGGTTCATTAAATCCATGAAAGTAGCAGGGGCATTAGTCAGTCCAAACGGCATCACTGTAAACTCATAGTGTCCATATCTAGTCCTGAACACTGTCTTTGGAATGTCCTCCTTTTGGATCCTTAATTGGTGATACCCTGTCCTTAAGTCAATCTTAGAAAACACTGAGGCTCCCTGCAACTGATCTAACAGGTCGTCAATCCTTGGGAGGGGATACTTATTCTTTACCGTCACTTGGTTCAGCTGATGGTAGTCGATACACAACCTTAATGACCCATCCTTCTTTCTGACAAATAACACCGGCGCTCCCCATGGAGACGCACTTGGTCGGATAAAACCTTTGTCCAGTAGTTCGTGTATCTAAACCTTTAATTCCTTCAACTCTAACAATGACATCCTGTGGGGCGGCTTTGAGATTAGCTTAGTCCCAGGGGCCAACTCGATAACGAACTCTACTTTCCTTTCTGACGGCAATCCCGGCAATTCCTGAGGAAAGACATCGGGAAAATTGCACACTACTGGTATATCCTCAAGCCGCATTTCACCTGCTGTTGGATCAACCACATTGGCTAAATAACCTTGACAGCCCTCGTCCAACAATTTAGTTGCTTCCACAAACGAAACCCAAAGGATCGAGATTCCTCCTCGATCATCCTCGCTTACAAACTCAAATCTAATCCATGTCCAACTGGCTAAATGGATCACCCAATCACTATCTCACAATAGCCCATTATGGCATTCACACAATCACTTCTAACATAACAGGCTTTACTAACCAATTCAACAAACATGCCCACAATCTCCACTTCCCTTCGCGCCATTGCATACATCCGTCCTTGTGCCGGCGGCCTATTTCCATTAGCCGGCGGTGGATTTCTAGTCTGATTTTCAATTTGAGGTTGTTGTAGTATCGGGGGTCCCGCGGGGTGTTGCTGGGGACCGTTCCTAATTTAATGGTCCAAACCCCCGCATTTGAAGCAAGTCCCAAATCTATTTTGCTGAAGGTTCGGCTTCTCGATGTTTTTCTTGATCAGGGGAACGAATCGTCTGTTTCCCGCCATCGGTTTCTTCCCAAGACAACGGTTGTCCCTAGCCGGGGCGAACCGCGATCCAGAGGTGGCTGCCCTATCATTCTGATCCCGCTCCATAGCCTGAGCCCGTTCATACATCTCATTGTAGTTCTTGATGTTCAACGATATCATCTGACTTCTTAAATCCGGTGTCAGTCCATCCCAGAATCTCCGCGCCTTGTCCCCGGGGTGTTTTACCATCCTTGGCGCGAACCTTGACAATCTTGTGAATTCTGCCTCGTACTGATCCACTGTCATTGATCCTTGGCGGAGTCTGATGAATTCCGCTAACTTCCTTTCTCCAGCACTCTCAGAAAAGAACTTTCCTAAAAAGCTCTCACAAAATACGGCCCACGACTGAGCGGTTCCCTCTAGAAACACCCTTCCTTTGGTGGCCTTCCACCAGTCATTGGCGTTGTCCTGCAGCTGGTACACGGTCAATGTTACCTTTTCGACCTCAGTGTACTCTAGTACTTCGAAGGCCTTCTCCAGTTCCTCAATCCAACGGGGTGCGGTCTCGGGGTCACCCTTGCCATTGAACTTTGGCGGCTTCAGCTTCAAAAACTGCTCTACTAACTTAGACATCGGCCTGACCACATTCATTGGTCCCGGGACTGGGTTCTCCACATTTCCCTGATTCCCACCATTTCCATTGTTCCTGTTATTCCCATTACTCCCATTGGCCCCATTGGCAGCAGCAATGGCAGCCTCAACAGTAGCGGCGATAGTGGCATCTCTCTCTTGGGCCAATCTGCCTCCCAAAATTCCAGCTTCCTTAAGGGCTCTTAGAATTCCATCTACTCTCGGATCCTCAGCAACTCTTACTTGTGGTTCAACACGATTCGGCTCATGACCCCGACCTCTACCTCTACCTCTTCTACGGCCTCGACCTCTACCTCTTCCTTAGTTACTCATCTCCCCAACTTGCAGGTCCATCCTCCTGCTATAATTCCCACATCGGGATTAGAGACCTAACCCAAGCTAAACCGGTCTAAGGTCCTAGGCAGGGGACTTAACGCTATAACAATCAATCACTTAGCATGCGGTTAAGCATAAATAGCATGAGACTTCAATTACAAGAATACGTGTACTGACCTCAAGTCCTGCCGCACCTGTACCTTACGGGTAAATTAAAACAAACACTCAACCAAACACAAGCAGTCAGGAGATACACGTAGCACACGAGGTCACCCTACTGGCTACCCAAGGTCATCGCTCCTTATCACTCCAGGCTTCGACCTAATTGGATTGAGCTGACCTTGCTCTGATACCAAATCAAACGGGGATGTCACACCCCGAACCCTACGGCGTGTGAGCATCCCTACCATGGTCGATTTGAGTGCGACGTCCCAGGACGCACCGCCGACCCAACTCCCAACACAGAGACTTAAAGCACATGCGCAAGCAACTCAACACCCATACAAAGATAAACACACAACCAAGGATAACTACAGAAATTAACACTTGTACTAGTACTAGATGTCATATACAATATCCAAGTACAACCCGAATACCAAAAAAGTTCAAAAGCGAATCAAGGCCACTACTGACAAAAAGGGGTAAGTGGCTCAGGTTCAGGCACTACAACTAGCCGGGGGCTTCTCCCAAAAACGCATCGGTATGCCTGCCATCCTCAAGGCTGGGGGTTTGAAAATATGGTTTCAACAACAGTGAGAATAAATCTCAGCGAGTAATTCCCTAAACCTAAATTAGGCTAACGTGCACCTCCTGACGAGTTTAAAACCACACCAGATTCAAAACATATTTGACTCGGGTCCTCGAGCCTAAATCTAAATTAGCTTGACCCTGCAGGTTAGGCATTATATATATATAACCACAATTGTACCATAACATTTGAATCGCAGTTACAAATACACATATCACTTAATTCCGATATATGTAATGCACGTGCTCAAGTTCGCACTAATGTCATGCCTCAGCAATGCAGTAACGCACACTCACATACTAGCACTCTGCCACTTATCAATTTCTCCTTCGACCCGTGTTAAATGCATCAGGTCCGACCCGCGTAAAACGCATTAGGTCTATTACTTCGAGATCGATCTCTGGCCCGCGTAAAACGCATCAAGCTCATGACACATTACCCGCGTAAAACGCATCAGGTTGGTCATCTTCCGGTAAGCCGGGCATTGTCCCGCGTAACACGCCTCAGGACGGGTTCACTATCCCGCGTAAAACGCATAAGGGTTTATTGTGATCACACATTCACAGGCACCAATTTTATCTAAACCCCGCGTAAGACGCATCATGGCATTTTAAGCGATCACAATGCACATGTCATTCGGGCACGCTCGTATATGCACATGTCGTGCCAATGCGTGAGATGCACATTCATGGTTATACATTCATATTTGGGCATTTATATGCGCGAATCACGATGTAACATGCTCAACTTGCACCGCGCATAATCAATTCCATAAATCAACATACCCAATTAGACAATCAATTTCAATTCAACTATGGCGTCAACTTAACACGCAACTCATGCACGAAATTCACACAACCGGATCAACAAGAACTCGCACATTCAAGGTCCGCCAAGCCATTCCAATCCTAGTCTCGCTAAACAAGCAACATGGCAACCTATAATCAATCACAACAAGGCTCATTTAGCTAGTCAATTGATCAATGCGATCATTCCCAGTAATTGCACGATTAAACCTCAAATTGATCGTGCCGCGCCCAAATTAAATCTCGTCGTCGTGGGCAACCACTATACTGCACTTTCTAGGCTAATAATTATCGCCAAAATGCTCCATTATGCTCCTCAAATATCATTCTAATCAGCCACCACAAGACCAAATACGACGAGCACTATAATCCAAAATTGAAGCCGAATCTAGTCGAGCTCGGGCCGTTTCGATCCAATAATTTCCAGCCAATGAACAACGTCTCTCGGGTCACTAAACCTCGATAAAATGATCATGCTACACCACCAAATCAACCACGACATCAGGCCTTAATAATCTTCACAATTTAACCCCTAATTTACCCTAATTAACCCCTAAAACCCGACTAGAAATGCAATTTAACCTAATTAGGGTTTAGGGTCAAACTCACCGAATGTCCTAAGCTTGAAACGGGGCCAAACACGCGACGAAAAGAGGCTGGGCAGCGGCGGTCCCTCGCCGAAATAGTAACGGCGGTGGCGGCTCCAGCGAATACCGCAAGCCTAGGCGGAGGGGCTGCTGGTCGTGGCAGTCGAGAGGGAGAGGACGGATTGGTGAGCTGGTGAGGCGTGGGGTGGTGGTTCCCAGCAGCGGCACCGGCGGCGGCGGCACCGGCGAGGGCGCGAGGAAGAGAAACAGGGGAAGAAAAAGAGTGAGCCGAGGGGTGAAGGTGAGGGAGAGAGGAATCGGGGCTGAGGGGAGGCGGACCGGCGGTGGCTGGCCGGACGAGCTAGCCGGCGAGCAGCGACGACGAGGATGGCTGGGCTCGTCGGGCGCAGTGGCTAGACTCGTTGGGATCGAAATAGGGGAGAGGCCGGGGAGGAGAGAGAGGGGGGAACTAGTCTCACGGCGGTCGGAGGTGGCATGGCGACTTCACGGTGGCCGAGCGACGGAGGATAGGCCAGTGGGCGGCTGGGCAGAGCCCGGTCGCGGCGGTCGTAGCGATGAGCTGCTGCTCGTGCGCCTCGCGGGCAGGTCGGCAACGGCGCGGCGGTTGGCGGGAGGGCCGAGCTGGTCCGGTGAGCTGGGGCGGACTGTGGCGCGCGGCGTCGGGCGAAGGCAGAGGGTGATCGTGCGGCGTTTGGTCAGGCGAATAGACGCACACCCACCCAGAATCTGTCGGGGAAGAAGGAGAGAGAGGAAGAAGAAGAAGAAGAAGAAGAAGAAGAAAAGAAAAAGAAAAGAAAGAAGGAGGAGAGAGAGGGCAGCAGCAGAGGGCAGGTCTGCATGGCATGGGGAGGGATGGGACGTAGGCGGGGAAACGTGCGCGCATAGGAGAGAGGAGAGAGGAGAGAGAGAGAGAGTAAGAGTAAAAGAGAGAGGAAGTGATTAAAAAAAACAATCATTCAAATATTAAATGCGACCCGATGACCCAAATTCAAAACCGAAAATTATTTATCGATCTAAAATAGGCCTCGCATATAAAAAGGGACAAAGGCCAAATTAATTAAATCGAACTATAACGAGGAAGGTCTGCTAGTCCAAATTTACACCTGGTAAAAAAACTCCCATTTTTCCATCATTCCTGACAATCTTAACGTTGGCTACCATACTATTGACACCATCCAATTTATTTCGTCCTGAAACTTTCGAAAATCGACTGCCAAGTTTGAGGTCTAAATAATGGCCAAATTTGATTGAGTGCGATTTTAGCGAAATCCCTAATTTAAAATGATAACCGGGAGTAATGAGTTCCCGAGCGAGATTTTACTATAAGTACACTGACAAATTACGCGTTTTATAAATCCCAAAAATGAGCCGAAATTCGGGATGTCACACACTTGTTGGTAAGGTAAGTACTTTGAGGTGAATTCGATTTATTGGGAATTAGACTGCATGTATTGCTTATCTGGGTACGTATTGACCTACGTAGGGTTTAGGGTATTGCTTATTGAGACTCGTTTTCACGGTTATTATATAACCACTTTCAGATCCGCGACCATGAGTGATGGGAGACGCTGCAAAAGTAACTCGAAGATCAAAGACGGGTCAAGTACCCGGTGTTTTGAATTCCCCTTTTTGTAGAAAAGTTAAGTTTGCAAACTATTGCCCCTTTCGAGGAATGTGATTCTGTTGCTGTGGCCTAGCTTGGGGTTTGTCTTTTGTGAATGTTGTATGTACCTATCAAGTGTAGGAATTACAGTTATTGTTTCGTACTACTACTGCCCCTTGTCATTATTAATTGTTCGGGTTATTTTTATTTGTTTCCGCGCGTGCCTAATCTCTGATGTTTAGGTTGGGTCGGCGACGTGCCTGGGACGTCGCATTCAATGATTGACCATCGAGGGATGATCGCGCGCTCGTAGGGTGCGGGGCGTGACAGCGGGTGCAAAAATATTTGATTCATCAAATTGGAAATTTTTCTTAATTGAGGGCATCGAAGGGCAAAGAAGAAGAATCATCTTCCGAGTTCAAGTCCTAGCCCAAAGATGGGACTGGCTAATCTGGGCGAGGGTTGAGGACTTGAACTCAGAAAATGTGACATTCCGGATTTTGACCCAATTTGAGATTTATAAAACACGTTATTTGTCAGTGTGCTTATAGTAAAATCTTGCCCGGGAATTGATCACTCTCGGTAATTATTTTAAATTAGAGATTTCGCTAGAATCGCACTCGATCAAATTTGGCCATTATTTAGACCCCGAACTTGGCAGTCGATTTTCGGAAGTTTCAGGACGAAATAAATTGGACGGTGTCGATATTATTGTAGCCAGCGTTGAGATTGTCAGGAATAATGGAAAAAGGGGAGTTTTTGATCTAGTACGAATTTGGACTAGTGGACCTTCCTCGCTATAGTTTGATTTAATTAATTTGGCCTTTGTCCCTTTTTACATGCGAGGCTTATTTTGGACCGGTAGATCGTTTTCGATTTTGAATTTGGGCTATCGAATCGCATTTAATATAAGAATGATTTTTTTTTTATATATTTATCTCTCCCTTTCTCTCTCTTTCTCTCTCTCTCTCTCCGGTCACTCCCCCCTTCGCACATTTGTCCTCCCCCTTGTCAGACCTATTCATTCCTCTCTCTCTCTCTTCTTTTTTTCTTTCTTTCTTTTTCCTTTTCTTTTCTTTTCTTCCTCTCTTCTTCTTCTCCTTATTTGGTTTACCCAGCGCCCTTTGCTTCTAGCTTCTTCTCACCTTCTTTTCGCTCGACCACTTGCCAGGTGACCAGCCCGGCCCCTATCGCCTTACCGTCGCCCGACCGAGCTGTTCGTGGCCGTCCGCCAGCGCGACCCCAACCGGCTGGTCTCCCCTCCTGTTCTAGATCTCGCTCCCAGGCCCCTTCCAGCGCGCGTGTCTTCCCTTCTGCCGCTGCCATTCCGCCACCGCCATGCCTCCTGCCGTCGGCGGTGTTCCCTTCCTTAACCGGAGCCACCATCCGTCTTGTTGATCGTCCGACCGACCCGTCCGTTACCAACCTCTTCTCCCCGATGCGGGCGTACCCGTTCGATGCTCCATCGCCCGCCGTGAAACCCGCCCGGCCCGTTGCCGCCAGCCACCCCCGCCGTACCACCCCCCCCCCCCCACTGTTCCGTGACCCCAGCGCCTCCCTCCCTTCCCTGTTTTGCCCTCATTGGTTTTTTCTCGTCGCCGTCGTGGGCGCCCGGCAACCTTGAGACCAGCTGCCGTCCCGGCGAGATCCCGGTCCTCCCTTGCTGCTGCCGCTTCAGCCGGACCTCTTTGCCGCCTAGCCGGGGGCCAAAAGCCTCGCCGATCGCCGCCGTCTTTGCTGTCCCGACGATTTTCCTCGCTGCCCAGCCTTATTTTCTCGCTCAAATTGGGGTAAGCGACACCCTAAATCTTGTCTAGGACATTGGGTACCTTGTCTAGGACATTGGGTATCGTTAGACAAGTGTAGGGGCTGATTCGTGTGGATTAGGGGCTGTTTGGTGGCTGTTAATGTGGCTGATTTGTGATGGAATTGTGGCTGTTTGGTGGCTGTTAATGTGGCTGATTTGTGGTGGAATTGTGGCTGTTCAATGGCTGTTAATGTGGCTGTTTAATGACTGTTATTGTGGCTGTTTGGAGGTTGTTAATGTAGCTGATTTGTGGTGGAATTGTGGCTGTTCAATGGCTGTTAATGTGGATGTTTAATGACTGTTATTGTGGCTGTTTGGAGGTTGTTAATGTAGCTGATTTGTGATGGAATTGTGGCTGTTTGTGACTAAGGGTGGTGGCTGAATTGTAGTGCAAACGTGGGCTGAATTGTGGCGATTCTAGGGCCGTTTTGTGTGATGATTTGTAGGATTGATTGGTGCTCGAAGTGGGGTCTAAATATGTGATAGTTCGTGTGTGAATTAATGTTCGATTAGTGACAATTGGCATCTGTTGTTCGTTGTTGAAGCGAGTGTATTTGAGTGTGGTTTGATTATGTGAATGATAATGCTTTTTTGTGGGTCATGTGGTGTATGTGATGTGAAAGGTCCTGAGGGGTGTTGACCCGGGATAGAGCCCGGATTGATCGGAGGGCTGACCTGTAGGGTGTTGAGCCGGGTCGTGTGAAAGTTCGTTTTTGAAAGGTCTTGTGGGGTGTTGACCCGGGACAGAGCCCGGATTGATTGGAGGGCTGACCTGTAGGGTGTTGACCCGGGTCGTGTGAAAGTTCGTTTTTGAAAGGTCCTGTGGGGTGTTGACCCGAGACAGAGCCCGAATTGATCGAAGGGCTGCTAGCCTGGAGCGTGTTGACGCGAGTGGCGAGAAAGGACTTGCAGGGTGTTGACCCGGACCATGAGAAAGTTGAAAAGATGCGCATGTGTTTTGGAAATTAATTGAGTTGGGTAATCGTACGTGTGTATGGTGTTTGAGTGATTGTGATATGTACATGAAGTGTTATTGTATTATAATGATTTGACTAATGCGCAGAGTTAGCGTGTGAATTGAGGCAAGGTAAGTATATTGTGTGAAAATTGTTATGTGGATAGTTAGATTGCATGTTTATACTCGTCTGGGTACGCATTGGCCTATGTGGGGTTTAGGTTATCTGCTTATTGAGATGTATTCTCATGGTTGTTAACCAAACCATTTCAGGTCCGCGACCGTAGTTGATTGGAGACCCTGGAAGGATAATCTCGGGGATCGAAGACGGGTCAAGGACCCTGTATTTTGAGTGACCCATTTTGTAGAATAGTTAAGTTGACGAACTACGGCCTCTTTTGTTGAATGTGGTTTGTCGTTTTTGGCCTAGTTGGCAGATGACTTTTGTGAACATTGTATGTATTTACCAAGTGTATAAACTGCAAGTTTTGATTGTACTTTTGCTACCCCTTCTTCATTATTATATGTCTGGGTTATTTCATTTTGTTTCCGCGCGTGCTTAATTTCCGATGTTTGGGTTGGGTCAGCAACATGCCTGGGACGTCGCATTTAATGATTGACCATGGACGGGATGTCGCAAGTCCGCGAGAGTTCGGGGCGTGACAGAAAAGACACGTAGGGAAGATAAAATAATTGGTGCATTCGGTTCTTGCCAGACGCTCTTTTACAAACATGCTTAGATAATCAATTGATATAGTAATTTAGGACTCAACAAAATAGGTTGGCTGTACTGGACTCAACAGATTTAAGATTTAAAGATTTTGTACGTGCACTTGGATTGTTTGCCTTCCCCTGCATTTACCTAAAGCCTTTAAATGTCTAATCGACCCTGGTTTATCCTAAAGGTAATGTCTAACGTTACCACTAATTTCAAAACATCCTAATTCATCCAGAAAAAGGTTTCCGGACAAATATTCTCATAAATGCAAGATGTCATGGTTAGATATTCATACCTTTGAAGTAAAAGTAGACTGCCTGTCTACCCTCTACAGCCTTATTGTTCATTGACTCTAGATTTTTGGTCGGATATTGACTCTAGATTCATCAAGCAATAATTGAACTTTTTTTTTACCTAGAAATAAACTTTTGATTTCAAACAAAACATTACACAGCAATAATTGCACTTAGCGCCGAATACCGTATAACTAATCGCTGCATCTGCGCCCAAATTTGGGCTGTTCATATGTTTATTTTGTGAAATCATATGGTATACGTATGAGCTGTCATTCTTCTTGGATAATATTTTTAAATAAATGCCTCTTGAACATGTATATCCGTCTGCGAAAATAAAATAATTAAGCCGATATCACCCGCTTGGACTTCCTTTTTGGGAACACCAATAGAAAGCTAGTGCGAAGTCTGATTGTTAATCGGATAAAACGAGGAGCATAATCTCTCAATAACGAGGATATTTAAAAGAACGAATATTAAGACCAATCGTTTCATGAGGGGTTACATAAGGATACCCTACCGTCAACAATTACATAGCTATTACTAAGAATTTAAACATGCCCTACGTGGCTCATACTTTCTTTGGCTTCTATTGTTCAAGTTACCGACCAAAACATTTGGACATTTTTTTGTGTTAACAATTACGCATTCTACATAAGTTCACATTGACGCCAAATTTAATAAATTGCTTTCTAAATTAGCAAAAGGGAACTGTTTTATATTTGCAAATTTAAATGCCCATATAGGTTCTGAATGTCCGAGATTATATTTGGTTGCTATTTGTTCATTCTTGGTAACTGAGGCGGTATTTCTGGACTTCTGGAAAATGCAGAACATATGAGCCGACTGTGCTTCCGAAAAATACATCTATGAAGGATCTAGATTCAATGAGAATAATCTTGCTGACACCCTTAAACGTGTGGTGCAGAAAAAGGTGAATTGCTCTGATTGCCATAATATTCAGGAAATACATTATTTTTAAAATTATATCAGCAAGAATGAACCAATAAGAAAATATAATACAACAATTCACGTCGAAAATTTTTAGTTATTGCACTTGTATAATGTTACAAGTTACATGTGCAAATTTCACATCTTATGCGTACATTAAATTCGCTGAATTTGTTAAACAGATTTTCATGTTATTAATTCTGTTTATAATGAATTGCAGCAAGAGATGTTAAGTTCCTTCGACAATGCGCAGTTCTTCAACTTGTCCGCTTCTCTCACGCAAGTCAGGTAAGTGTGAGCAATTTATAGAAAATCCTCTTAACTAGTGTAAATAGTATGTTTATTAATAGGGTTAATACCACGAAAAATCTCAAACTAGTATACTTGTGTCAAATTTGTCCCAAACTAATTTTTTAATCATCAAAAACCCTAAACTGATAGACCTGTAACAAATTTACCCCAAACTAAATTTTTTACCACAAAAAAATCCCAAACTGGTAGATTTGTGACAAATTTACCCTCATTAAATTGGATTAATACCACGAAAAACCTCAAATTGATACACATGTAACAAATGGAGGGAAAAACCCCAAATTAGTACACCCATCAACTGTCATATGTCATTCAACTCAGAAATTTGACGTTAAAATTTAACGGAAATTAACGAAGGGTAAAATTATCACAAGTATACCAGTTTGGGTTTTTTTGTGGTAAAAAAATTAGTTTTGTATAAATTTGTCACAGGTATACTAGTTTAGAATCTTTCGTGGTATTAACCTTTATTAATATATTAAGAATTCTAATGGCAAGGATCTATCAATCGTTTGTACAAATAACATGATCAAGCTGCATTCACCCAAAAAGCACTTTCAAGGAAAAAAGATAATCTTCATTTGTTTGGTGATAAGCTGAAAAGAACATAAAACTCTATCATAAGATGGAAGGTGAAGAACCTACCGAGCGTATGTGGTAAGAGGCTTGTTATGCTTGGGAAAATTATTTCCTCTATTCAAAATTGGGAATTCGATTTCCAAATTTTAAGTTTGGGTGTCTCCTTACGTAAATGCTTTTTCATTGACTAAGTATTTTTGACAAACCAAACTAGTGAAAGTCTAGAAAACATTGCAAAAAGCTCTTTCAATTAAACAAACACACATAAGATTTCGTTTGTTTTGCGGTGAAACATTCAACAATACTAGAAAATATTTTCAAAGAAGTAAATGACAATATTTTTCAATATTTGACTGAAATTTGAAAATGAATTGGAATTTTTTTTTATTCATTTGGAGAGAAAACCTTTTTAGTTGACTTTGTTTAGTTTAAAATTAACAGTTTAAATAAAATTTTTTAAATTTATTCTCTAGGTTTAATGTATATTACTGTTATTGCCCTATTTATTAGTATATTAGTCCATATCTGAAGTGTATATGTGTGATGTTTGATTGGTTATACATGCCTAATGCATCCAAATACGAAATATAATTTGGTCAAATTTAAAAGTGTATGACTAGATTGGCATTTGTACAGTAGCTTTTACTTGTTGGGTGAAGAATGAACGGTGAAGCTTCCGTTTCTGGTGAAGGGTACATTCCTACAAGGCCCGAGATAGTCACCAACTTCCACTTTCTAAATTAGGAAGTTATATCTGGAAAAAAAATTAGGAAGTTATATCCCTTATTTTTAAATTTGGATATTTTGGTTAATTGAAATTTTTTCCTTTTACCAAATTATCTTTTCAACACGAAAATGAAAAAGGTATGTTGGAATAAAATATTTTCCCTTCAAACACACAGCCTAAGTAAAATGTGAGCATGCCTCACCATACCATAGATGTTTACAGGGGTTTTCTATTCAAATTAAAATCTTTTTCTATCTCGTGTTTAGCAACTTCCGACAATATTAGAGACAGTCCTCCCAAATCCCAATTGGATTGTTGTGATCCAGATCCAGACAGCCTAAGTCTTGTTTATGGTTTCAATATATGAGGTTCAATCTTAAACTCCAAACTTAAACAAAGCAGAGAATCCACCTAATTGTTTGGGCTGTTACTTTGGTTATCCATCTGTCTCTTAAACGAACAATATTTGCATTGACGATAACAATTTAATTAAGATTGATCTAATTCGCTGTGGATTATGGTAAGAGAACAGAACGCAAACAAAAATTAATTCCGCTTTTTCATCACTGTGATTTAGAAACGTACTTAGGTGTTGTTAATGGTTTTCTTTCTGAATTTCAAACGGCAATTTAAATCAACTAAACACCGAGTTAGATATCCAAGTTTTGTCACTATCATTCCATGCAGTCCCATTATTGTTTAAAGAGTATTTTACATTTTCTTCTGGAATTAACTAGAAAAATTAGATAAAAGTTGTAATTTTTTCAGCACGTTTCAAAATTCTTTTAATTTATTGTTGTCTGTAACACCCTTGTCTCATCTCACTGTAAAAAAAGTAGAGAGGACGTTGGTTATCATTGTTTTGAAATTTGATATCTCTAGGCGATAATCTAACAAATCTCCCATTTATCATTTTTTTTGGTAAGGAATCTCCCATTTATCATTCATATTCGTATTTCCCGTTAAAAGTATCTAAATATTAAGAGGTAAAACAATTATGCACATCTGTATGCATGATTCTTTTTTAATCCAATGACTGCTTTACTTGAAACATAAGCGCGTCAACAAGTCAACTGAGTTTGGAAATATTATCCAAAAAAAGTTTTAAACCTATTGCACATCGGCAAATTCAATCCTAAAATTTCAATTATACCAATTTAGTTCTAAAATTTTTTGATGATTTCCAATATAATCCGTTTGGCCAATTTTGGCTGAAAATCGCTATCGTGAATGTTAGCCATCATACATGAGGCGACTGATATTGGTGTGGACAATTTTTGTAAATTGTTATTTATTGATAATTTTTATTTTCCCTTTTCTTTTCTTTTCTTTTTTCTTTTTTTTTCTTTCCTTTCCTTTTTCCCTATGGTTGATGGCAGCCGGCCATAGATGAGGGCCGGCGAGGGCCACGTCACCGGCAACATGTGAGGGTTGCCCTCTCTGGCCACAATGGCAAGCGTGTTGCACTAACCCACGCCCTCGCCAAATCTGGTGAGGACGGCCCCTGCCTACTGTCTCCCTCGCCAAATCTAGCATGGGTGACGGTCACGTAGGCAAGGGTGGCCCTAGCTGGGCATAGGGAAAAATAAAAAGAAAGGAAACACAAAGGAAAAAAACAAGAAAAGAAAAGAAAAGGAAAAAAAGTAAAAAAAGTAAAAATTGTCTACGTCAACACTGGCTATGCCACGTAGGATGATCAGTGTTAACATGAGCGATTTTAAGCCAAAATTAGCCAGAATGAATATATTGACAAATTATCAAACTGTTTTAGTACTTTATTGGCACAATTAAAATCTTTATAATTGAATTGGCCGTTATACTATAGGTTTAGAACTCTTTGGACAATTATTCTGTTGGGTTTAGTCCAGGTCTCCACTAATACCCAACCTGATCTGGTGTATCTTTTTTTATGACCCAATCAGTATAGAAGCCCAGAAAAAAAAAAAAAAGGTAAAATAAAATGTTTTTTTTTTTTCAGTTGAGAAAAGGTATACATCCTTGATCATTCCCAAATGGTCGTTATTCATGAATCTGCGACTTGTACCTACTATGACTCATGATCTTACCCATTAGCTTTGTCAACATCAAAAATAAAGGCGTGCTTTTAAAGCGAAAAGATTAAAAACACCCAAACAAAATTAAATACTAAGGGTAGTAGAACACTTGAACAAATGAACCACATACTTCATTCAACTGCACGTCCTTCACAAAATCCAACCTTACATACAAAGGCCACTAGGGTTAAAACCACTATCATCAAAAGGGGTAAACAAATTCATGGGTAGGTTAGCCTAGCAATACAAAAAGGGTCTACCAACTCCAAATGGGCTCCTCTTCCGACAGATCTTGCTCCATCACCTCTTCCTGGGGATCCCAAAATGTTGTAACGGACCATTCATGGTCGGAGTTCAGGAGTCTGAAATGGTTATATAATAACCATGAGAAAGAGTCTCAATAAGCAACACCCTAAACCTCACCTAGGCCAATTGCGGCCGACAAGAATGACAAGTCTTACCCAAACACATAATGTTGCAACAACACTGCCCTTTGGCCCTTTCAGCCCAAATCAACACTATTGCGATCCAGGATGGTTAAGTACATAACAAGAATGGCATGAGCCCAACAATGGTACATATGCCCATATCAATTGGAGGAACCTATGCCATGCATATGCTTACACTAAAAAGGGAGTGGACTGAGTTTGTACATTTTCGTGAACGTCTGTGTCCTTATTTAGCTTGTCACTTTCCTTGTCGTGATAGTTTATCGTATGTCAACGTTTCAAGGGGAAGAGATATACTAAAGTGTCTAGCACATGATTGCCATTTGGGGATGTATTTCTCCTCTTTATCTGTTAAGCGTTTACCTATCTTCTACCTTGTGAATTAGTGGCGCAAAAGTTCCTTTGCCTGTTCACTGAAGGACCTTACTAATCCTTTTCAATCACATCACTTGAGATTGATTCTCCATCAGTAGTTTTTCAGATTCTAGCTTACTTGGCACAGTAATCACATCAATACCAGCAATGGTTGGACCAATTATGAGTTGGTGATTTTCGATAAACCATGAAGCTAGCTTTTTCTTCGCCTCTGTACTTTGCTCGAGTTCTTCAGTTTACTAACTGGGACCGCGAGAAACCAAGAAGTGAACAGAGGAGAGCAAGACAGCTTATTGTGATCACAGCAATCAACAATCAAATTTTACTGCTAACCCCACAACTTGGAGACAAAGAATCATTTTAGGTGATCACAATGCACATGTCATTCGGGCACACTCGTATATGCACATGCTGTGCCGATGCTTGAAATGCACACTCATGGCTATAACGTTCACATTTGGGCATTTACTTGCACAACACCACTTACTCAAATCACGATGCAACATGCTCAACTTGCACCACGCATATTCAATTTCATGAATCAACATGCCCAATCACTCAATCAGTTCAAATCAGCCATCACATGGCCCAACCAATCATTCATGGCAATTCACGAACAAATCATATATTAGTGCACAAGGCCCAATTAAAACCTCAATGGACAACCACTAATCAGTCCGAGAGAGAGAAAGACCGAGAATACACAAAATCGGGTCCAAACTGGGCAGTTCAAGAACGAAAGTCCATTTGAAATAAATAGTAACTTAACTCCAAAAATTATGAAATTTGGATATGTTATACAGAATATCTTTATAAACATTTCCATGGAGAACTCGAAACCCAGTTCCAATCGTAAACACCTCGTTTTGTCGCTTGAAGTCAGACCAAAATCAACCTGCCCGGGTCAGACCCAACCATCAAAATGCATCTCATCCAATTACCCAAAACATTTTGGAAAGACTTGAAATTTTTATATGTTATAGAGACGGATGTACTTAAAAATTTTGGGAAGGAAGTTTGTTGAAAAGAGGTCTGGAAAAATTTATAAAATTCGAACAGACCCGAAGGTCGGATGAACAGTAAATCCGGCAGACTGAATTCGGTCCAAAAATGGGCTTACGAATGGTATTAAATGACCTTAAAAAATTTCCAAATTAAATTATGTCATACTTCAAGATGTTATGAACAACGTTCATGAAGAAAACTTCCTCAAATTCGGCCCACACAAGTCACAGTAAAAATAACAAAATCTAGCGACGCAGCAGCAACCCTACCGAAATCAATCAACAAGCACCACCAAGCAAACCAAGCACAACCAGCCACTAAACCAACTATCCACAGCCCTAATCCACCCCTAAACATGTCCATTAGTAACCCACTAGCCTAACCAAGGATTAGGAAGTCACTTACTCCTAAGCAAGAAAACCTCCCCTCACACCGGTGCAGCAGCAACGGACGGCAAGGAGCAGTCATTCAATATGGAGGCAACTAGTCGAGTGTGCAGCAAGAAGAAGCAAGAACCAGCAAGGAAAATGCAGCAAAACAGAAGCAGCTAAGCATAGGAAAAGAAGAAGAAAAGGGTGAAGTTGGTGGGGGTTTATCAGCCAACGTGGGGAAAAATCAGTAGCATGGCGGAGTCAATGATGATGGCTGGTGAAGTTGGTGGGACGGTCAGCAACAGCATGGGAAGGTCAGGGAGTCAGCAAGCGTGGAGGAGGAGAGGAAGTTAGCAGGTCAGCAACGCAATGCAGAGGCAGAAGTGGTATGGTGGGAGCAGCAAAAAGTCAGCATAAGCAAGGTTAGCATGTGGGGCTGGGCTGGGGGTTCGAGGGGAGGAGGAGAAGAGAGAGAGAAAGAAAAGAGAGGAAATAATTATTCAATCAAATAATTATTGCGATCCGACGGCCTAAATTCAAAATCGAAAACGATCTACCGGTCCAAATTAAACCTCGAATATAATAAGGGACAAAGGCCAAATGAATTAAATCAAACTATAACGAGGGAGGTCTACTAGTCCAAATTCGCACCGGTCCAAAAATTCACTTTTTCACCATTCCTGATAATCTCGACGCTGGCCACAATAATATCGACACCGTTCAATTTATTTTGTCCCGAAACTCCCAAAAATTGACTACCAAGTTCAGGGTCTAAATAACGACAAAAATTTGATCGAGTGCGATTCTAGCGAAATCTCTAGTTTAAAATAATAACCGAGAGTGATCGGTTCTCGGCGAGATTTTACTATAAGCACACTGACAAATTACGCGTTTTATAAATCCCAAAAATGGGTCAAAATCCGGAATGTTACAAAATGGCCAGGTCGTTTTATTTTTTTTCAGTTGAGAAAAGCGTATACATCCTTGATTATCTTGACCCAAATTTTAACGAGGTTAATGCATGCTTAGCTGCGCACTTGTACCAATCTACTATGATGCCATGATCTTAGATGTAATGATTTTCTTGAGGATTAGCTTTGTCAAGTCTATACACTAATTCGAATCATAGGAGGCGTGCTTTTACTTCGGTCAAGTTTATCAAACATCTCAACAATACTAATAGCTTTGAATATCATGAACAATTGATAATTGTAGGAATTGTTAGAAAAAGGAATGGCTAGAGAACAATCTCTTCTCCTTCAATATAACTAGCTTCTGGTCCTGTAACATCTCTACCACAAGCTGCACTCTCCATTCTCAAATTCTAAGAACCTATTTCTCCCTCCCAAACCTCCATATTCATTCAATATGAAACGCTCAAATGGGTACATAAACAAATTCATGTTGACATGTAGGCTTCAGTTTGTCTTTGAGAAGCTGTGGAAGACCATCAAGGACATTCTCGGGGACAAGGTGGAAATGGTCGTCATCTCCGACAGAATTGTGGACTCACCTTGCTGCCTGGTGACCGGGGAATATGATTGGACGGCAAACATGGAAAGAATCATGAAGGCTCAGGCCCTCAGGGACAACAGCATTGGCTCCTACAAGTCTAGCAAGAAGACTATGGATATTAACCCTGACAATGGAATTACGGAGGAGCTGAGGAAGAGGGTTGAGGCCGACAAGAATGACAAGTCGGTGAAGGATCTTGTGATGTTGCTCTTCGAGACTGCCCTCTTGACCTCGGGTTTCAGCCTCAATGATCCTAACACTTTTGCACCTAGGATTCACAGGATGTTGAAATTGGGTCTTAACATTGACGGGGATGAGGCGGGAGGCGATTATGCTGAGATGCCTGCCTTGGAGGAGGATAGTGCTGAGGAGAGCAAGATGGAGGGAGTGGACTGAGTTGCGATACAAGTTAAGTTCGTGAACGTCTGTGTCCTTATTTAGCTTGTCACTTTCCTTGTCGTGATAGTTTAGGGGACGTATGTCAACGTTTCAAGGGGAAGAGATATACTAAAGTGTCTCGTAAATCATGATGTATCTTTTGGATTTGGGGAAGTGTATATACAGGGGAAGCTTTATCTGTTCGATGTTTACCTATCTTCTACCTTGTGAATTAGTGGCGCAATTACTGAAGTTCCTTTGCCTGTTCACTGAAGGACCTTACTAATCCTTTTCAATCACATCAGCGGCATTGATTCTCCATCAGTAGTTTTTCAGATTCTAGCTTACTTGGCATAGTAATCACATCAATACCAGCAATGGTTGGACCAATTATGAGTTGCTGATTTGTCGATATTGCATGAAGCTAGCTTTTTTCTTCGCCTCTGTACTTTGCTCGAGTTCTTCAGTATTAATAACTGGGACCGACATGAGAATACCAAGAAGTGAACAGAGGAGAGCAAGACAGCTCGAGTATGAGCAGCAGCAATGGCAACAATCAATATGTTACTGCTAGAGAAAGCACAACTTGGATACAAAGAATCCTACAACTGTACAAATTGACAGTCAGCTCCTGTCCGAGTCAGTGAAAACTCAGCCAAAAAAATGGGGACTCCAGCATAAACACTGCCTATCTAGGCAACTATACCACCCCCACGTTATTTCCTTCCAGTGATATACAGGCCCCTAATGCAATTACAAATAGAACAGGACCGCGACAGAGGAACTTCACCACTGCATTGTCGACTCTGGGCCCGGTACAACTTCCCTCACGCATGTGAGATGCTCTTCCTTTTCATTACCTTTCGCTTTTAAGCCCCATAGAGTTGAAAACTCTTTAGTGCCTTCGCTTTGCATTGTTGATTACTTTGTTAGACCCCAGGACATGGTCGGTACATGCTGCAGTGACGAGAGTGTAGTCTCTGGCATACTCTTTTTCCTGTTGGACTATAGTCATGGTATGCCTAATGACCTTATGATTGAGCATTTAGGACCTTTTAGCGTCTTTCATGGGCGTCATTTAATTACTTTGGAGACTCCAGGATACCTCTGTTAGTTAATCTGACCAACATTTTGGAGTAGCAATCTAGTAGATGTATAAGTTTATGTACTATGATCTGCGTAGCCGTAGCCTAGGATTGGCTGCTGATATATTTACTGATATTTAGTATTTTGTATACAGCCATTTTTTGGCAAGTTTCACCCACATAAAAAAAGCCAATGTTAAATGAGGAAGTTCCTAGGATCCTCATTCACTTTGTTTCTATAGGAGAAAGAACCTTCTTCTTACTTGTCCAATGTTTCTGAGAATTGTTTATTCATGTGCTGCTGTGGCTAGAGTTTCTTTTAATATGATATTCACATTGGTAGATTCTGATTTTCTTGATTTAGTAATAGGCTGAGTTATTGCATTTGTGCAGTAATTCTTTATACTAGATCAGATTAATGGCCAAATTCATCTGAGATCCTTGAAGTTTAAGAAGAACATCCATGGAAAACCCAAGGTATGTTCATACTTACAATGGCTGGAGATTTTGACCACCTGTTATCAGTAACTTGTTTAATGTTTATTTTGTGGTAGTTGGAGTGGGACAATGATCAATGCCAGTGCGCATCACGGCTCCAATTTAATATCTCACCAACATTTTTCTCTTATACTTTATGGAGTGACTGCTGATTCACCGGTTTGTACTCCCGTATACTCGCAAAGTATTTATTTCTTCAAGCATCGTCTTAAGTTTCCGTGATAGTCCACTAATGATACTGATTCCCTCTAGTTTACTCTCCTTATTTGTAGATAGGTGTTGATCTTGAAGAGAAGCAAAGGAAATTGAAGAACAATATCGTAGCCTTTGCTAGGAGGTACTTCCTCCACATGAAGTGCAAATTTCGAGTTACCCTGGAGTTCAGCATCAGCATTTTGTAAAATTGTGGACTCTCAAGGTGCATGGGTTCCCTCTATTATTTGGAGATCTCAAAGTGCATTTTGTAGCATTTTGGAATGATCACCTGCTTTGATTTTTTCTCATTTTATCACGTTCAGTATCAGTTTTGTGCCATGTGGCCTTCAACCAGAGAAAATAGTGGTATTTCTCGTGCATTTTCTTTTTCTTCTGTCCTGAAGGTGATACGCAATTTTCTGCGCCATGTATTATTAGTGATTGCTAGATGGGAAATATTTAGCGAATATATACTCTGTTTGATGTTTCTCGTTAATCTCATGTATGGTGAGGTATTTTGGAGAAACTGCATGAAAACCACTGTGAATGTGAGTCTCAAAAGAGGAAAAAAATTTGAAATTGTTTCAAGTTCTGCTGATCAGATTATCTTGCTGCTGAAGACATAAGCAAAACGCATTTATGAATGAAACATTAGTTTCACAAGGCTTAAGTAGCTTTTTCTCTGTAATCTTCCATTTATATGAAATTCTGCTTCAGGAGTCTATGTGAAGGCGTTGTTAAGAGGCTTCTCTGCACTACCCTTTAAAAGATTTTCCACATGATTCAGGAAAGCCGAGAAGAAGGCTCTCGTCCTTCCGGTGAATCACATAATGAGGTACAAACATAATTGTTCAACAGGCCTGCAACCTGCTTCGGCTTTCTCCTTTATGCTTCACTTGCAAATCTTAGCAGGCAAGGATTTGCATCTGTGGCCAAATCTACAAATTCTGCAGCCAAATCTACAAATTCTCCCCCTGAAGTAGACTGTCCTGACAATCTTATAGCCCCAAAATGGACGCTTTTGGTATGTTGGCCACGGTGTGCAAGCGACTGGCGATCGACCACCTTGCAAGGACTAATTGATCTCTTCTTGTATCTCCCTACAAAAATTGCATGACATTGTGGGGTTGATCATCGCAAGAAAGCACTCCACCGCCAATCTGAGAATCTATCTCATAAGCTGAAAGCAACCTCCTCTGAAACATTCAACGAACACAGGTAAAAACAGTCACAGGCCAACAGAAGGCACATTAATTGTCCCAACCCAAGAAAAGAGTACAAAAGAAGTTTAGCCAGAAACCATATTCAAAAAACCACAACTGAGATCTTCAACAATAAAAGAGAATTTCACCCCACGAAATTCAGGTAAATCAGAAGCGAAATAGTATGAATGTTCATCGGTAAGTACATACAGTTGATTCCACAGGTACCACCGGCATGCTAGTGGTACCGGTGGAATCAAATAAAATACTCCACTATGCCTGTGTGAGTTGTGTGCCCTACGTGCGCATGAGGCATATAGAGAGAGAAAGAGGTTCTACTCACGTGATCCTCAAATTCTGGGCTTGCCTTTATTTCTCATCAACAGAAGCACATGCAACGAAGAAATGGCAACATAAGTTTGAAAAGCATTGGAGGCATGAGCAATTTTAGGGTAAGGAAATTGGGTAGAGCTTTTGGTTTTTTCCATATGAGTTATACCACGAAAAACCCTAAACCGGTACTCTTATGACAATTTTACTCCGAACTATTCTTTTTACCACAAAAAACCCCAAACTGGTACACATATGACAAATTTACCCCAAACTATTTTTTTAACCACCAAAAACTCTAAACTGGTACACTTGAGATAATTTTACCCCGAACTAATTTTTTGACCACCAGAAACCCCTAACTAATACACCTATGATACTTTTATCTCAAATTAATTTTTTGACCACTAAAAATCCCAAACTAATATATTTGTGATAAATTTACTCCAAATTAATTTTTTTATCACAAAAAATCCTAAACCGGTATACTTGTAACAAATTTACATTTTTTATTCACAAGAAACCCCAAACTAATATACTTGTGACAAATTTACCTCAAACTAATTTTTTGGCCACTAAAAACCTCAAATTAGTACATCTGTAATAAATTTACCCTTTATTAGTTTTCGTCAAATTTTACCGTTAAATCTGCTAACGTGGATGACACATGGTGATGCGGTATGGTGACGTGGCAATTCCATGTGGAATCCCTAGAATAATTAGTGACAAAAAACCCTAAATTGGTCTGCTAATGGAGAGTAAATTTATCACAGGATTATAAGTTCGAGGTTTTTAGTAGTTAAGATATTAGTTTGAGGTAAAATTATTATATGTGTACTAGTTTGGGATTTTTTGTGAAAAAAATTTAGTTTGGAGTAAATTTGTCATAAGTGTACCAGCTTTGGATTTTTTATAGTAAAAAAATTAGTTTGAGATAAATTTGTCACATGTATACCGGTTTGAAGTTTTTCATAGGATTAATCCTAGTTAAAATTTCACGGTATATCTCGAATGAGCTCAAAAGACAGCTTCCTCTACGTAAAACTCTCCCTCATTTCCATGGCCTCGAATGTTGTCAAAAGTGATCCCATTTCCAAAAGTCACTGCAAAAGCAACTGATCTAAAAAGCACATTAGAAACTCCACATCAATTTTGCTTGCTATGAATAGGTTTCGGGAGTTCAACTTCACAAAATTTTCGATTAGGAAATTCAAAAAAGCAAGTGTTACAGACCAAAAAATTCTAAGCCCAATAAACCAAAGAAATGACCCAAGAGCCCAAAGCAAAGCCTTGAAACTTCTAGAGGCCCATAACTTTAGATATTTCCAAGGGCAATATAGAAAATGTGCACGCCTAGATATATCTAGACATAATATCTAGATACTTCTAAGGACGTAGACATTTGTAGGGATAATATGGGATATATGTTCTAGATATTTCTTAAAATTATATCTCTACGGCTATATCAAGGGAAGATCCAACGGTTGTAATTAAAGGGATGCAAGTATAAATAGGGCTCCCTTTCCCTTCATTTGGAATAAAAGAGAATTGAGTAATATAAAGTACTCTTGGGAGCTCTTCTCTATATAACTGTCTCTCTAACATTCTCTTTCTAGCATGAGAGAGTAAGTTTGTTGTTTCTTTCAAGCATACTCCATTTCAAGGATCATGTATTCTGCAAACACTAACCAAACCTGATGCTATTATTGCAAGTTTCTTAGCCTAGTGTTTTTATCTTATTATGTCGTTCCAGATGTCCCGTGTCAAGAAAAAAGAACAAAAAAACATTATTGTCATCAAGTGTCTAAACCTAAATCATGACTTACCATGTCCACCAGAAGGCCAAGAAAAAAGAACATACAAGGCAACCTAAATGATTTACCATCTTCCATAGAGGTTCACGATGACTCTTACCACCCATTCCTTCTCGTTCTTGCGAGGCAACCTCTGATAAAAATGTTAGTTTGTTTTGTTGTTGTTATTCTTAGTATTCCCCTCTTTTTGCCGATCGAACTTCATGGGACTTCACCTATTTGAGATATGTTCTACGATTTCATAGTTGCTCGCTTCAAAATCTTTTTCATATCCCATGTGTTTTGGCGGAAATGACAGTGTTAGTACGTAAGCAATGGCTGGAATGATGGCGTGCCTATGTTTTGTTTGTTTGTTGAGATTTGTTATTATTCCCCCTATCACAATTCTTACCACCCATTCCTTCTTGTTCTTAGGAGGCAACCTCCGATAAAAACATTTGTTTGTTTATTTTGTCTTGCCGACCGAACTTCATGGGACTTCACCTGTTTGAGGTCTATTCTGCAATTTTGTAGTTGCTCATTTTAACATCTTTTCCATATCCTACATGTTTTTATTGGTGATAGCGTAGATTACAAAGGGAAAAACGCAGTTTTCACTCCAAGCCTAAATTTTCCACTTCTTGTCCAGCTTGATACGTCATTGAAAGTGATAACCAATGCCCCCATGCCTTAATCGAGGATCCCAAAGAGATCACCAATCAAGTGTGGCATCTTCCCCTCTCGCCCCATTATTTCATTGCTCCAAAGAACTCTCTAGTCCAATTTTTACCATCTTCTTCATAAAAGTCACTTCCAATTACTATCATCAACTTTAGCACTAACAAGGTTATACATTGCACAACTCTACCTCTACGGAATTTACCGAGATGACATGAATAGGAACTCCGCTCTTCATTATCACTATATTTTCTCACTGATTTGAATCTAAGAAGTGGCTTGTTGAGATGAATAAAGAGATGGAGTCTTCTCATAAGAACCAAACTTGCGATCTTATGAAATTGCCAAAGGAAAAGGAGCTGTTGGATGCAAGTGGATCTTCAAAAGAAAGGTGGGAGTTCTAGGGGTTGAAGATAAAAGACCCAAGGCATATTTGGTAGAGAAAGATTTTAGTCAGAAAGAGGGGATTGACTTCAATGAAGTGTTCTATCCCATTGTCAAATATAGTTTCATTCGTGTGTTGCTCGCATTGATGGCCCTTTATAATCTAGAATTTGAGCAACTTGATGTCAATACTACTTTTCTACATGGCGAGCTTGAGGAGACAATTTATATGTTTCAACCTGAGGGATTTGTTGTTGAGGGTAAAGAAGATCACGTTTGCAAGTTGAAATGCTCTTTGTATGGTCTCAAGCAATCTCCATGGCAATGGCACATGATATTTGATAGCTTTATGTTGAATAATGTCACTCACAGAGTGTGCATGATAGCTATGTGAACTATAAGAAATTACGTGATGGTTCTTTTTGTTTATTTGCTATTGTATATGGATGACATGCTTATTACAATGAAGAACATGTTAGAGATACAATAGTTGAAGAGGCAACTTAGCATGGAGTTTGAGATGAAGGATATTGGAGTTGCCAAGAAGATCCTAGGTATGGAGATTCATAGAGATAGATAGGTTGGGAAGTTATACCTCTTGAAAAAGAAGTATATTGAGAAAGTGCTGGAGCATTTTTGGCATGAAAATGACAAACCGGTAAGTACTCCTTTAGCATCCCATTTTCGAAGCTTTCGGCTTCTTTGTCACCAAATGACAAAGAAGAGGAAGATGAGATATCTTGAGCTCTACATTCTAGTGCTGTAAATAGTCTCATGTATGCTATTGTTTGCACTCATCCAAATATTTCCCAAGCTGTTGGTGTTGTGAGCAGGTATATGGCACATCCAAGTAAAGCTCACTAGCAAACCGTGAAATGGATTCTTCGGTATATCTGGGGTACCTCAGATGTAGGTTTGGTCTTTGACAGAGGTTGTGATATAGGTTATTCGGTTGTTGGCTTCATTAATTCTAACTATGTATGCAATCTCAACAAAATGAGATCATTGACAAGTTATGTTTTTACGCTTGGTGGTTCTGCGGTTAGTTGGAGAGCAATCTTGTAGGACACGGTTGTTTTATCTACCACCAAAGCATAGTATATGGCAGCAACGAATCAGTAAAAGAAACTCTTTGGTTGAAGCGTTTGGTTACAGAACTTGGGGTGAAACAGGAGAGAGTCTCCATTATCTATTGCGATAACCAAAGTG
The DNA here is from genome assembly GCA_024733475.1 of Syzygium grande. Lineage (NCBI taxonomy): Eukaryota > Viridiplantae > Streptophyta > Magnoliopsida > Myrtales > Myrtaceae > Syzygium > Syzygium grande. Next base: position 20,702,247 of record JAMXDD010000001.1, read on the forward strand.
CGATCCAGTTAACCAAGAATGCGATGTATCACGAGAGAACGAAACATATCAAAATTCAGTATCACTTTGTGCATGATAAGGTTGCCAAGGGTTCAATTACGGTGAAGAAAGTACCTACAGCAGATAACTTGATAGATCGTTGGCCAAACCAGTTCCTTTGACCATGTTCAAGCATTGCTTGGACTTGATTGGCATTTTCACCATTTAAGTTGCCTAGGCGAAGTTGGTGGCATTTCATCCCTTGTTTCTTACACCAAGTATGCTCATATAGGCTGAGGGGCATGCGTTGTCGTTTTTGCTGTTTTGGGGGTGACTTTGTATGGTCACTCTTGGTGGTGAGGGAGAGAGGTCTTGTGGCATTTGATTAACGCTCTCATGGAGATTTGAAGTCAAGGTGGAGATTTGCCGAGTTTTTTACTTCAAATTGGTGACTATGGCATTTTGGACCAAGCATATTTGTTTTAGGGCTTTTTTTTTAAGGGGACTATAAAAGGAATGTGTTGCACAATACATCTCAAGAAAAGAAACCTTAGCCTCCACATTTTCTCCCTTCTTTGTTCTTCCTATCTTCTTGTTAGATTTTTAGATCTTGTGGCTCATAAGTGGTTTTATGAGCTTTTGGATTGCCCTTGTACTCGTTGTTGAAGATAGTGAAACCCCTTTATTTTCTCGTGGCTTTTCTTGTTTTGGGTTTTCACGTATATTGTGTCTTATGTGGTTCAATTTTGCTTTTATCCTTGCTATGTGTGCATCTTTTGGTGTTGTTCCATAACTTCTTTTTTTTACTTTCATTTTATCTTCATTTAACTATTGATACACTCCCCTACTTGCTCCAGTGTCTCTCTCACCAACTAAAATATTTTTGCTTAATATTGCTTAATATCAGTCTCCGGTGACTTGCAGATGATTTGAACTCAATTGAGTTCGACATGACCTTGTATAATTACGACATGGCCATTCGCACGGGTTTCAAAACATTCAAAATTAGATATGTTAATTTACTTTCTTTATTATACTTCTTCGACATTATGTCAAAAATAGGTGGCGAGTTCTCCTAAGGAAACTCAGCCACAAAATTCCATGCTATATCAAGTTAACACAGCTAACTTATTTTAGAATTGATGGTATCGGAAGCTAACCAAATTAAAAATAAAAATGGTATAAGACAACATCAATATTAAAAATTACACTAAAAATAAGTTATGTGTAACATCCTGAATTTCAACCCATTTTTGGGATCAATAAAGTGTAAATTTATTTCTCATTTAATTTTAGAAAGTCTCGCTCGAACTTGATCAATCACGGGATACTAACCTATTGGAAAAGGCTAAATAGGAATATGTACGTGGACTGGGGACCCGATCGCGAGTTGGGCATGGACTTCGAGGAACGCTGAGGAAATATTTTGGACCAATGTGGGCCGATCTTAGGAAGGTAACGGATTCGATTCGGCCAATGACGTACGATCGGATCACAAGTGATTCAGCATGACCGAGAGTACACATAGCGAACGATTCTCGAACTAACCTAAATGACTGAGACCTCCAGTACTAGTGATAATTCCTCGCGCTCTCTCGAAAATTGAGGCCATTATGATTCGGACAACCCTAGGTCGATACGCGTAACACCTAAACAACCGCCCGTTAGTGAGAGACCCTAAAATTTTAAAATGAGCAAATTTGATAGCAAGATTGGACCCGAACTTCGATGTCGAAATTTTGTGGATGTTTACGATTATTTTGCAAGACCAATGTTGTTTTGGTGTGGCCACGCACATTTGGGGCTAATCTAGCCAGAAATTGGAATTTCAACAAAAATTGAGAAAAATTATAATTTTGCCCCTAGGGACCCCGATGTCCGATTTCGAGGCCGTACAAGGTTATTTTTCGCGGCCAATATCATTTTAGGGTGGTCACGTACATTTAGAGTTGTTATGGTCAAAAATTGGAGTTTTGGTTCGGAAGTGAAAAAAAATATTATTTTAATCTCTAGGACTTCACAGTCGATTTTCGAGGGCTTAAGAGACTATTTTAACGAATCCGACGCCATATTATGTTGGCCACACGCATATGAAACCCATATGTGCAAAAATTGGAATTTCGCCTCGGGACCGGAAAAATGATCATTTTGACCCAAGCCGAAATTAATTCTGAATTTTTGGAGAATTATTTGGGATAAGTAATTGTGATTATCAGCTCAATTATTGGCACCAAAGACCATTTTACCCTTGCATTATTGGATAGGAACGAACGAGGACCGTTAGATTAGGGGCATTTTGGTCAAAACCGTTGGATCGGCGACACGTGTCCGCCCTTAGGCCCTATATTTGACTTTTTTGACGCACTCTCTCTCCTCCTCTCCCCCTCAGTCGGCCAGACCCCCCACCAGCAGCCCCTCCTCCACGTTTTCCTCCTCCTCCGCCGGTTTTCCTCGCCGTCCGCCGAAGCTTGTCGCCATCGCGCGGCGCTACGCCGTCCAGCTGCTGCTGCGCCTGACCTCGCCTCACCACCCTTATCCCGACCATCCTCTCTCTCTCTCTCTCTCTCTCTCTCTCTCTCTCTCTCTCTCTCTCTCTCTCTCTCTCTCTCTCTCTCTCCGTCATCCGTCCGGCCAAATGCGCCGTCCGTCTCACCGCGCTGCTACCGTTGTCTCGCTAGCCACCGTCCCCCGTCGTCCGTACGGTGTCCATACAGGCCCGTACAATCATGTCCGTACACCACCGGCCACCGTCTGTACGTCGTCCGCCGGGAGCGCCGCCGCCGGTTCTGCCGTTCACGGGTGATCGACCGCCGTTCCTTGTCGCCGTGAAGTTGGATTAAGTGAATATACCTCTTAAACCTGGATTAGGACTGATAGTGCATTTTTCTAGATTGACTTAGGTATTATCGGTGTATTTTGGACTAGCTTAGGTAATATCAGTGTATATTTTGGACTGGATTGAGGACTGATTGGTGGAAATAAAATTTGAGGAATTTAGTGGGATTATTAACGATAATTATTGGGCCTGGATAGAGGAAATAGTGGTTGTCCGCATTTTTGAGGAACATACTAGGTATTATTGGATAGCCCGAATTGTTAGCTGAATGGCCGGGATGACCTAGAGTGCTTAGCTGTTGACTGATTGGTGATTAATTGTGCTTAATTGTGAAATGCCATGTTGCGTGCTCGTGCGGCTGAATTGTGCGGAGTGTAATTGGTCAATTGATGACTTGAGTTGAATATGGAATTGTGTATTGGAAACTAGGCCGCACATTACTAATTGGCCAAATGAGCATGCTATTTATAAATTAGGCACTATGAATTGATTATGATTGAATTGTGTGCCTATGCCTATGTTATGTGGATGCTCATGTTGTATTGAATTGCATTACATGGCACGCATTATGAATAACGAGAATGAGGTGTGTGGTGAATTGTGTGAGAGTGCGTGCCTGCCATGAGCATGTAATTATCTAAATGTCTTGATGCGTGTTACGCGGGGTTTAAATTATAATTGACTATATGTTCGTGCGATCACAATTTGCCCTAATGCGTATTATGCGGGACGATGCCCGGTACGTCTGGAAGACGATCATCCTAATGCGTTTTACGCGGGCTCTGGTTTGTAAAGAGATCGGTATTGCGCCTGATGCGTTTTGACGCGAACTAGAAACACTGGGCCGAGGGTGTCTTTACGCTGGCCACGGAGTGCCGTGATTAAGTGGACTGTGCAGTGGCACAGGTCAGACCTGATGCGTTTTAAAGCGAGTTAAACTCTGAGATAATATTAATAAATTGAGCAATGAGCCGGTGTATGGTATGAGTTAGTGTGAAACATGGCATGACAAGGACATTGCATGCATTGGAATGCATGAGTTAGTATGCGGGTGTGCGAGATTCAATGGATGACATGCGAAATGTGCACTGAAAGTATGAGCATGTGTTTGATGTACGCGTGAATCGAGTGCTCATGTATGTGACTTGATTAAATTATTATTGTGAATAACCTGCAGGGTTAGCCAGGTAAGTGATCAGGGCCAGAGGGCCTAGGTCGGAGTTTATTTATGAGATGGTTTGCAATGTTATTTTGTGCTGTCACTCAAGAGATTGCATGTTAGCCTAGCCTAGGTTTAGGGGGTTATATTCGCTGAGATTCGTCTCACAGTTGTAATAACCCACATTTTTAGACCATTAGCCGTAGGATGTCGAGGACACCACCTCTTTTTGGGATACCGCATCATATTCAGCGGTCATCAAGTGTACACCCTTGTGGAGACGGAGCAGCTTATGTAAGATATTACTCAGCTCTATTTGTGAACGTGGGAGAATTATTGTCACGCCCCGGAACCCCCGTCGAGCCCACGACATCCCGCTTCAGGTCGAACGGCTGCGATGTCCCAAGTTATCACTAACCTCAACTAAACATTATAAGCTACATTTCCATTTCTTGTTCAACTTGTTCCACCATATATACAATAAAACAAACCTCTGTCTACCAGTGCACACTTTATTGAAACTACTAAAATCAAAAAGGAGTCGATGACCTAACGTTCAACCTCAAAAATGGTTCTTATCCAAGGCAAGCTTTTCCACTTCTACAAACACGGTCATCGTGTGTCTTATCCAGGTCATCCCGTCACCCATCAAAAACTCAACTACCTCATACTCCGTATGCACTGGTATTCCAAAACGTACTGGTGGCGGTGGTGGAGGGTTCATCGTTCAGGTCGGGGTTCTGAAGATTATTGGTTTACACAACCATGAGATTATATCTCAGCAAGTACACCCTTAAACCCAACCTAGGTTATCACGTACCTCCACATAATTACGCAATCACACATATATATTCACGCACGCTGAAACATCACTTCACAGGCACATCAAATAATATTGCGAGGCTCAATCATGCGCACAACAGCATTCAAACTCAATCATGTCAGATGTAAACACGCGCATGTACCACTCTCATCCCATTATTCCTTCCATTCTCATTTTCCATTTCCACTCGTTAGTGGCCTGCGTTGAAGTATATGCCTCAGGCACATTGCGACCATTCATTTTCCACAATACTCGTCAGTGACCCGCATTGAAGTGCACGCCTCAGGTACACTGCGATCATTCATCACATCCACCCCGCGTACCCGTTCACGCCTCAGGCCCCAATCGCGACCTAAGCATCATACACCCTAGGCCCGATCCCAACTCAACCTGCGCCAAATGCGATAGGCCTACATGATTGGAACCCGAGCTTATGATGGCTCGGTCTAATCCCGATCTCACCTGAGCTGATCGTGCCTCGGATCGATTCTCATACTTACTTTTTCAAGCCTCAGCCTTGTGCCAAATGCAACAGACTTACGTGATCGCTACCCGAGTTTACGATACCCAACTCGATCCCATTCTCGTACTATCACACCTTCGCATACTTTCCCACAATCACTTGTCACACCACAACTTTTCCTTACTCATGCACATACTCGATACGCATTTACCACACGCAACTGGCCCATCACACGTGATCCGTGCATACATCGAGTCACACGCAAACAGAGCTTACTCAACAATTCACATGGCCAATATCCACAATTAATTTGATCTGGCCAATGCGTGCACCAAACAGACATATGTCCACGATATAAACAAATAAATAAGCACTCAATTAAATCAACCCCATCCAGAATAATTCAAACCTGCCTAAAACACGTAAATTGCCAATTTTCTCCAACCAAATGGCATCGGATTAATTCCGATCCTTCACGACACTTTCTCGCCATTAAATAATGGTTCTAAAAATCCAACTTACGTCCCGAACAAATCATCACAGCCCCATGAACAGTAATTCACAGCTTGTAAACAGTAACTCGCAGCTTATAATTCACCTCAAATTGTCCTCCAAAAATTCCAAAAATAATCCTTAAGGCCCGCCAAATATTTCCAATCATAAACCCCAATATTTCGCACCCGCATAATGTCAATTTCACCCCGAATTAAATTATCCGTCAATACCCAATATCCTAAATCGAGATTAGAGTATGACTTACAAAGTTCTAGGCTAAAACGGCTAGAACGGGGAGTGGCGGCACATAAACGGACACGACGGGGACTCATGGCGGCATCCGGCTTGAGCGGCGGCGGTCCGGCGGCGGCGTGGGTCTTGCACGGCCGTGGGTGGTTCACGGTGAGAGAGAGAGGAAAAGAGAGAGATGGTGAGGTTTGAGGATGGTGGTGGCTTGAGGGCGGCGTGGACGGCGACTTGAGGGAGGTCCGGCGTGCGGCGGCGGCGGTGCCGGCGGTGGAGGAAGAACGGCCAAGGAAAGCCCATGGTGGAGGAGGGGAAGCTCACGGCAATTTGGGGGAGAGAAGGAGAGGATGGAGAGAGAGAAAGATGAGCCTTGGACTAAATAGTGCCCATTTGACCAAGTGGAAAATGACCATATTACCCTTTCTTCATATTTTTAATCTGACTGTCCCGATTCGATCTTATCTTGATCCGACGGCCGAGATCGATTTTTGCACAAAAATATCCAAGGGCATACTTGTAATTTCCCAAAAATCCAAGGGTAAAATTGTCCAATCAAAATTTAAGGGCAAAATTACCAAAATGCCCTTTACCCTTAAAGCTTGTCCTTTAATAAATCCTAGGGGTATTTTGATCACTTCCTCCGTTTCTTGTCCAAATCGAATTTTTCCGAAGAATTTGAGCGCACCAAAAATTGAAACATGTCACGTGCAACGCCGTCCTAACGTTCCAACGTGACTTCCTAATTTTTCGGTGTCCAATTGAGGCAAAAATTCCATAATTAAATTCTATTAAACGCAACTCGAGCGTTTCTCGAGCTAACGGACAGCTTGTTGGGGAAATTCGCAGAATCGACTAATGACTGATACTGAATCGAGTCACGTGCAAATCCGTTCGGTGCATGACGACCTCGGTTGTCATTAAAATCGTGAAGATCAATCACTTCATCCGAGGGGTACGATCGTTCGGTATAATTTTGGAATCATTCGTCAAGCCGTTTTGTGGTTCAACGGAATCACCCGCGATCCACTACTAGGACAGTGGCGAACTGACCTCTTACTATCCTTGGATCGGCCAACAGTGGCTCAAAATATCACCTCCGCGATTTAATGGTCGAAATCCATTCACGATCGAATTTCTTTTAGTCGCGCGAATTTAATTCCCCTATTAGCCTTTCCCTAATGGTTAGCATTCCTAGGAATGATCAGTTCCAGGCGAGAATTTACTACGAGCGCATTTCATAAAATTCAGTTATTTCATAATTTTCAATTGGCGGAAATTTCGGAATGTCACAATTATACTACCATACCTGAGAGTACGTGGTGTGGCTGTTGACCATTTTCTGCATTGTGCCTTTTTGGTTATGTGTGAAGAATATATTGTAAAAAGGTTTCCCTATAATAATACAAAGTGTACATATTTTCAGAAGTGTTGATTGTTGTTTGGCTATCCTTAGTTCACAATCTTTCTGTCAGGGTAATTTATTTATTACTTCCGCTTGTGCTTAATCTCTGTGTGGGCATTGGATCGGCGACGTTTCCTGAGACGTCACACTATAATCGACCAGAGGTGGGATGCTCGCGCTTCGTAGGGTTCGGGGCGTGACATTATGTGACATTATGTTATGTATCATTTTAATCTCTTCTTTAATCAATAAATTAAATATCTGTACTATCTTTTCTATATCTGGCTATAATGTTTCATGCTATGACATGTGTTAAAAAATCACTTTAATAAATTGATTCCATTGAAAGATATTGTGGTAATCTTTCCATTTTGTCACTTTCTCCACTCTCCCACTATCTTCATTACTTTCATTTTATTTTCGTCAACAATCGATGTACTCCCCTACTTTCTTCACTCACTCTCACTATCTAAATCAATCTGTTTTTTAAATATTGTGAGTGAGTGAAGAGGATAACAATGCATATTTTCTTTAAAAAATTATTAGAAGGTTTATTTAAAGTTACGTACATGCAAATGAAATCTCATATATAACATTAAATAAGAATGATTGAATAGAAATATTCTCTTTTATTGTAATGGAATTTGGATGGAGTAAATCAATTAGATTATTTTTACTATTTTTCGTAATTTGGCCATAAAATTTCGTGCCATGCCCTTCGTTAAAATAATCACTTTAATTAATGAGTTGATTGAATTGAAGGATATTGTAGAAATGTTTATATTTTCATAGTTTCTCTATTCTCCCACTATCTTCATCACTTTCATTTTCTCTTCTTCAATTATTGATAAAATCCCCTACTTTGTCCACCCTCTTCTTCAATTATTCATTTTCCATGTTGTGAGTGAGAGAAGACGATTAAAATGCGTAAATATATATGGCATTGGTCAAAGATACTTTCCTAAGGTTTTAACTGAATATTACGTAAATGCAATTGAATGTAAACAATGTTAAATAAAGTATCTTCTTATTTCGCAATGAAGTTTGGATGGAGTAAGTGAAAAATGTTTGCATGTTAGAATAGGATATGGCCATGGAAAAGGGTAGAAATTTTTCTTAAAAATAGAGAGAGGCCAGAGTGAACATACAAATTGACAACCATTAAATTTGGCCCAGTGACCACCCTTCTTACTTAGGAAGAGGGAGATAGGGAGTTTGATTCCCCACCTTATCAAGGGAGATTAAGGGTGGAGACATGTAGTTTTAGATGTGGGTTTCGACTTTTATGCCATGTAAGATGTAGGGCAAGAGTCTGAGAGTGAGTTGAGAGTTAGAGTAGGACAGACAAAAAAAAAACATACAAATTGACTACACCTTCACCAATTATGTGAGGAATTGAGGAAGAGAAAACTTCAAGTTAGTGGAGATTATGGAAGAGTCAAGAACATGAAAAAAAACATTAAAAAAACGGCTACAATAGTTTTCAATTCGTTAAAGTGAATTTATCTAACAAGAAACTTTTTATGGCCAATATGTTTTAATTGAAATTACAATTTATATTTTATATTAAAAATAGTCAATATGATTTCAATATTTTATTAAGGAAGAGGTTAAACTGACATATTGTGGGGACCTTCTCGTAAGTGAATCACCAAGTGAAAGCTAATGGATTACTAAACGGAAACGAAGGTTCATATGAACCTCTCATAAGACAATCGCTCGTGTCTAGCGCGGACTCTCCCAAACCCTACCAATCACAACTTGGTACTCAATTTAACCATGTAATTTATCTTACCTTTTCGAGCCGTGACTAATCATTTAGGATCGATCAGAGACCCAAGTAAACTATGGGAATACATTTTACTTTCGCAAACCAGAGTTTTGCTGGATCTAGGGACTTAATTACACTATAATTAACTAAAGCCCTTTTTTCTTTTTATTTGGAAAATGTTTTGCAAGCAGACTTAGCAAATTTTAATCCCGAGCCACTAACATGCAATAGTGATCGTGTGGGTGTGCAAGCAAATATTTAATATTCAATAACTTAATCATTAAATAAATTGTTTGAGAGAAAAAAAAAAAAAAAACCTTGACGTGCTAAGCAAAGCTTTCTGTAAATGTTCTGCGAGATGTTAATTGAAGACCCAACAACTAGGTAATGTATGCATGACTTAGATATGATTTCTAAATATGATTATGCAATGTCAACAAATTCTTTTTTGGGTTTTAAATTTAAATGACATGAAATAGGATTAATTATAGATTAATCCCACGATGCAAGCTATATGAAATACTGTTTTATTTGTATTTTCTTTTATGCTATGTGAGCTATGTGCAATACGGGTAATGCAATTAATAACTAAAATTTTCTATATGATGTACACTATTAACTAAATCTAAGTTTATATGCAACCTAAATGGAACCCTCATGACATTTTATTTTTTATTTTTTATTTATAAAAGCTATGCATTTTAGATTATGATTCAATGCTCTAAGTACGTAAGCCCCAAAAATATGAATTGTGCTAAATCGAATCAACCATAGCAAGCCACGCAAGACAATATTCCATTTCGACCTTAGTGTCTAAAGGTTTGAAAGCCTAATATGTCTTGGTTGATGTACAAAAATGAAAAGGACAGCCTAAGGTTTCACCACTAAATATCATACATTTGAAACTATATATTAAAATAAAAACTTATTGCATGAAATTAGTTAAACCTTGACTACCTTATCTAGGATTCCCCACTGACTGGACGTGATGAGTCAGGAAAGGCAACGACAGTGGGCTTGAGGAGACACCAGCAACAAGTCATGATCAAGATGGTCCCGGTGGTGAGGAGCTTCAATGACGGCAAGAACAAGTGAAGCTTCACGGATGGACTGAATTGGAGCCGGAAAAATCAATATGGCTCGGGGTTGCCATTAATGGGAAGTGCGGACAAAATCGGACGATGGCGGAGCAACCGAGTCAGGATGTCGATCGTGCTCGAACTGGTGCAGGACACCTGGGCTTAGCTAGAAGCGACGCTGGACTTGCTGGAGCTAGGTTGCAGGAGCAGCAACAGTGGTGGTGGCTTCAGGGTGGACGAACGCCGGATAACACTGCTGGGGGGACACCTGGGAATGACTGACGGTGTGGTTTGAGTGGCTAAATGCGATGATGGCGCACAGTAGCGCGGCAGCCGGGAGGACTCTGGGCGTTTGCCAGTCACGGTGGCTGAGAGAGGACTAGACTTCGAAAACTCCTCGAACGTCGTTTTCTGTCTTTTTCGGTGAGAGACCTCCTCGTGGAAGATCAGCCCTCTCTTTTTGTTCTCTATTGCCAATCTCTCTACGTGAACCTCTCTCTAAAGGACGGCTCCTGACCTCTGCAAACTCTCTCTCTCTATACTCTATACTCTTCCTTTTTGCCGATCCCCTCACTTGAGGAGGAGGTAAAACTCTCTTGCTCTCTGCTTGTGTGCGGAGATTCAAGGACTTATCTCAACTTGTGATCGTCGGGAGTGCGCAGCAAAAACCTATACCTTTCACTCTCCAAGAGGGAGCTCAAGTCTAAGCTTATTAAGCTATCAGTTAGACCCATCTTCACTCAAAAGGATTTCTCTAGCATAACTCACTCATACGTGCATCCTAAAAAGGCCTCCCTTTTTTTTTCATCGTGAGTTCTCAATAGACCCATTGCAGTAACCACTTGATTGCAATCTTCAAGGCTAGAGCAGAGTTTTGCTTTTCAAAAGTCAAAAACTCAAACAACTTCATCCAGGTTTGTGTACGGAGTGAGAAGAGAGAAAGGGATCGTGACCAACAGACCCAATCTTTTATGCTTCTGCCGAAGTAATTCTTTATCCGCGGGCGTTCTCTCTTTTAAATTTCCTTTGACCTAGGGGATGATGGCTGTTGTTAAGATCCCACAGTTGGCCATTCGTTTCGAATTAAAAAATGCTCAAGTCTTCTCTGACAAAGCTGGCTATTACCACCGCTTCCGTAATAATTGATTGGATTGATCAAATCCTGAATTGATCTTGAATTAAAACCCGAATCAAAGATTGCACTAGCACGAATTATTTGAAAGAGATGACCATTTATTTCGAAAACGTTACCCGCTTTGCCGCCCCTGCAATGTGCTTTATGCAAACAAGTTGGTCCTGAATGCTATTAGTACTTAAATGCATTTGTTATGCAATGCATAATGCCAAATGTAATTTTAATAATTTTGTTCAGGGGTTGAGGTTGATCCCTAGTTTTTATGTAATAAATGACTAAATGGGATAGCCAAAATTTAGGTGTCAATAGATATCTTATTTTAAATACACATTTTGACATTTATGTTGTCCTACAAACTATTTTTAACTTGACTATTATAAGCACAGATGATACTGAACAATGAAATTATTACCATTCAATACAGATACCACAATAAATACTTTTGTATTATACTATTAAAGCCATATATATTTTAATATAAGTTGTTCATATTCTTAAAGTGGATACGAAAAGAGAATGGAAACATTGAATAAAACTCGAATTATTCAAAATAGGAATTGCCATATATTTGCTCTCAAGGAAAACAAGTTTCTTATTAAAATGGTATGTATAGTTTTTTTTAATGAAAAGTATTAAGTATTTAAGAAAATATGTCTAAGTGTTAAAATTTGATTTACCCTTAAAGTATAATTTCATGGATCGTTTACTGTAGTATAGTTATCATTCACTTATATTATATGTACGGTCTTTCTATGGGATTTTATTCGTAAGACTTTGAAAATCAAACTAGCATTTTAAGTTTTCTGTATTCTGTCAAAATATTTTAATCTTAGAACATCAAAATCAAGACCGCAGTGTATCTTGCCAGTCACGGCAAAGGAACATTCATTCAAGATAAAGAAAAGAAGCAAAAGGATTTGTGAAACAATTTCGTGAAAGAAACTAAATAGGTGAGAGAAAGCTATTTGACTGGATAGATGGTCTTTCCTAATGTTGAAGAGAAAAAGGGGGAGGAGAAATTAGTTGAGAAGGAAAAGGTTATAGATGACAATAAATAGGCGAGAGAAAGCTATTTGACTGGATAGTGGACATAGATACTTTAGATAATAGGGAAAAAGCTATTTGATTGATAACAAACGAGGGATATTTTTAACAATTAGAAAATGTCGGAAACACCTCCCTATTGTAAACACCCTTGCATTTTTCCAAAGAGGTAGACTGATTAAACCGTGTGAACTTCGACAAATCTCAATAAAATAATTGATGGAAGGGTGACAATTGAATATTTTAAAGTAATTCAAGAAGCAATATTTTAAAGTAATTCAAGAAGCAACATTGTGTATTGAAGAGATCGAGGAACCTAATCCAACCAATTGTAAATTGATGGATGATATTGCACATGGGCCCAAAATTTAAGGATTATTTGTATCATTTTCCCCTTGAAAAAAATCATCTTGCCAGATATATCATCACCCCACTGCAACTAATGTTATGGTCCAACAACAGCCGGTCACTATTTACTCTCTTTTTTTTTCCTTCTTCGTCTTGTCTTGGTAAAGAATTACTTAATTTGAAGCGTTGCTTTGGCTTACTGAAACATTGCCTAGGAAAAGAGCATACGTTTTTATATATGGATAGAAAAATAAGAAAAAAAAATATGTTGGGAAAAACATATCTGAAATTTTTGTCTATTTAGGAAAATAAACTGGAACTATTTTACAAAGTAATTTAACTCATCAAAACATACGACATAGATCGACCAAAAAAAACCATATGACATAGATTTGAATTCAAATTATCATTCACTTAAATAATATATATGGGCTTTTTATAGATTTTATTCAAAAAAGCTTGGAAATTAAATTATTTTGTAGATTAGCTGTATTTGTGACATTCCGGATTTTGGCCCATTTTTGGGGTTTTATAAAACGTGTAATTCCTCGATGTGCTTGTAATGGAATTTACCGAGAACCGATCACTCTCGGTTTCTTGTTTTCAAAAATAGAAATTTTGCTAGAATCGCACTCGATCGAATTTGACCGTTATTTATACCCTGAACTTGGCAGTCGATTTCCGGGAGTTTCGGGACGAAATAAATTGGACGGTGTCGATATTATTGTGGCCAGCGTCGAGATTATCAGGAATAGTGGAAAAGTGTATTTTTGAACCGGGTGCGAATTTGGACTGGTAGACCTCCCTCGTAGTGTGGTTTGGGTTATTTTATTTTGGCCGTGTGCCCTAGAATATTGTTGGGATTTATCGTGGGTTGTTAGGCCTTTTCCGGATTTAAATCGGGACCGATAGGTCGATTTTGTTAGTTTGGACCGTGTCCGTTGGTTCGCGCTTAAATTTAAAATTTTAAACTTTTCTCTCTCTTTCTCTCTCCTCTCTCTCTCTCTGTCGACCCCCCCATGCGCACGTTACCCCCCCTCCCTCTCTTCCTTTTCTCTCTCTCTCTCTCTCTCTCTCTCCCTTTCCCCTCTGCCGCTCCGTCCCTTCCCCGTTCCTCCCCTGCACGCTCCGTCCTCCCTCTGCATGCCTACACCCCCCCTATCCCCCTCTCTCTCTCCTCTCTCTTCTCTTTTCTTCTTCCTCTTCTTCTCTTCACAGCCGCCCGCGTCTAGTTCTTCTTAAATCCCTTTTTCGCCCGATGCCGCCCAAACTGCCCGCGTTGCCGTGCCGCCCGCCCGTGCGTCGCCCGGCCCCCGCCATCGCCCAGCCCCCCCACTTGTCATCGCCCCGGCCAGTCCCGACCGCCCCGCCCGCGCCTGCCAGCGATGTCCTCCTGGCGTGGCCCGGCCACTTCATCGCCCGCTGCCCGCCGTGATGCCGGCCCGGCCGGCGGGCCGCTCCATCGACCGCGCTCTCCCGTCCTCGTTGCCACGCCCCTCGGCTCATCGCCCGCCCCTTAAACCGCCACCACCTCCCCTTGCCTCTCTCTTAGCCCAGCGCACCAAATTATCGATCACCTTTGAGAGCAGGAGCAGGCTGCCATCGTCGGCCCTTTCGGCCGGATCGTCCATGGGAGTCTAAGTAAATGTGCCACATGCAGAAACCCATTTCCTTCTTGGATTCATCAGCCCAGTCGCCCTTACTTGCATACCTTAGCCTTTAGCCTTCCCGGGTATTTCATTGACCAGCTTAATAGAACGGGTATAGGGTGTGTATTTAATTTAATTATTTTATGATTAAATTAAATTATGTGGTGTTCTTATTTAGTTAAATTAGACCGGATTAAGTAGAGTGCTTGAGTGGGTATTTATGCGTGACCGACTTGAACGTCGGGTCTGTGAATTGGAGTGGCGAAGTGTGAATTGGACTGAGTTGTGAATGTGAGTTGTTTGGCGTGAATTTGATTGAATCGAGTGGCGTGTGCTTGCTTGTGAGAAATTAAGCCCGGATTGATCGGAGGGCTACGGACTTGGGACGTGTTGACGGCGGTCCGTGTGAAGGCAGGAATGGCCGATGGGCCGATTGGAATGCGGGCTTGAGACGTGTTGACGGTGGGCCCGTTAAAGATGTGATTGGACCTGAGGCGTGTTTACGCAGGTCATTGGAAAGAAAGTTGAGCCTGAGGCGTGCTTACGCGGGCTGTGGAAAGAAAGTTGAGCCTGAGGTGTGTTTACGCCTGTCAGAGAAAGAAAGTTGGGCTTGAGGCGGTTTACGCTGGCGTGAAAATGAGCCCGAGGCGTGTTTACGCTGGCTGTGGAAAGAAAGTTGAGCCCTGGCGTGTTCGCCGGGCTGTAGAAAGAAAGTTGGGCCCGAGGCGTGTTTACGCTGGCAAAAGTGAAAATGAGCATGAGGCGTGTTCGCGGGCTGTGAGAATGGGCCTGAGGCGTGTTGACACGGGCGTTGAGAAAGTTAGATGGATGCTTTGTGATTTGAGTGTGATTGAAATGGTCTGATCGAGTGTGACCGAATTGGCTGATTGAGTGTGGACCGGATTGACCGTTGAGCATGTGGGTGTTGATCGAACCGACTAATGGTGGGTGTGGATGAATGGTTGGATGGGTTGGGTGCTTGTTTGGATTGGTGATTTCGGTGGAAGTGTGTGTCTTGATGATCGTGATGTGGCGTTGATTTATTCTTGCATTATTATGCTTGAACTAATATGCGGGATTGGCACATGGATCGAGGCGGTGGTAAGCCTCTCATACGAAATTGATTGTATTATTTGGTAGTTCGTATGTTAGACTGGTCTGGGTACGCATTAGCCTAGGTTAGGTTTAGGTTGTTGCTTATTGAGACTCTGTCTCACGGTTATTATATAACCATTTTCAGATCCCCGCCCATGAGCACGACTCCGCCTAGACGTTTTGGTGTCCCCGTGCACATGGTGCACGATGACAACGAGTACCCAGGGCTAAACCCGGACGAGGTGTACACTAGGCATCGCACGTATGTTTGGGTAGACGTAGGGCGAGAGCAGCTGGAGCGCCACGATTATTTAGCATGGTCCCATAGGATCGGATTAGTGAACACTGGGCCGATTCGAGGTTTTGAGGGGCTCGATTCAACAACGAGGATGCGGTCAATTGGGAACCCTGGGACAAGTTCGCTCCCGACGGAGAAGTGTCGAATCCAGTGAGTCCGAGGGTGAGCCCGACCCAAGATTAGCGCTCGACTCCGAGCCCGAGGCCGGCGGAGCTTGAGCCTGAGCCTCGAGCCCGAGCCCGAAATGGAGTCTGAGCCCGAGCCCGAGCCCGAGAGAGAGTCCGAGCCCAAGAGGAGCCCATGGCGGCCGAGCAGGGAGAGGATGAGGAGAACCCGATTGAGATCGACTCGGACTCGGAGTCCGATTCCTCAGGGTCCGATTCGGACTGGGCCCGTAGGGACGTTTAGTGTGGGGCTTGTAAGCTTTTGGTAGGGTCCCGTTTTGGTTTCGTCCATAGTTTAACCGCCCGCCTGCCCCTTTTTTATGTTAAAGGTGGAGTGTTCTTTTGCGGACTAGTGTAGATGTTGTGAACTCGAATCTATGCCTCGTGTGTATTAATCTACTTTGGTCTATCCCTTGGTCATGAATTTCATTGTCTGGGTTGTGTTAATCGTTTCCATGCGCGTACTGATCTTTGATGTTTTGGGTTGGGTCGGCGACGTATCTGGGACGTCGTATTCAATGATCGACCATCGAGGGATGATCGGCGTGCTCGTGGGGGTGCGGTGCGTGACAGTATTTTATAGAAAGATTTGAATCTTAAAGCCTTAAACAAAGAGGGAACTCTATCTTGCCAGCTGCTAAATTTTATCACTTCGTTTTGTTTTCTTGAATGAATATCTCCTAACGTGTTGAAAGAGGTAGTTAGATTGAGGTAATCCCCACCGAAAAGGAAACTAAATTTACAAAAAGTTATCTTCTCACATAAGAAAGGACCCGTTCTGTCTTTTGAGGAGTAAATTCATCAAGTTGCACCCCAGGCAAATCGATCATTCAATCTACGACGAAGCAATGGTGAATTGGAAACAACTCCCACAATATGTCCTACAGCTCATCGCTCGTCGACTAGCCATAGAAGACTTTATAGCTCTCAGAGGGTGTGCACCTCATGGCGGTCCGCTGTTGCCAAAGAGACGTACAATGCGAAATCAAAAGCCCCGTGGCTCATGATTCATACGTACAGCCAAATAGCTGAGTTCTCCATCCCCTTAACAGGAAGAATTTACCCAGTGCAGTTGCCAGGATCTCATGACCAGACCTTGTCTACACCAGGATGGATACTTGTGTCAAAGGGGGGTCGTGAGTACCAAATCTTCAATCCGCTTTCGGGCATCAGCATCGAACTCCCTACCTTGGAGAAGCTTCACCACCAGTTACATCTCTTCGACATGATGGCGTTGTCCTCAAGCCCTTCTTTGTCCAGGAGCTACACAGTCGTGATTTCTTATGGCATATCACCAGGGTTTGCCATTCTCAGATCAGGAGAAGATGCATGGACGGTAGTGAATCGTGCGACGCCTCTACGTTGGTGTTCCACCCTTCAACTGATTTATTACGATGGGCTATTTGTGGCCTTGGATGCGCAGAGTCAAATGATGACTCTTAACGAGAAAGAGAGTCGCATGGAATTGCGACTAGTTCTAGGGCTGAATTATTATTTTGACGGTTATCCGCATCTCGTTGAATGTTCGGGCTCATTGCTAGTGGCTTGGGCGAGACGGGGCAAAAAGCATAATGGACCCGTGAATAAACCCGTGAAAGAGATTCAGTATTCAAAGTTGATTTGGAGAAGGGAACTGAGGAAGAGGTCAAGAGCTTGGGTGACGTGTCTCTCTTCTTGAATGGCAACTCATCGTTCACAGTGGACTTCAATGCCAAGTCTTGCCTTCCCGGAATCAAGCCAAACCGCGTCTATTACTCGGATTACAAAGATGATCAGATGAAGAGTTACCGCATGGAGGACGGAAAATTCGAGACATACCTCGATGCAACTAGCAGTTGTCTCTTCGATGCAACTTGCAATTGTCACTTCGATGCAACTAGGCATCAAATCTTTGAAGCCGAATGGTTCCAACCTGATTTTGGAACTTAATGTTTGAGCTTTTCTCTACCTCAATATGAAATTTTGATGTCAAACCTGGGTCCATTGGAATGGCCCATCTCCACCCTTGATCGTAAGGGCCCCACACGTGTGACCCATGGGATCAACGGTCAATACAAAAATTCTTCATTCACTATTTTCATTGATAGAACATATGTTAATAGTGGGTGTTAATTTAGATTTTAATTTTTTGATAGACTAATTTCTTGGCATGACTTGGATTTGAATGTTTTTAGCGGGAGATTATGGATATATATACATCTCAAAATTAAGGATATGTGCGCACAGTTAAAATGAGAGATTAATTAGGTAATCATCTAGGGATTTCAAATTTTAATTATAAACCGATATCTAACATTCTCTTTACTTTTATATAGTGAGATGATGGGTACTTTGGTCATTGAAAATTGGTTACAGATAGTAGAGATAGATATAGATAACAATAGATTAAGAGAACTTAGCAACCGGCTGAAAAAATTCCAACGTTTATCTAATTTTTCTAATTAATTGTAGAAGAAATTATAAACTATTCTTTGAACACACATTACCAAAAAAACTATTCTTTGAACATCGGTAATTGGACTACGTGGAAAGATAGTTCGAAACCTTGGATATCTAACTAGATGTTTGGTTGATTTAAATCGTCATTTGTAATAAAAGAGAAAACTACTGAAAGGGCCTAATCACCTTTTCAAATCATAGAGGTAAAAAGGCCGAATTAATTTTTGCTCGCGGTCTCGTCTCGCACGGTAATTCATGGCGCAGTTTGATCTTAATTAAATTATATTATTTAATGCAAACATTATTCACTTAATAGTCAAATAAATACCATAAATAGATTGCCATGTTCAAATTCAATTTGCATCCAAATCCCAGCAAACCATTTGAAATTTGTGAATGTTATCCCTAATATTGTTGGAAGTTGCTAAACACAACATAGAAATGGGAAATAGATACACTGTCCGAGTGTTTAGACCGAACAATTGAACTCACTGGATTGGCACCAGTAAAATGGGTCGCTTATGCCCCTTATTGTGCCAAGACAGTGGGGGCACACATATGTGCATGCTGCATGTAGTCATAATTTTTCTGAAAGTTCTCTTTTTAGCCTTTCTTTATATTGGTGTGGCATTAAAATAAAACTTTTCTTTGCAAGGTAATTACACCAATGTCACAATAATTGAGAATGGATCAATTTGGTATTTTATTCACCTGCTATGATATGATAGCATTGCATAAGTGCATGAACTTAGAGCCATTTTGTACTTTTTTCAAATCATAATCAACAGTTGACATATGTAGATGTTCGAAAATGTATTAGATAATGTAAAAATAACAATTGTCAGAAATCTTTTGAAAAAGATAAGAAAATAAGATTAATTGTATGAGGCGGCGCAAGCAATGCCCTTAAGGATAATTCTGCCCCTCGGAATACGAAACTCGGTGCATAAGACTTCAGCGGCTATCCTCCCAAGATACAACATACCTTCTTCTAGACTCCGCACAAAATATTAAAAGGAACAAGAACAACGTTATATATATAACCTAGCAAAGAAAGGAAAGATCGATAAAAGAAAAAAAAAAGAATATTATTATTTTAATATGTATATATCACTTTCCAATGATCCTCAAAGTAACAATTTATAGTTAAAAGAATGAGAGTAATTAAGAACCACTGATAATTATTAAAAAGATAATCGATATATGACCATTATAAAATAATGGAGGCTTTAGCAAGAAATAAATAAAACATTACAAAACCATTACATGACCGTTACAAAACCTTTTTATATTAATAGCAGACAAACCCATTATAAATTGATGATGGTAAAAAACCATTACAAATTAATAATTTTTATTATTTCAAAATTATTGAAATATCCAACAATACCCCTCATATTTCAAAAAGTTTTGAAATGAAAACATAAAATAATGCTGGGTTATTGGGCGTAATGCACCAAAACTGGTGCTTATTAGGCAATGAATCAGTCCTAGAAAGAATGAAATATAATTTATGAAATCATCGGTGAAGTTTAAAACTTCTATGAACCAATAATTCCTTTTGTGAATTATGATTTTTGTCATGTCCCGCCCCATGGGCACACGAACATCCCATCGTAGTAGTTATGTTGCAATGTCCCGGGACGCGTTGCCGATCCATTCATTTCATCTTTCAATTATTAGCATACGGAAACGTATACTAAACTCCTGACAATTAAAAAGACAAGGACAACACAGGAAAACAATCATCCATAAAACATATCAACAAGATGCTTTTGTGCATTTACATTATTACCCCGGAAAATTAGTATTTTTACAAACCAACACTATAGTACTTCCTATAGGATCAACCAATCAGAAAAGGGGTTGATGATCGGGCTTTAACATCACGTTTCTACTCCAAAAATGGGCTTTCGATAAAGTAGATTGTATGCACCTTTATCGCTGTGGTCCTAAAAAATGTTAAACAATGGGGAGTGAGATAAAATCTCAATGAGTTAACTTATCGATCTCCGATTAGGACGCTGATTTGTCTCAAGCGTCCCCTATTCCCACACTTAAATGACGATGGTAGATCAATAGTTACAATATGGGATGGCAACTCAACCATAACATGATAAATTAACTAGGCACATTCACACACACGCAACCCTACCTGGTCCCGCACACTTGCTGCAAAACGACAGGTTATAATATCATATAAATAAGTAGCATACATCACATATAATTAGAACAAATCACAATAGTTTCATGCATAATGCACCATGCGTGTTCCGATTATTAACGACCCCTCGGGCCACGGCACATCCTGAAGGATGGCGGTCTTTCGAGCCTACCGGGCATCATCCCGCCCCATCAGGCATGGCATCGTCCCGCCAGATGCATACACCTTAGGGACGGCATTCCCTTGAAGCATTGAGTCCGGTCTCTACCGCGACAAGGGATCCAGATACTTTTCGGCATTGCCCTGTGTAAAACGATCGGGACGGGTTCAACCTCGCATAAAACGCATCAAGGTATTATGCAACCACACAAGCACACAGCCACTCATGCCAAATTATAAGTTGTCTCATTTAACTTGATGCAAGAGTGTTATATGCTCGTACATCGAATATATTCGGCGTCACACGTGAAAGTGCACAAAATATTCCTATGTGATCATATACCACTAGTTAATGCACCAACAATGCACACAAGGTTACATCATGCACTCAAACATTTCATCACGTGACAAACGTTTCTCATCATGAACCTCATACATTATTCCACATCTCATTATCAAGCCTTATATTATATTATCTCAATGGCCACAATGGTAGTGTGACACCCTTCTATCTCATGGCACCTTTCACACCATATTCTAGATTCTGCCATCACATGCATAATCACAATTGTCCCACCATTTGACCTCCAATCAAAATTTTACATATCTCATTTGAAAACTCAGAATGTGCACATTAAATCACCAGAAGACATCAAGTCCAAATTCCCAAGGTTTCATGTGAGAAATAGTGCATCTTTGAAATTGGGATAATCTAAGTAGTTTTGCACAGTAACGGAAATTCCTTCAAAATAAATAGTGGATGTACTCAGAAAATTCTAAAATTTGGATACGTTATAAAATACACCTGGATAAACATTTCTCATGAAGGAACCAAAGTCCAAATATTTCTGTAAGTGTCTTTTTTAATAACCCAAAGACAGACTAAAACTTGCTCACTGGAACAGAACCGTTGTTCCAAAAATTAGTTCTTTAACATACACAAAACATCTCCAAAAATTATTAAATTTTTATATGTTGTAGAGAAAGAAGTCCTCAAGAACTTCTGTGAAGGAATTTTTCCAAAATCAATACAGAAAAGTTTGTAAAAATTGAGAAAGTGTAAACATCACAGAAATAATCATTCGGACAGTTTTACACGGTCCGAAAACTAGGCTTTCTTGCTACTCATATCAAGTCCAAAAATTCTGAATTTAAAATATGTTAAACTTAAAGATATTTGGAACAACTTTTAAGAAGGAAGTTTCTAGAAATTCAGTGTACAAACTTCTCCGAAAAAAATAACAAAACAAAGGGGTATAGATGAACCGAATTTAGGTTTTCTAGAACAAAAACAAGAATTGAGTCCAAATGGGAAAACCACCCAATTTGATTCAACAAAACTCATACCCAGCAACTTGAACTGCCATGCAACACCCATTTAGAACTCAAGAACACACATGCATAATAAACATTCAGAACGGCACATGCAAGCCACCAAATTGCATCCACAATATAACGATAACGTGTCGCAAATACAGATAATTTATCCCATTGACTTATTGCGCCAATCCTAATTAAGTAACGGTAACTAGGTTTACTTATAATCTAATCTAGCCATAAGCGTAATTAACGGCCTAATCAACGATTAGGTAGTTAACTCACCGTTTAACGGTGACAGTGGCGGCAAGGTGATGATGGAGCCACACGAGCGTTCCAAAGCACGAACCAACTTCGCAGAACGTGGCGGAAGAGCTAGTCGGCGACCGACGAGGCTCGGTCTGGCACGGCTTGAGGTTCGGCGATCGGTGGTGGTGGCGTGAGGTGGTAAGGCGGTGGTGGTTGTAACATCCCGAATTTTGACCCGTTACTGGGACCAATAAAGTGTATATTAATTCTCGTTTGATTTTAGTAAGTCTTGCCCGGACTTGATCAATCACGGGATACTAACCAAATGGGAAAGGTTAAATAGGGAGCGATGCGTGGACCGGGGACCCGATCGCAAGTTGAGTACCGATTTTTAGAAACGTCGAGAGAATATTTTGGACCAATATGGGCTAATATTAGGAAAATGACGGATTCGATGCAATCAATGACGTGCGCTCGGATTGCTGGTGATTTCGCCGCGACCGAAATACGCGTGTTGAACGAAACCCGAAATTAATCCGAACGATCGCGACCCCGGCACTAGTGATAATTCCTCGCGTTTCCCGAAATTCGAGGCTATTACAACTTGGACAATCCTAGGTCAATACGCGTAACCCCTAAACAAATGCCTGCTTAGTGAGAGGCCCTAAAACTTCAAAACGAGCAAATTTGATCGCTGTCGGACCGAACTTTGACGTCGAAATTCCGAGGGTGTTTGCTACTATTTTGCAAGACCGATGTCATTTTAGTGTGGCCACACATGTTTAGGGCTAATACGGCTGAAAATTGGAACTTCAACAAAAATTGAGAAAATTTACGATTTTGCCCCTAGAGACTCCGGCGGCCGTTTTCGAGGTCAAATGAGATCATTTTTGAGGCCGATGTCATTTTGGGGTGGGCACGCATATCTAGATACGTGACGTCGAAAATTGGAATTTTGACCCGGGGTGAAAATTCTGGTCATTTTGGGGTTCACGATATTTTGGTCATTTTCCGGTCTCCGTCAAAATTTCAATTTTTGTCCATATCAGTTCTATATATGCGTGGCCAGCATAATATGCTGTTGGATTCATAAAAATCATCTTTTAAGTCCTCGAAAATCAGTCCGGAAATTTTGAGGACTTAACCAAGGTTTATTTGGGTCAACCATGGTCAGGTCAGCCCAAAAATTGAGGGCAAATGACCCCTTTGCCCCTTGCATTATTAGCTAAGAACATATAAGGACCATTGGATCAAGGGCAAAATGGGGAATAGCTGTCACGCCCGAACCCCTCGAAGAGCGATCATCCCATGTATTGATCGATTATGATGCAATGCTCCCAAGATGCGTCGCCGACCCAACACCCAATTAGAGATAAGGCACATGCGGAAACAATATATATAATTATATATATACACCCGTTACAAAAATAAACACGTAAGACCAAGGCGAACAACTATCACACAGAATACATTTTGTATTACTATAGAAAAAACCTTTTACAATATCCATTTGTACAACAAAAAGGAACAACATCGATAATTAACAGCCATTAGGTCAAAAAGGTATTATGGCTGGGGAAAGGTGGGGTCAACTATAAGAAAGATCGTAGTAAAAAGTTATTAACTTCCCTATAAAGAGTTAGGACTTGAGTTAGGACTCCCAATTCGGATCCAACGATTCCGAGGACTCCCTTGCTGAACTCTCTCGAGGCTCAATCTCTTCCGAGTCCATATCCATTGTCTGCTGCCTCTTTGTCTTGATGATCCGGCTCGAGCTCGGGTCAAGATAAAGTCCTAACTCATCATCGGGTCCTATCTCTATGTCGACCCTACCTTCGCTATCTCCCCGTGGTCTTCATCAGAATCTAGATCCATATCCTCCGGCTCGTCTTCTTCCTCGACATCTTGGTCTTGATCTTCAGCTATCACCCGTGGCTCACCGTGGCTCCCCCTCCATAGGCTCATCAACGCGCAATCTACATCGTAAACATCCCGAGGATTGATTATCTCGCCATCCGTATATATTGGTTCCATCAATTCATCTTGACCAATTAGCATATCAAAAGTCCTAAGGGATGCCCTAGGTTTCCGTTGGCATCCCTCAAGCACCATGCCACATATTCCACGAGTCTCGATGGAAATATTCACCTACATTTACAAACATCAACGATCGGTATCTTACATACAACTCCCCATTTCCTGCGGGATATGTACTTGTATCTTGATGTATCTGTATAGGTATTCCAAAAGCTATGGATTCGGCATTCTTATGGCTGGGGGTCTGAAAATGTGGGTTATTACAACCGTGAGACGAATCTCAATGAGTATAACCCTAAACCTAGGCTAGGCTAGCATGCAATCTCCTAACCGGAAATAAACACTCAAAAGCATAACATAACAATAATCACATAAGTTTCTGACCCTGCAGGTTAGACAGTTCAGCATATAATAATCATGGCACATGTAGTCACATGTACGCCAAACACATGCTCGTGCATCAAGTCTCACACACTTGCACGCTAGTCCATGCATGTTTATGCATGCAAATGTCGTCGACATGTCATATGTATTTTCCGGCCCACCGCCCACATTGGCACACCGCAATTGCCCAATTTATTAATATTCATTACGACTCGAGTCAACAATATTCACGGTCCGGTCGTCTAGCATACATAATGCATGACCATGCTATGCAAAGTATAATTCACCATAAGCATCAATTTAATTTAAACACTCAATGTCACAACACGTGCTCAATTAGCCCAATTAATACCGTGTGGCCCTAACAGGCGATTCACAATTCAACAATTAATTTCAAACCAATCATTAACCAATCACACCTCACATTAGTCAGCCACACAACATGCGACATGGCGGTAAGCAATCAATTACAATTAAGCACAAATTACGTACACTCGGTCAACTCGGACATACTCGGCAATTTCACCAACGGGCTCCTAAATTGGCCATTTAGTCCAATTATTCTCCCCAATAAATTCTCATTGATCCACTACATTTTCCCGATAATAATTTCTACCAATCGGTCCTCAACCCGATCTGAAATATACACCGATACTACCTAAGCCAGTCCAAAATGCACCAATAATACCTAAATTAGTCTAGAAAAACGCACTATCGGTTCTAATCCGGATTTAAGAATTTTACTCACTTAATCCAATATCACGATGACGAAATGGCGGCGATCACTGGTGAACAGTGGAACCGGCGGACGGCGTTCCCGACGACGCATGCACGGACATGGTGTGTACGGACCAGATGGACGCCATACTAACACCGCACGAATAGAGATGAACAGTGGATTTACCTTTTGACGCTGGGGAACGCCACAAAGGCAGCAGCTCGGGCCGATCGGGCCCGCGCCGGGCGACGGGTGAGGCTCCAGCCACGGGCGGGCAGTGAGGCTCTCTAAGGGTGACGGCCTATCCCGAGAGAGAAAAAAAGGAGAGAAAGAAAGAGAAAGGGAGAGGGAAAGGGGTCTGACAGAGGCGAGGGCCGAGGCTAGGATCGAGGTGGGTCGACAGCGAGGCACGGTGGCACGGGCAAAGGCCCCGCAAGGCCCGAAGGCTTGGTCGAGAGAACAAGAGAGAGAGAGAGAGAGGTTTTCGGAGGAGAGAGAGAGAGCTCGCCAAATGGGAGTGAGGAGAGAGAAACAGTTTAAATTGATCAAATAATAGAGGCTAGAGGCACCAAGTGTCGCCAATACGAAAAATGACCAAAACGCCCTAATCTAACGTTTCTAATTTATCCTTATCCAAAAATTAAAGAGTAAAATGGTCTTTGGACCTCATAATTGATGCCTATCCAAAATAATTAATACCTTAATTAATTTCCAAAAATTCGAGCTGAAAATACCCTAGGGGCAAAACTATCATTTTTCCGGTCCTAGAGCGAAATTTCAATTTTCGCACATACGTGTTCTATATGTGCGTGGCCAACATAATATATGAAGCGTCGGATTCGCGAAATTCACTTTTTAAGCCCTCGAAAATCGATTTGCAATGTCACGGGATTAAAATAATATTATTTTTCACTTCGAACCAAAATTTCAATTTTGACCATAACGACTCTTGGTATGTGTGGCCACCCTAAAATGGCGTCGGCCTCGAAAAATTACCTCATTTGGCCTTAAAAAGCGACGCTGGTGTCCCGAGGGGCAAAATCGTAATTTTTCACCTCCAAACCAAAATTTCAATTTTTACTCGTACTAACTCCAAATGTGTGTGGCCAGCATAATATGACGTCAGATTTCCAAAAATAGTCTCTTAAGCCTTCGAAAATCGACATCGAAATCCGGGCCCAATTCCGTGAACAAAACTCGCTAAACTTTCAATTTCAGGGTCTCTCACTAACGGGCGGCTGTTTAGAGGTTATGCGTATCGACCTAGGGTTATCCGTATCATGATGGTCTCGATCATTGAAAGAATGAGAAATTATCACTAGTTCCAGAGGTCACGATCATTCGGTTCAAGTTCAGGACTAGTTGGCCACGTGTACTTTTGGTCTTGCGTAATCACCTGCGCCCCTATTGTACATCGTTGGCCTTGGCCAAACCCAATCCATTACTCTTTACTAAGATCGCCCACGTTGGCCCAAAATATTCCCTCAGCATCTCTCGTGATTGGTATCCGTTTCGTGATAGGATCCTCGATCCATGTACCGTTTTCTAGTTAGCCATGTTCCATTGGTTAGTATCCCAAGAGTGATCAGCTCCGGGCGAGACTTACTAAAATAAAATGCGAAATAATATTAGTTTTATTGATCCCGAATTACATCATTCGGGCTGTTACAACTCTTCTCCCTTACAAAATTTCATCCTCGAAATTTGCAATCTATCCTTATCTACTCAAATAATTGGAGGTGTTGACGTCTCATGGCTTCTTCACTTCCCACGTGACACCTTCTCGCTCCGTGGTGCTCCCAGACAACTTTGACCATCGGGATTGTCTTGTTCCTCAGCACACGCTCTTTTCTATCCTCGATCCCGACTGGTCTTTTCACGTCGACACTTTGTCATCCACATCTATCTCCTCGTACCTTAAGACATGAGTCGGGTCTGATTCATACTTTCTTAACAACGACACGTGGAAAATACTGTGTACTTGTGACAAATTAGGCGGCAAGGCAAGTCGATAAGTCATATCTCCAATCTTTTCCAAAATTTCAAATGGCCTGATATACCTAGGACTCAATTTTCCTTTCTTGCCGAATCTAGATAATCCTTTCATAGACGACACCTTAAGAAACACGTGATCTCCAACTTGAAATTCTAAAGGTCGTCATCTTTGATTGACATAAATTTTCCAGCAACTTTGCGCCGTTCTAAGTCTATCTCAAATGACCTCAACTGCCTCAACTGTCTGCAGTATTAACTCAGGACCGTGATACTCCATTCACCCACTTCATCCCAACACACTGCATCCTGCACGCCCTACTATATATAAGGCCTCAAATGGTGCCACATGAATACTCTGCTGATAGCTATTATTATAGGCAAACTCTATCAAGTGTAATTGTTCTTCCCATTTGCCTTGAAAATCTATCACACAAGCTCTCAAAGATATCCTCTAGGGTCTGAATGGTCCTTTCGGGGGCCATCTCCGTCTGTGGATGGTAGGCCGTCTTGAACTATAACTTTGTTCCTAAGGCCGTTTGCAAACTTTTCCAAAAGTTGCCTGTAAATCTCGGATCACGGTCCGAAGTGATCATTACGGTACTCCGTGCAATCTCACCATCTTTCTCACATACAAATCTCGTATCTTTCCAACTCAAAGTCCTTTTCAAGACAGTCGGAAGTGTGCTAACTTAGTCGATCTATCCACTATCACCTAAATTGAATCATTTCCTCTTTGGCTTCTTGGTAGTCTCATTACAAAATCCATTGTGATATGTTCTCATTTCCACTCTGGGATTTCTAATGGTCTCAATAATCCTCCAGGCTTACGGTGTTGTGTCTTCACTTGTTGGCACGTCAAACACTTAGCTATATGCCTAGCTACATCCACCTTCATCCCATTCCACTAATAGTGTTGTCTCAAATTCTGGTACATCTTTGTACTTCCCGGTGGATCTTGTAATTGCTTCTATGAGCTTCCGATAAAATTTCTTCCTTAAGTTTCACATCATTCGGTATACACAATCGCCCTCAAAACTCCAGAACTCCATCTTGGACACTTGAAAGTCTGGTTTCCTCTTAGCTGCATCCATCTCAATAATCTTTTGGATTTCGAGGTCCGTGACTGTAATTCCTTAATCTTGATCTGAATTTTGGCTCAATCCTCAAGGCGGCCAGCAAATTCAATACTTGACTCATCTCGAACTTAAACTCTGAATCTCTAAGTCTTTCCAATAAGGTCTACTCCTTAACCATTAGATGCACCAAACTAGACTTTTGACTCAAGGCATCCGCCACTCGATTGGCATTCCCGGATGATACGAATGTCGCAATCATAATCCTTTAGAAGCTCTATCCATCGGCGCTGCCTCATATTCAATTCTTTCTGAAATAGGTACTTGAGGCTTTGATGATCAATATAAATCTGAAACTTCTCTCCACACAAGTAGCGTCTCCGGATCTTAAGTACAAACACAATTGCAGCTAATTCCAAATCATCGCTTGATAATTCATCCCATGCGGTCTCAACCGACGCGATGCAAATGCTACCACTTTTCCATATTGCATCAACACACGGCCCAATTATCTTAGTGAAGCATTGCTATATATCTCGAATTCTCCTAGGCCCGACGGAATGGTTAATATAGGAGCAGATCGTTAACGGTGTTTCAATTCCTAAAATTCCTTTCACACTTATCATCCCACTCAAACTTCACCTCCTTCTTAAAGCAACCTTGTCATTGGCATAGCTATTCATGAAAATCCTTCTACTAATCGCCTGTAATAACCAAATCAATCCTAGAAAACTTCAAATCTTAGTCATTTGGCGTTGGTCTATGCCACTTGGTAACCGCTCGATCTTAGTTGGATCTACCAAAATTCCATCTCCGTAAATGATATGTCCAAGAAATCCTACTCCTGCTAAGCCAAAACTCACACTTGCTGAACTTAACATACAATGCATGTTCTCGCGGGTCTCGTAGCACTTCACAAGTGTAGGTCATGTTCCTCGAGGCTCTTAGAGTACACTAGTATATCATCAATGAAAACTATCACAAACCGATCCGAAAAATTCCTTAAACACCCGATTCATCAAATCCATGAAAGCGGCTAGGGCGTTCGTTAATCCAAAAGGCATAACCAAATTCATAATGCTCGTACGAGTCCTAAAAATAGTATTGGGAATGTCCTCATTTCTAATTCTTAATTGATGGTACCCGATCCTCAAATCTATTTTGGAAAACATTGAGGCTCCTTGCAGGTGATCAAATAGATCATCAATCCTCGGTAGTGTATACTTATTCTTCATTGTCACTTGGTTCAAATTTGCCAATAATCTATATACAACCTCGTGGTTCTGTCTTTCTTCTTGACAAACAAAGACCGACGCTACCCATGAAGACGCACTAGGGCGAATAAAGCCTTTGTCCAAGTGGTTCCTCAGATCCGAACTTTTAACTCTTTCAATTCTGATAAGGACATCCTATCTGACCGCTTTTCGAAATCGGCTCATCCCCTGCACCAATTCAATCACAAACTCCACTTCTCACTCAGCGGCAAACCCGGCAATTCTGCGGAAACACCTCGGGAAAATTGCTTACTACTTAGTATATTTTCCAACTTAGGTTCCACAACTATTGGATTCACAACATTCATCAAATATCCTTCGCACCCTTCATCCAACAGCTTACTCACCTCAAGCGAGAAAATCCAAGGGATCGAGGTTCCTCCTCGGTTTCCACGAAATACAAAACTAAGGCGTCCATTCGGATTAAATTGGATCATCCTATCGCTGCAATCCACTACAGCTTTTACATCCGAACTAACCAGTCCATTCCAATAATCACATCAAAATCGAACATGGCTAATAATTGCCAAGTCGATACTCTTTTCCTTACCCCCAATGATTATCTTATAATTAGGGCATCCAAAAAGAAACTAACAACCTATCATTCATGGGTGTCGACCGCAGCATATTCTCAAGTAGCACCGGTTTCATATCAACCAACTCAATAAACCGCTGAAAACAAACGAATGGGTTGCCCCTGATCAAACAATGCATACGCTGCATGATCACATAAGGAAATCGTGCACTGTGACCATGCCCGCACATTCTTAGTTTCCTTGCGCGCCATGGCATAGACCCTTCCTTGAGCTGGCGATCACCCTTAATTGGCCGATGGGGAGGTTCACGATTTCCGGTCGCGATGGCGGTAATCTAAGCGGTCCTGATGATTATATCTGCGGGCAAATCACGAATCGATGCTCCAAGCTCCGCATTTAAAATCGCCCCATACCTACTCAATGGGGACTAGGTTTCCTAATATTTCGCTTTGGCTGGTGGAACAAATCGCCTATTTCCAATCATAGGTCTCTTTCCCAAATGACGATTATCTATATTTTGAGCAAATCGCGATCCCGAAAGCACGCTGCCCTTTCCTATTGATCCCGTTCCATAATTTGTGCCCGTCTATGCATCTCCTCATAATCTTTGATATCATGGGACAAAATTAGACTCAAAGATTCGGCTTGATCCATCCGGAATCATGAGCTCTATCTCTCGGATTCTCTACCATGGTTGGTGCAAACTTAGCTAATCTTGCAATTCTGCCTCGTCTTGATCTATAGTCATTTGTCCCTTGCGCCAAGTGCATAAATTCCATCAATTTCTTTTCTTACGCATTCTCCGAGAAATACTTTTCATAAAAATTTTCACAAACACAGCCAGTCGGGGCCGTTCCTACAGAAACACTCTGCTTCCCGTGGCATTCCACCAATCAATTGCACCTTCCTGTAGCAGCTGGTAAATCACCAATGTCAATTTCTCCTCATCGGTGTACCCCCAGAACTTTGAAGGTTTTCTCCAATTCTTGCACCCATCTTGGCGTAGTCTAAAGGTCACCGCGACCATGAAACTTAAGGCGGCTTTAACTTGATAAATTGTTCCATTAGATGGGGCATTTGCCTAACCCCTGCTTGTTAAGCCTTTGCCTTGGATTGGCCTGATTCCTCCAACATCTGCAATTAGGCGCGGCTCCCAACTGCTGCGTAAGCTGCGACTCTCTTACGAGCTTGCAACCCTATAACATGCCCAATCTCTCGTGGGGTTTCCATTACTTGATCAATTCACGGGCCTCTAGCCTCACGGGTTCCCTCGCTAGCTTGGGCTTGGGGCTCCTTCCCCCTTCTCCTATTTGGAGTTTGAATAATGTCCTCTAGTCGGTCTCGGGCCTCTTGGCCTCCTAAACTCAATTGACCTTGGGATTCCTTTCCCTTTCTTCTATTCATCCTCACCACTCATTATTTCACTACCTATAATTCCACTAAGGAATTAAAGACTTAATTTAAACCAATCTATCCCAATCTAAGTCTTAAGCGGTATCAAAATAACAATAAGCAACCAGCATGCGGCCTAACCATTATCCAACACATCACCTAAGGGATTCGCATACTTACCTCGGGTCCTATCGCACCGCATTTGCAAAGGTCACACCAATAAACATACATTCAATACGCAACTATCGGGAGACGATGTAGCACACGAGGTCACCCTCTTCGGCTACCCATGGTCTCATCGCTCCTTATCACTCCAAGCTTCCCAGATTAGACCGAGCTAACCTTACTTCCGATACCAACTAACATGGGATGTCACCCGAACCACTCAAGTGCGATCATCCCATGTACTGGTCGATTATGATGCAACGCTCCCAGGATGCGTCGCCGACCCAACACCCAATCAGAGATAAGGCACATGCGGAAACAACGTATATAATTATATATATACACCCGTACAAAAATAAACACGTGAGACCAAGGCAGAACAACCATCACACAGGAATACATTTTGTATTACTATAGGAAAAACCTTTTTACAATATCCATTTGTACAACAAAAAGGGAACAACATCAATAATTAACAGCCATTAGGTTAAAAAGGTACTATGGCTGGGAAAAGGTGGGGTCAACTACAGGGAAGATCGCAGATCAAAAAGTTACTAACTTCCCTATAAAGAGTTAGGACCTAAGCTAGGGCTCTCAATCCGGATCCAATAATTCCGAGGACTCTCCTGCTGAACTGTCTTGAGGCTTGGACTCTTGAGTCTATATCTGTTCTTCTGCTGCCTCTTCATCTTGATGATCCGGCTCGAGCTTGGGGTCAAGATAAAGTCCTAACTCATCATCGGGTCCCATCTCTACGTCGACCCTACCTCCACCGCCTCTCCGTAGTCCTCATCAGAATCTAGATCCATATCCTCCGGCTCATCTTCTTCCTCAACATCTTGGTTTTGATCTTCAGCTATCACCCTGGCTCCTGGGCTCCCCTCCAAAGGCTCATCAACGCCATCTACATCGTAAACATCCCGAGGATTGATCACCTCGCCATCAGCATATATTGGTTCCATCAATCCATCTTGACCAATTGGCACATCGAAAGTCATAAGGGGTCGCCCCTAGATTTTCGTTGGCATCCCTCAAGCACCATGCCACATATTCCTGAGTCTGATGGAAATATTCACCCACGTTTACAAACACCACCGATCGGTATCTTACATACGACTCCCCATTTCCTGCGGGGTATGTACTTGTATACTGATGTATCTGTACAAGTATTCCAAAAAGCGGTGGATTCGGCATTCTTATGGCTGGGGGTCTGAAAAGGTGGGTTATTACAACCGTGAGACGAATCTCAATGAGTATAACCCCTAAACCTATGTTAGACTAGCATGTAATCTTCTTAGACCAGAAATAAACACTCAAAAGCATAACATAACAATAATCACATAATTTTCGT
This sequence comes from Syzygium grande, assembly GCA_024733475.1. Lineage (NCBI taxonomy): Eukaryota > Viridiplantae > Streptophyta > Magnoliopsida > Myrtales > Myrtaceae > Syzygium > Syzygium grande. Next base: position 20,735,486 of record JAMXDD010000001.1, read on the forward strand.
ACCACCTAGGTTATACTGATTCAAACATATAATAATCATGGCTCATACGTGGCTGCGTAGTCACATGTACGCCAAACACATGCTCGTGCATCAAGTCTTACACACTTGCATGCTAGTCCATGCATGTTTATGCATGCAAATATCGTCGACATGTCATATGCATTTTCCGCCCACCGCCCATATCGGCACACCGGCAATTGCCCAATTTATTAAGATTCATTATGACTCGAAAGTTACAATATTCACGGTCCGGTGTGTCTAGCCTGCTTCAAAGTGCATGAGGCGCAAAGACCAATCTAGCCCGTGTCTCTAGCCTGCTTCAAAGTGCATGAGGCATAACATTGATCTCCTTACGAACTAGAGCACTGCTTCCAAAGTGCATGAGGACAAGATCGACCCCAAGGTCACGATCCAAAGGTCCTTAGGTGATCACACAACCAATTATTATCTCCAACCTTGCGTAACACGCCTTCAGGTATTTTAGGTGATCACATGCTCATGGCGGTGCACGCATTCTCGCACGTTTCATCACATGCCTCCTCTCGACATACATAATGCATGACCATGCTATGCAGTACAATTCACCATGAGCATCAATTTAATTTAAACACTCAATGTCACAATACATGCTCAATTAGCCCAATTAATACCGTGTGACCTAACGGCAATTCACAATTTAGCAATTAATTTTAAACCAATCATTAACCAATCACACCCCACATTAGTCAGCCATACAACATGCGACATGGCAAGACGCAATCAATCACAATTAAGCACAAATTACGTACTCTCAATCAACCCGGACATACTCGGCAATTTCACCAACGAGCTCCTAAATTGGCCATTTAGTCCAATTATTCTCCCCAATAAATTCTCATTGATCCACCACGCTTCCCAATAATAATTTCTACCAATCACCTCAACCCAAATTTAAAATATACACCGATACTACCTAAGCCAGTCCAAAATGCACCGATAATACCTAAACCAGTCCAGAAAAATGCACTATCAGTCCTAATCCAGGTTTAAGAATTTTACTCACTTAATCCAATATCACGACGACGAGGAACGGGCGGTCGATCGCCAGAACAGTGGAACCAGCCGACGTTTCGGCGACGACCAGACGGACGGGCGTGTATCGGATCGCACGACGCCATAATGACACCAGACAAAACAGAGATGAGCAGTGACGCACGGACGCTGAGAATGTCATAGTGGCACCACCGGGCCGACCGGGCCCCACAAGGCTCGAGGCTCCAAGGGGCGGTGCTATCCCAGGAGAGAAAAAAGGAGAGAAAGAGAGAGAAAGGGAGAGGGAAAGGGGTCGAGAGAGGCGAGGCTGAGGCTAGGGACTGAGGTGGTCGGCCGGCGAGGGCACGGTGGCCGCGGCGGCTCCGGGCCGGGCAGTGAGCTCCCGGCAAGGCTTGGCCGAGAGAACAAGAGAGAGAGAGAGGTTTTCAAGAGGAGAGAGGGAGAGTTCTGGCGGATGGAGGAGAGAGGAGAGAGAAACAGGTTTAAATTGGTCAAATAATAGGGGCTAGAGTCGCCAAGTGTCGCCAATCCGCGAAAATGACCAAAACGCCCATAATCTAACGGTTCTAATTTATCCTTATCCAGAAATTGAAGGGTAAAATGGTTTTTTGGCCCTCATAATTGATGCTTATCCAAAATAATTAATACCTTAATTAATTTTCAAAAATTCGAGTTGAAAATAGCCCGAGGGCAAAACTGTCATTTTTCCGGTCCCGGGTGAAATTTCAATATTCATACATACGTGTTTCATATGTGCGTGGCCAACATAATATGGCGTCGGATTCGCGAAATTCACTTTTTTAAGCCCTCAAAATCGATGCAAAGTCCTGGGATTAAAATAATATTATTTTTTACTTGAGCCAAAATTCTAATTTTTGACCGTAACGACTCTTGGTATCGTGGCCACCCTAAAATGGTGTCGGCCTCGAAAAATAACCTCATTTGGCCTCGGCGAAGCTCTGTGTCCCGAGGGCAAAATCATAATTTTTCACCCCGGACTGAAATTCCAATTTTTACTTATACTAACTCCAAATGTTTGTGGCCAGTATAATATAACGTCAAATTCTAAAAAATAGTCTCTTAAACCTTCAAAATCGACATCGAAATCCGGGCCCAATTCCGTGAACAAAATTAAGCTAAACTTTCAATTTCAAGGTCTCTTACTAACGGGCGGCTGTTTAGAGGTTATGCGTGTCGACCTAGGGTTATCCGTATCATGATGGTCTCGATCATTGAGAGAATGAGAAATTATCACTAGTTCCAGAGGTCACGATCATTCGGTTCAAGTTCAGGACTAGTTGGCCACGTGTACTTTCGGTCTTGCAGAATCACTTGCGCCCCTATTGTACATCGTTGGCCTTGGCCAAACCCAATCCATTACTTTTTCCTAAGATCGGCTCACGTTAGCCCAAAATATTCCCTTAGCGTTTCTCATGATCGGTATCCGTTTCATGATAGGATCTTCGGTCCACGTACCGTTTTCTAGTTAGCCGTACTCCATTGGTTTAGTATCCCAAGAGTGATCAGCTCTGGGAGAGACTTGTTAAAATGAAATGCGAAATAATATCGATTTATTGATCTCGGAATTAGATCGAAATTTGGGCTGTTACAATAACTTAGATCTTTGACATGTGGCACCACCAGCCATTATAATTGACTAAGTTTGACCCTTTCTCTCTCTTCATTTCCCTCTCTCTCCTCCCGCCATCTCCTCCTCCACAATCGTCCTCCTCCTCCGCCGGTGCTCTTACTGTTCATGAACCACGTCGGCCGCTTTAGCTAGAGCTCGCCACCGCCGAGCAGCCAGCCGCGTTCTATGCCACCTCGCCACCCCTATCCTCTTGTATCCCTCGTCTTTCTCTCTCTCTCTCTCTCTCTCTCTCTCTCTCTCTCTCTCTCTCTCTCTCTCTCTAGTTTTCTCTCTTGGCCGAGGACAATGGTCGTGGCGTCACCGCTCCTTGCTGGTGTCAGCGCCCCGCCCACCTCGGCTCTTTCACATACGCCCGATCGCCTCCCACCCTCACCAACCCACTCTCTCTCTCTCTTCGCCCGTCCTCGGCCCGTCGCCATAGCCGCCTCCCTTGTCTCGATCGTAGTTGGCCGTGGATCCCAGGGTGCCTTGTGAGCCACGGATTGTCTCCCGGAATGCCGCCCGTCGATTTTTACAGCGTGTTAATACGTAATTGGCGCCCATTTTTGTCAACTCGGTCGACTTTAGGCGGTATTAATCCACAAACCCTAAATTAGTTTAATTGTGCACTTAGGTGGGTAATTTAGGGATTAATTAAAAATTGGTTGTGGTCTAATTAGTGGTTAATGTCTATGGAGTGATTAGGGGATGTAATTAGAGCCTAATGAAGTGATTTAGAGGTGGTTTAGTGCCTAAAATGTGTGTTGCTCTAGTACTTGTTTCACACAGAACTGAAAATGCCATAATTGCCTAAGTTGTGTATTAATTAGTTCATTAAGTGAAGGCTTGGAGTTAGGCAATTTAGGGGCTAATTAGGACTTGTTTGAATCCTATTAGTGACGCCATGTTCGAGGATTGAATGGCTAAGTTTGATTGGTCATGATGGGCCCTAAACGAATCGAATTTTATGACATTGAGTTGTGCATTAAGTGCTGGGTGTAAATGAGCTAAAATGGAATAAATTGATCATGTCGATCATGCGTTGAATTTGTCTATTTTGTGAATAATTGTGCTTGGCATATTGGCATTGGTAATTGACTTTGGATTCCTCGGCATGTGATTCGTGATATTATGTTGTAATATGACTGAATTTGGGTGCATTGATGCACGGGCCTACGGGTCGTTTTAAATCATTGGCTTTTGGGTTGGGCCTCTGTGTTGTTTAAAACTGCTGGTCTTTGGGTCGGGCCTTCAAGTCAATTTATACACTGTTGGCCTTTTGAGTCGAGCCTTGGGTCGGTTTTATACACCGCTTGGCCTTGGGTCGTGGCTTTCGGTCGGTATATTTGTGGGCCTATGGGTCGGAATAATTGTGCATATTCAATAGTTTACACGTGATTATTGTTGTTAAACGTCTAACCTACAGGGCCGTGAGATAGTGATTTGGGCTGTGGGCCCAGGAAATTTATAGTGATTTATTGGTTCACTGCTTGGTGTGTTTAATTTGCTTGCTAGGAGGTGCACATTAGCCTAGTTTAGGATTAGGGGTTTTAGTTGCTGAGTTTATCTCACGGTTGTTGTAAAACCGATGTTTCGCACCCCGACCATGAACTTGGGAGATGCGCTGATAGGCTTTTTAGATCCCCACCCATATCGAGCGCATAATGTCTGTAGACCCGTGAGGGAACGATGAGGTGTATATTAGGCACTGCCCTTAGTTTGGGTAGACATGGGCTTGGCACACTACGAGGCTCACGAGTATTTAGCTTGGTGTTTCGGGACCGCTTTGGAGACGCAGTTCGGTCCCATTAGGTCTGTAGATGTCCGTTCTATCGGGAGGGTCGGTTAGATCCGCAATGTCCAAACGGTGATATAGTGGATGTTGATATAGAGGGTAATTCAGACTCACGGCGTCGAGTACCAGATCGTCAAGGATGAGGAGGAGCACAAAGAGTTAGGGCAGTAGATTTTGAGCTTGAGATAGTGGACCCGGTTCCAGCAAAGGGATGCGAGGCCCCAGGCCGATGGATATAGACGAGGTCGGGAGTAGGACCCCCTATGGAGACCAAGTCTAAGGCGATGAGTTTAGAAGAGGAGCCGGAGCCGTCCGAGAGTTCCTTAGAGTCATCAAGTTCCGATCCCGACTGGGTGCCTTAGGCTAGATCTCAGCTTTACTAGCGAGGGCCGATACTTTTGACCGTAGCCCTCCTTTTTGATAGTTCGACCTTCTCAGCCACCGATCCCTTTTGTCTTAGTGGCCCCTCTCGTTGTATCTTTCTTTGTAAATGGATATTGTATAAAGTTTAATAGTAATAAGCATGTATATGTTTTTTTTATTATCCTAAAATTCTTGTTCTGTGCTATTCGTGGTCGCTTTGTTTATTGTATAGGTGTATATTATATATATATATACACGTCGTTTCCGCATGTGTCATGTTTCTCTGATGTGACATTCCGAAATTTCCGTCAATTGGAATTATTAAATAATTGAATTATATTAGGTGTGCTCGTAGTAAATTTCTACTTTAACCCATCATTCCTAGAGAATGCTAACCATTAGGAAAGGCTAATAGGGAATTAAATTTGCGCGACTAAAGTAAATTCGATTGTGAATGGATTTCGACCATTAAATCGCGCAAGTGATATTTTGAGCCTCTGTTGGCCGATCCAAGGATAGTTAGGGGTCAGTTCGTCATTGTCCTAGTAGTGGATCGCGGGTGATTCCGCTGGACCACGAAACGACTTGACGAATGATTCCGAAATTATACCGAACGATCGTATCCCTCGGATCAAGTGATTGATCTTCGCGATTTTAATGACAATCGAGGTCATCACGCACCGGATGGACTTGCACGTGACTCGATTTAGTATCAGTCGTGAGTCGATTTCACGAATTTCTCCAGTAAGCCGCCCGTTAGCTCGAGAAACGCTCGAGTCGCGTTTAATAGAATTTAATTATTGAATTTTTGCCCAAATTGGACACCGGAAAATTAGGAAGTCACGACGGAACATTAGGACGACGTTGCACGTGACACGTGTCAATTTTTGGTGTGCTCAATTCCTTCGGAAAAATTCGATTTGGACAAGAAACGGAGAAAGTGACCAAAATACCCCTATAAGTTAATAAAGGGTTAGTTTTGTTGGACAAGGGCATTTTGGTAAAATGCCAAAAAGGGGTCAAAAATTACTATTTAGGTCAAGAAGCTCTCTCTCTCCTCTCTCTCCCCCTCCCATTCGGCTCCCCTCTTCCCGTGAACACCCCTCCCCCTTTCATTTTCTTCTTCTTTCTTTTTGGCCGTGAGTTGCTTTGGCCGTGAGCTCCATCCCGGCACCGCCGTCGCCTCCACCACCCGGACCACCCTCAAGCCACCGTCCACGCCGCCGTACGCCACCATCACCCCCCTCCCGCCATCTCTCTCTCTCGGTTTCCCTCTCTCTCTCTCTTGGTCGTGAGACCCATCGGCCACCGCCCAAGCCAATCGCCGTCATCCGGGAGCCTTACGTCGTCGCCGCTGTTCCCGATTAAGGGCCACCGCTTCCCGTTCTAGCCGTTTTAGCCTAGGACGCGGTAAGTCATACTCTAATCTCGATTTAGGATTTTGGGTATCGCCGAACAATTTGATTTTGGGTGAAATTGGACTTGTCTTGGTCACAAAATGTTGGGGCTTTAGACCCGGGAATGTAAGGCGGGCCTTGAGGAATTAATTTGGAATTTTTGAGGACGATTTGAGGAAATTTCAAGCTGTGAATCACTGTTCATGAGAGCTGTAAATCACTGTTCACGAGGCTGTGATGCTCGGTTCGGGACGCAAGTTGGATTTTTGGAACCGAGAATTTATGGTGAGAAAGTCCCGGAGGACCAGAATCGATTTGATGTCGTTTGGTTAGAGAAAATAACGATTTCTATATTTCTAGAACGCGGATAAGTCGTGCTCTAAGCCCAATTTAGGACTTGGTATCGACGGGCGATTTTGGGGCGAAAATCAGTATGGAATTAGGTGCGGAATTGTATGAATAGGCAGTGAAAATTTTATGGCGAACCTTAGGATTTAATTCGAGCATTAATTATTGGAAATTAGAAAATAACAGTGGCTGTGATTTACTGTTCACGAGGCCGTGATGGGCCTTTGGGCAAAATATGTATAAAATTAGGTGCGGAATGGCATGAATAGGGAGTGGAAATTCTATGGCGGCATCGGGAATTAATTCGGACAATATTTATTAGAAATTCAGAAAATTGGGGCTGCGAAGTTACTGTTCATTTACCTAGAAACACTGTTCATATGCCTTGAAACACTGTTCACCAGCTGTAAATTACTGTTCCCGGGGCTATGAGGGTCCGATTGAGGCGTGAGTTGAATTTTTGGAACCTAGAAATGATGGAGAGAAAGTTCCGTGAAGGCTCGGAATTAATCCAACGCCAATTAGTCGGAGAAAAATGAGAATTTACGTGTTGGATGTTTAGTTAATTATAAATAAATGGTGGTGAACAAATTTAGTATGTGGTTGTGCAATTGAGTGATTATATGTGCTTGTTGGGTGTACTTGTGAGATTGATTAATTTAATTAATGATGTTACCATGTCCTATGATGAGTGAGCCTGAATTATGAGCTAAATAATGCGCGTGTGGACTGCGAGTAATGGGTCAATTGATTGAGCTAATTGTGTGCTGAATATTGCATGAGTAAGAAAGAAAGGATGTGTGGGCATGGCATGAAAGATTGTGGAAGGTTGTGCCGTCCCGAGGCGCGGTACGCTACGCTGGACGATGCCCCAGATTCCTAAGACCCGCCACCGAGGCGTGAACTTCACGCGATTGGCGCAGTAGGTGGCGAGCGTCGAGCCCCGAAAGGTACGCTTACGCGGGCAAGAAACATGGCCTGAGGCGGTACGCCACGCGAGCCGGAAGAGTGGTGATGAACGATCGTGAAAGTGTACTCTGAGGCGCACGCCACGCCGGGTCACCGGGCGCAGTGATGGAAAGATTGAAGGGTCGCAGTTGTACCGAGGCGGTACGCTACGCCGGGTCACCGGGCGAGTGATGCGGAAGTGATGAGGGTCGCAGCGGTACCGAGGCGGTACGCCACGCTGGTCATCGCGAAAGTGATGGGAAATGATGAGTGGTCGCAATGTACCTGAGGCGCGGTACGCTTACGCTGGTCACCGGGCGAAAAGTGATGTGGAAAGTGATTAGTGGTCGCAGTGTACCCGAGGCGTACGCTTACGCGGGTCACCGGGCGCAGTGATGTGGGAAGTGATGAGTGGTCGCAGTGGTACCCGAGGCGCAGATACGCTACGCCGGTCACCAAGAGTGATGTGGGAAAGAGGAAATGAGAACGGAATAGATACGTGGAATGAGAATTGAACATGCGAGTGTTTGCGTCACGACATTATTGTGATTGAATGCAGGTTGAACGATGATTGAGTCTCGGCAAGAGGACTGATGTGCCTGCTATGTGATGATTTGATGCATGCAAATGTGTATGTTTGTGTGTTTTGTAAAATTGTCCGGAGGTACGTGATAGCCTAGATTGGGTTTAGGGGTGTACTTATCGAGAAGTGTCTCACGGTTGTTTCAACCGACAATTTGAGCCCCCGCCTAAGCCATGATCATATTGAGGCCGACTGAACCGTTGGGTGAATAGACAAATGAGGAGGATTCATGCGGTGATGTCGAGGACAGTGAGTCGAGTGGACGTCTCCGATAAGGGCGTGAGGGACTAGCTTTGGGAGCGAGGCAATAATTTGAGAATGCCCCATTTTTGGATAATGCGAATCTAAAATGCTAATTCTTTTTTTGTATTTTGGAAGCTGATAGTTATTGGTTCGGTGTGCTTGTAATAATAATGGATATTGTAAATGTTTTGGTATAAGTTTGGGTAAATGGGAACGAATATGTTCACTCTCCCCGATTGATTCCCCGTTTTAATTGTTCGGGTTTATTTGTTGAGATCCGCTGTGGTAGTAAATCTCGATGGCGTTTTGAGGTCACGACATTCCCAGGACATCCCTTGAATTGACCAGAGGCGGATGGCTCATGCCCGTTTGGGGTTGGGGCGTGACATCTAATTTGGGTTTTTGGGTCGGTAGTGTAACTTGGGAGCGTCACACCACAAATTTGATCTATACGCCGGATGTTGACGTTTCGTGGGGTATGGGGCATGATAGTGGTGGTGTCGGTGAAAATGGGCTAGAGAGACGAGAGAGACGTGGGGGTGGATGTGAGGGGAAGGGGGAATGAATGAATGTGAGAGAGAGAGGAGAGAAATAGAGAAATAAGAGAGGAAGAAAGACTTGGTTCACATTCCTTCTTGCTCACCAAGCTAAAATAGTTGGCTAGGAGTTGAACTTGCTCAACAAGCTTGATTGCTTGGCTAGGAATGGAACTTGCTCCACAAGCTAGAATACTTGGCTAGGAATTAAACTTCCAAGCCAAGGTTACCAACTATCATAAATTGCATTAATATGCAAGAAACAAAAGAAGAGAAGGAAACTATCTTGGCCTTGTCTTCTTCAATTAGGCGCCAACAAAGAAAGAAGGGGGGGACAACTTTGCCGAAATGTCTTCAATTTGCACAATCCCGAATAGTAATTTCGTCTTCAATTTCTACTTCTGAAATTGGGGTCGAAACGAGGATGTCACAATTTTCACCAATCACATTACACTCCCAAGAAGGTGCGTTGTTCAACACAGTTTTGTGCTAATAGGCTATGCACACGCTTGGTTTATTCATAAGTGCTCTAAAGATTATAGCCAATGAACGGCCCCACTCCATACTTATATAGGTGATTCCATCAAGTGTATTATGCAGTTTAATACACCACAAATATAGGAGATTATCTCAGGACACCTGGGCTTTGCTAGAAGTGATGTCGGACTTGCTGAAGCTGAGTTGCAGGAGTAGCAACGGTGGCGGTGGCCTCTAGGTTGATGAATGCCAGCTAATGCTGCCGGGGATGCCTGGGAATGACTAGCGATGTGGCTTGAGTGGCTGAATGGAATGACGATGCACAGTAGCACGGCAGCCGGAAGGACTCTGGGCGTGTGCCGGTCACGGTGGCTGAGAGAGAAGTAGACTTAGGAAAACGAAACTCTCTCGTTGTCTTTTTTTTCGGTGAGAGACCTCCTCGCGGAAGATCAGCCCCTCTCTTTTTGTTCTCTATTTCCAATCTCTACGTGAACCTCTCTGTAAAGGACGGCTCCTACTTTCCCAAAAAAAAAAAAAAAAAAAGGACGACTCCTGACCTCTGCAAACTCTCTCTATCCTCCTCTATGCTCTTTCTTTGTGCCGATCCCTCACTTGAGAAGGAGGTAAAACTCTCTTTCTCTGTGCAGAGATTCAAGGACTTATCTCAAGTCGCGAACGTTGGGAGCATGCAGTGAAACCCGCTAGCTTTCACTTGGGGAGTCACCAAGAGGGAGCCCGAGTCCGAACTTGTTAAGTTATCCAGACCCACCTTTATTCAAAGATTGTTAAGCTATCTAGACCTATCTTCACTCAAAAACTTAAGTTAATGGGCCAACTAGCATTATAGACCAACTAGGATATATTAATTGTTTCTCTTAAACTCAACTCACGTGGACGTGCATTCTAATAGACCCACTTAATTATAGACCCATCGGAGTAACTGCTTGATTACAATCTTCAAGACTATAACAGAGTTTTGCTCTTCAAAAGTCAAAAACTCAGACAACTTCATCCGGGTTTGTGCGGGGAGTGATAAGAGAGAAAGAGATCGTGACCAACAGACTCGATCTTTTATGCTTCTGCCGAAGTGATTTTTTATCCGTGGGCGCTCTCTTTTGAATTTCCTTTGACCTCGGGATGATGGGTATCGTTGTTGTAACCCTAGCATATCATCGTAATATGTTGATCACATACAATCGACATCACGTACTTCAATAGTAGAAAACAAGAGAAGCCGACTAACCTGAGCGTAAAAAAAAAAACGAACAACACAAGCAAGTTTGATCCGAGCCCAACGAAGAGACGCTGTGTCCTTAAGACAAATTTGTCCCCTCTTTCGTACCCAAGGTCGATGGACAATTGTCTCCCAGGATAGAAACGGATCCTTCCCTCAAAGCCGGCACTTGCTCGAGGAAAACGCGAACGGAACGTCGGGAATTGATTGCACAAAGAAAGCCTTTCGCGAGGAAAAAACGAACGAGGGAGAGATTATTTCGAAAATGCACGGCTAGCCTTTGTTTGAAAACGAATGAGTTTTAAATAGCAAGTCCGAAGAGTCACGAGTCAACCAGTTGGACGGATTGACCATTCAAGCGAACCGACGCAATGAAGGAACCGGTTCGGTACCCTCGAACCGTTGCAAATAAAAAATAAATGAGTTGGATAACTTCTTCCCGTTCCCGAACCGGACGGACGGCGGCGGCGCGCGCGCGATAATTGTTGCTTGGAGCAACACCTCTCTCTTCCACAAAAGTGGGGTGCCCCTTGGGGCCCAACCTTCATGGAAGACATGCAGCTAATATATCCAACTTCAAGCTCCCATCTTTCCTATGTGGGACTCTCTCCTTCATCTTTAATATCATTCAAACAATTTGATGGATTTTGGCTCCAAAATTTACAATTTGGAGTTCCTCCAATTTGCTCAAAATCCCAACAATCGTTAGATAAAGACCCTACAGTTGGCCATTCGTTTCGAATTCAAAATGGTCATCTCTTCTCTGACAAAGCTGGCCAATTAAAAAATGTCAACTTGTGAATGGTACCAACATTTCACACCCAAAAAAAAAAAACGTGGCTAATACCACTGCTTCCGTAAGAATTGATCAGATTGATCAAATCTTGAATTAGTTTGGATTAAAACCCGAATCAAAGATTGCGCTAGCACGAATTATTTGAAAGAGATGACCATTTATTTCGGAATATCCGCTTTGCCGCCCCTGCAATGTGCTTTATGCAAACAAGTTAGTCCCGAATGCTATTAGTACTTAAATGCAAACGTGATGCAATGCATAATGCCAAATGTAATTTTAATATTTTTGTTCAAGGGTTGCGATGATCCTAATTTTTATGTAATAAATGATTAAATGAAATAGTCAAAATTTAAGTATCAACACATATCATATTTTAAATACACTTTTGACATTTCTATTGTCCTACAAACTATTTTCAACCTGACTATTATAATGAAACTATCCTTTTGATTTGGTGTAATCTATAGAAAGATTTGAATCTAAATCAAACGAAGAGGAAACCGTATAAAGATATATTCGTTCAAGGAAAAAAAAACGAGAAGCGATAAGATTTGTGAAACAATATGTTGAAAGAGGAAACTGATTCCGCAAAGGTTGGCTTTCCTCTTTCGCATCAGAAAGGACACGCCTCGTGTTTTGAGGAACAAATTCGTCAGAGAAGTTGCACTCCGGGTAAATTGATCATTCAATCTATGACGAAGAAATGGCGAAATGGGAAGAACTCCCTCGAGTGACCTGGAACTCATCGTTCGTCAACTAGCCACGGAAGACTTTTTAGCTGTTCGACGGTCGTGCACCTCATGGTGGACCGCCACCACCAAAGAGAAGTTCAATGCGAAATCTAAAGCCCCGTGGCTCACGATTTGTACGCACAGCCAAATAGCCGAGCTCTCCAGCTCCGCTACAGGGAGCACTTACCCAGTGCAGTAGCCAGGATATCTTGACCAGACCTTGTCTACACCAGGATAGATTCTGGTGTTAGAGGGCTCAGCAAATACCGTATCGTCAATCCACTTTCGGGCGTCAGCATCGAGCTTCACGCCTTGGAGATGCTTCACCGCGACATACCTCGCATCCACAAGATCACCTTGTCCTCAAGCGCTTCTTTGTCCAGGAGCTATGCAGTCATGATTTCTTATGATATATCACCAGGGTTTGCCTTTCTCAGATCAGGAGACGATGCGTGGACGGTAGTGAATCGTGCGACACATCTGCCTTGGTCCAACGTCATTTGACTGATTTATTACGATGGGCTATTTGTGGCCTTGGATAAGCAGAGTTGAATAATGACTCTTAACGAGAGAAAGAGTTGCATGGAAACACGACTAGTTCTAGGGCTGGATTGTTATGTTGATGGCTATCCATATCTCGTTGAATGTTCGGGCTCATTGCTAGTGGCCTGGAAGATATGGGGCGAAAAGTATGGTGGATCCGTGAAAGAGATTCGAGCTTTCAAAGTTGATTTGGAGAAGGGAACTGAGGAAGAGATCAAGAGCTTGGGGAACACGCCTATCTTCTTGAATGGCAACTCTTCGTTCTCAGTGGAGTTCAACGCCGAGTCTTGCCTTCCCGGGATCAAGCCAAACAGCATCTTACCCGGATTATGAAGATGATCAGATGAAGAGTTACAGCATGGAGGAAGGGAAATTCGAGACATACATCGATGCAACTAGCAGTTGTCTCTTTGATGCAACTAGCAATTGTCTCTGTTATGATGCAACTAGCAGGCGTCGCATCTGTGAAGCCAAATGGTTCCAACCTGATGTTTGAACTTAATGTTTGAGTTTTTTCTCTTCCTCAATATGAAGATTTTGATTCAGGTTTGTCCATTGGAATGGCCCATCTCCACCTTTGATCGTAAGGGCCCTACATGTGTGACCCATGGGATCAACGGTCAGTCCAAAAAATTCCTCATTTACCTTTTTTTCGCTAAAAGAACATATGTTAGTAGTGGGTGTTAGTTTATATTTTAATTTTTGATTGACTAATTTTTTGGCACGACATGGATTTGGATGTTTTTAGCGGGAGATTACGGATATACATCTTAAACTTAAGGATATATGCGCACAATAAAAATGAGAGATTAGTTAGGTGATATAATGGTACTTTGGTCATTGAAAACTGGTTACATATAGTAGAGATAGACATAGATAACAATAGATCAAGAGAACTTAGCAATCCGCTGAAAAAAAAACTTACTAATTTTTCTAATTAATCGTAGAAGAAAATATAAACTATTCTTTGAACATAGGTAATTAGTCCAGTGGAAAGATAGTTCGAAACCTTGGATATCTAAGTAGTTGTTTAGTTGATTTAAATCGTCATTTCTAATAGAAAAGAAAACTACTAGAAGGGCCCAATTACCTTTTCAAATCATAGTGATAAAAAGGCCGAATGAATTTTTGCTTGTGCTCTCGTCTCGCACGGCAATTCATGGCGCACTTTGATCTTAATTAAATTACAATCTTTATTCAAACATTATTCGCTTAATAGTCAAATAAATACCACAAGTAGATTGCCAGGTTCAAATTCAATTTGCATCGGAATCCCAACAAACCGTTTGAAATTTGTGAGTGTTATGCCTAATATTGTTGGAAGTTGCTAAACACGACATAGAAATGGGAAATAGATACACTCTCTGAGTATTTAGACCGAACAACTGAACTAACTGGATTGGCACGAGTAAAATTGCGCGTTTATTCCCCTTATTGTGCCCTTTAATTGTGCCAAGACACTGGGGGTACAGATATGTGCATGTAGTCATAATTTTTCTTTACTTTGGCCTGGCATTAAAATAAAACTATTCTTTGCATGGTAATTACACCAGTGTCACAGTAATTGAGAATGGATCAATTTGGTATTTTATTCACATGCTATGATATGATAAAATCGCATAATTGCATGAACTTAGGGCCATTTTGTACTTTTTTCTAATCTAAATCTTATGTTACATGCATTTGACTTTTTTTCTGACTGGAAACATTTAAAATATGCAACAGTTGAGATATGTCGATTCACATCTAAACTTTTCATAATTTTTTAAAACTTGAGTAATATTTTTCAATTTTATCCCAAACCCAATAGGAAGGGTTAGAATAAGCCGAGCCATTTCTAACGAGCCATGCTTTGATCCCATCTAATCAAAGCTCTCTAAGACATCCTAGTCATACCGAATAACCATGAATCTTATCACTCATCCCAAGTGATTCTTATGTAGAACAATTATAATGCAGGGTAAAAACTGCACAAATTCCTAACAGGGGTATTTGTTACTAAATTCAGGAAATTATAACAAGATGAGGTATATTTAATTATTATAAATATAATAAAAGGATAAAATTACGCATCAACACTATCAAAAGTTGCATGGTGACTATAATTTCACATTTTCTTCAATCTTTGGTTTGTTGTGGTTGTCAAAAAATTATGGTCTAGCCTTCTCCGAAAAGACGCTTCCTTGAGTAATTAATAAAACAAGTTTCAGCAATAAAAGTTGAAAGTAAAAAGGGAAAGAGACTGAATTTTTCTTTCTCCTTTTTTTATTTAGCCTTGGTGAATAGCTGAGCATGATTTCAGATGATTCCACAAAAATAAACAAATCAAGAAAGTCATACGTTAGCCTCGAGTAATGGGGCACCGAAAATGCTTGGAAGTAAAACTTGTGATATATAATCTAAAGTACGAGCGCAGTGAGTCAGTTACCTGGAGGATCGTGAAACACCCTCAAGTTCTAAGAATTGATAGAATCTAAAGCATCCGCTGTGCAACCGTAAGCCCAAGTAGTGTACACGGAGTTGATAGGACTCTCCAACTCCTAAGTTGGACTTCCCATTATGCCTCGTCTAACTAGGTCAACCTAGTTAACTTTTTTTTTTTCGGTCGAACAACCTAGTTAACTTACTCCGTGTTCTTTTTGCCATTCATTAATACTCAAGACGCAAACGTAAATACAATATGCATCCGGTCAAGCAGTTGCTCCTGCTCTTGGAGATCGTTCATTCAATTGTTTCGGCTCCTTTTATTATACACAATCCTATGATGAAGGATTCACACTGCTTCTCCTACTGTTCTTTCCTCACTTCAGTTTACTCACTAATGGCGGATGAAACATTGTCTTACTATTGTACCATTTGACGTCACGATCGGTGTAAAGCTCTCAATCCTAGATTTCTATAGGTGCTCCCATAAAGAAAGTCCACTTAAAATAAATTACATCCATTTTTTTGTTAAGGTAAATAAATTACATCCATTTAATCTCTTCTTTATGAATTAAATTAAATATCTTTACTATTTCTCATAAATTTGGCCATAGAGTTCCCTGCTATGCCCTTTGATAAAATATTCACCTTAATTAATGAGTTGATTCAATTGAAGGATATTGTGGCAATCTTTCTATTTTTGCACTTTCTTCACTCTCCCACTATCTTCTTTGTAACATCCTCAATTTCAGTCCTTGAAAAATGGCTATGATTTAAGTTTGGTAGTTTTCCAATCAGAACTACATTTTTTTTACTCTTGTTTTGGAAAACCCAATTTCGGATCCTTTGTACCCCATTTATTTTGTTATTTTTGGAGAGACTTTTGTGATCCGAATTTCTAAACACTTTCTCCTTGAAAGTTTCTCCAAACATCTTGAAGTTTTATATACTTTAATTTCAAAATTTTTGGAATTGATATGAGTGGTACGATTGCTTGATTTTCGGACCATGTAAAACTGCTCAGAATAGATATTTTCGGTGATGTTCCCACTTTATTTATTTTCTACAAGATTTTTGGACCGATTTTGGAAAATTTTTTCTTCACAAAAGTTGTTGAGAATGTACTTTTCTATAATATATATAAATTTGGGAATTTTCAAGATGATTTGGATTTTGGACAGAGCTTAATTTGAGAAATAAGAATCTTGTTCTAGCAAACTATTTTTAGTCTGTATTTGAGCTACTAAAAATAGTGTTTACAGAGAGATTCGTATTTTATACTCTTCATGAAAAATGTTTGTTAAGGTCTTATTTATGATATATCCAAATTTAAAATTTTCGGAGTCCATTTACTATGTTTTCAAGTCCGATTTCTTAAACAGTGCAAAGTTGTCCGGTTTTGTCAAATTTCAAAGATTCGGCATTTTCTATATGAGAATGTTGGAATTTTGACTTGATGTCTTCTGGTGATTTAAAGTACACGTTCTGAGCTTTCAAATGAGATATTTTATACTTTTATTGAAGATCATCCCAGGGGAAAACGAGAGTGAGCCAAGAGAGGAAAAGGAAGAGAGAAACCTTTAATGGCTTGGATTCATTTTGATCTATTCATCATGATCCTTTGGCTATAGTCCATTAATGAACTTTAATGCTATTCATCATGACTCTTGACTTTGAAGCCCTCTTATAATGACAAACATTTAATAGCCTTAGACTTTTGGGGACTTGTCATGATGGCATACATTAAATAACTTGGACTTTAGGGTCCCCTTGAAAATGACAATTTGTCTTTCTTTTGCCTTGACTTGCTATAAATTGAAAGAGTCCAAATGGTTGAAGAAGCCTCGCGTGAAGTCCCTCCTCTCCTATCTCACGCCAACTTCATCATCCTCTTCTTTCTTTGTTTCTTGTTTTTCTCAATTTGGCTAAGAAGCTCACGTTCAAACCAACCCCAAACCGCCCCTTTTTCATCTCGTTTCCTTCCCAAGAGCCCACAGCTTGGGCCTTGTAGGCCCTAGGTTGCTCGGCCAAGCAAGAAGGAAGCAAGGAGAAGGCCCGAAATTTCTCGAGCTCACCCATCTCTAACTCGTTTGCTAGTTTTGTTAGTTGTTGAGTAAGTGAATTTTCGGGGTAAGTAGTAACAAGAAGTGCCATAACTTTTGTCTGGAGGACACTTAAGTGCCATAACTTTTTTTTTGGCTCACTTGAGTGCCATAACTTTCAAAAAATGATCACCCAAGTGCCACTTTCGAGTTGATCGTGAGGGCCCGAAATCGCGGCTTTTCCGGGTCGAACGGTGAGAGCAAATTTGTGTGACTACGGGGCATTTTTACCTTCGGCCAACGGAGGCTAAAACGGAAACTTCGAGACGAATCGGAGGCCATGGAATGATTCACCGACACCCCCTCTTCAAGGTGGTGGTGCTTGCCTCGCCGGAAGGTCACCGTCAATCGGAAAAGCCGCGATTTCGGGCCCTCACGACCAGCTTGTCAAAGAGGTTAGTCGTGAGGGCTCAAAACTGCGGCTTTTCCGAATCGGTCGGTGACCTTCCCTTAGGCGAGCACCACCAACTTGAAGAGGGGGTGTCGGGAATCATTCCATGGCCTCATCGCCTCAAGTTTTCGTTTTAACCTCCATTGACGAAGGTAAAATGCTTCAGAGTCACACAAATTGGCTCGAAATTTGTGACTACAAAGCATTTTTTACCTTCGTCAACGGAGGCTAAAACGGAAATTTCGAGACGAACGGAGGCCATGGAATGATTCACCGACACCCCCTCTTCAAGTTGGTGGTGCTCGCCTCGCCGGGAAGGTCACCGTTTGACCGGAAAAGCCGCGATTTCGGGCCCTCACGATCAACTCGAAAGTGGCACTTAGGTGATCATTTTTTTGAAAGTTATGGCACTCAAGTGAGCCAAAAAAAGTTATGGCACTTAAGTGTTCTCCGCACAAAAAGTTATGGCACTTGCGCCTGTACTTACCCCCGTGAATTTTCTAATATCGGGAAAGGAGTTACGATACATTGTAACATGGGTTGGTTGGCCCGTTTCTTGGTTTCATGGTTGTTTGTTCTTTCTCATCTAATGATGTTCACGTATGATACTCACGTTTGATGTTTGTTTTGTTGGTTTCATAGTATAACTTTGCTATTTGAATTGCTATTGATGCTAGTATGGTAAGAATCGACTTGTGTGAATGACGATTGTCTCGTCCTTTCTTAATATTAGTGTTTTCACTTGCTGAGTCTCCCGACTCATCCCTCGTTATTTCCCTTTTTCAGGTCTGTAGGATAACATCTACCCCAATCTGCATTGGCAATCCAAAGGAGCAGAGCCAAAGTGCTCATCGTGACGGATGTCCGAGAAGGCCACGCCTATCACCGAATCACGGGGCTTGTGATGTTCGATGAGGACCTAACGGACTTGGTGCCTCACTCGACACGGGCGTGGTATTGCTACGCCGGATAGAGAATGGGTTGGATCTCTATGTGGGTTCAACGGTGCTTTGGTGGTGCGGGCGGGCGGGCTAGCTCGGGATACAACCACAAGTGGGATGTGTAACAGTTCAATTTTCGATCCTTTTTCCGGGATTTAAGAAATGAATATTTTGGCCAATGCACTTATAGTGAGATCTCACTCGGAAATGCGCATTCACGGGATGCTAACCTTAGGGGTAAGGCTATTACGGGATTGAGTTTGCAGGACCAAAGAACTCAATCTGGATTCGATCTTCACCATATGGATTGATGAGGGAATGTTTTGAGCCAACCGAGACCGATCTATTTGATTGATTGTGTCCGAAGGAACTATCGATGCACCCTCGCAATTATATGACAATCGAGGTCGTCCCGGTAGAGTAAACTTAAACGTGATTTGACTTAGTGTCGGTCACGGGTCGAGAGCACGTAATCCCAATGAGCCATCCGCTAGCTAGAGATAAGCTAAAGTCGCGATTGTTCAATTTTAGTCATTTCTTGGAATTCGGAATCGAGAATTTTGAATGTGACAATTTTGAGTGTCCAATGACATTTTTGGCTTGGCTAACCTTAGGGCCACCCATTTTGCAAAAAATGGATTTCGATCAGGACCGAAAAATTACGATTTTACCCCTTTGGACCCCAATGTCGATTTTGAGCCCGTGTGAGATTATTTTTGGCCCGATGTCATTTTGGGGTGGCCACGCATATTTAGAGTTGTTATGGTCAAGAATTGGAATTTTGGCTCGGAAGTGAAAATAATATTATTTTATTCTCGGGACTTTGCGATCGATTTTCGAGACTTAAGAAGCTATTTTCACGATTCGATGCCATATTATGTCGGCCACACACATTTGGGATTGGGACGATCGAAAAATGGAATTCGACCGGGACGGAAAATGATCATTTTGCCTCTAGGCCTAATTTTAGGGATTCCGAATTTTTGAAAATTTATTTTGGGGATATTTTATGGATAATATCAGACTAATAATGCAACCTAGTGAATTACCAAAACACCCCTCAATTATTTGGATAAGATCAACCAAGACTGTTGGATTAAGGGCATTTTAGTCAAATCTCTTGGATTGGCGACACGTGTCCCCCACCAGCCCACTTTTTGACCAATATTGACTCTCTCTCCCCCTTCACCTCCTCATTCAGCCACTCCCCCAACCAGAACTCCCTTCCTCTCTCTCTCCACAATTTCTCTTCTTTGCCAATTCTCCCTTCGCCCGATTGTGAGCTCGCCATCGCCCGAAAACTACTTTGGCCAGTTGTTCCAGCCCCTTGTCCAGCCCGTTTGTCCGCCTTTTCAAAGTAAGTGACTTCCCCAATCAATACCTAGGACCTCGGGTATTGCTAGGCTCGTTTAGGGTCGGTTTAGGTGATTTTTGTGGCTGTTTTGGATTGAAATAGTGGCTGATTGTTTGGGTGGTTGTGGACCAATTTGGAGACTGAAAATATAAGATTTGGGAGGTTTGGATAGGGCCGTGATGATATGGAACGATTACAGTTTGAATTCGTGTGATTTGGTGTAATTTTCTGATTTGTGACTACTGTACCTGTCCGGTTTACTATTTTTGTGGAGAATTTTGGGGGCGAACTTCAAGAAGTGTTCTCATGAAAGTTGTTCCCAATATCTTGAAGTATAACATATTTTAATTTGGGAATTTTTGAAAATCATTTGATGCCATTCGAAGTCCATCTTTGGACCAAAATAAAACTGCCCGATTTACTGTTCACCCGACCTTCGGGTCTGTTCGAATTTTTATAAATTTTTTCAGGCCTATTTTCAAAATACTTCCTTCACAAAAATTGTTGGGGACATTTGTGGCTATAACATATAAAAATTTCAAGGTTTTCCAAAATGATTTGACTACTCAATGAGTTGTATTTTGGTGGCATGAGGGGCTGTCTGAGTGAATCGAATTTCGTTTGACTTTGAGTGTTAAAATGAGGTGTTTACGGTTAGAACTAGATTTCGAGTTCTTCATGGAAAATGTTCATCGAGATGTTTTGTACAACATATCCAAATTTCAGAATTTTTGAATTGATTTGCTATTTATTTCAAATGGATTTCGGCCACTGTATAAACTGTCCATATGTACCCTGATGCTATGAATTGAATTGTGTATGCGGTTGTGTGATTTGTGATTGGGGTCTGATTTGGATTGTGCTTGGGCCGAATGTGATGTGGTGCTACGCCGTGTGTATGTGGTCATGAGGTGTAGGGGCGTGGTCGTGTGAATATGCATTGAATTCGCGTGCCAAGAATGTGATTGGGTGGCGTGTTCGTGTGACGAGAATATGAAATTGTGAAATGTGTGTGTGAGGTGTGTATGTTTGGCCGTGCGTTTGTTGGCCATGTGTAAGTGTGATTTGAGTGAAACGAGGATACGAAAATGTTGGATTCGTTGGAAAGAATCCGTCCCCGAGGCGATATCGTTTCGCGGGGGGCGATGCCGCCCCCGACGAGGTAACGATGCCTGGGCCCGACGGGTGTCGATGCTCGACGAGGTCAAGACCATTAGCCTGATGTGTTTTACGCGGGCACGGTAGTGGTGGAAGAGTTGAGAATGAGCGGGAATTGGCTTGAGATGCGAGGTTTGAGAAAGTGACGCATAGTGTGAGTAGTGTGCGAATGTGTTTGTATCGCGTGATGTGATGCTTAATTATGGGGTAGAAACTGCTAGGCACGGTATGGGACGTGCCCAAGTGGTTTCGCCTTATAATTGAGGCACGCTTGTTGTCTGTAATGTATTATTATGAGTTGCTGGCTATATTATGGTCTAACGTGCAGGAATGTGCATGATGGGTTCCAGGTAAGTTCGTATGTGATTATTAGATTGATGGATCATTGTGTGAGATGCGTATTCTGTCTGACGGTACGTGAGTGCCTACATGGGGTTTGGGGGGTTGTACACTTATTGAGATTCGTCTCATAATTGTATAATTCACAATTTCAAACCCCCAATCTTAGACCCGGAAAGTCCGTCTCCTCTTTTTGGAAGTCCGGGGAGCTGCCTTTGGTGCCCAAAGGAGCTGCGCAGTGAGTTTCCGGAGATTCAAGCCCAAGAATCGGGAGCAGAATGAAAGGCGATCCTTAGGTTTTCCCTAGGGTATTTTAGGGTTGTGTAAATCAGGTTGACCAATAGTGAAGTTAAGATAACCAAACCTCTGAACTTTTGTTAAAACGGTGGCGGAGAATGTTCGTCTATATTTATGTCTGTAATCGTGTTTGTATATTTGGTATAGTAATATTGTATGAAATACTGTTATTGTTGTTTGTCCATTATTTGTTCTACCCTGTTATCGCATATTTTTTCTCCGGGCCTTTTATATCCGTTTCCACATGTGGCTCTAATATTTGGGTTGGTTCGGTGATGTTTTTGGGACGTCGCATCATTTCGACCGGAGCGGGATGTCACGAGCTCGATGGGGTTTGGGGCGTGATAGGATGTGAGATGGCCAAGCAGACGGGATCGGGGTGGAGGTGAAGAAGCGAGGAGCGAGCAGCCTAGTGGGGTATAGGCTAACCCAAGTCAAGTTTTGCTAATCATAGTCGGCTATGAAAATATGTGTTGTTTGCCATAGCTCGAAGGGCTTGTTAAAATATATTTGCATGCATTGTAAAATAAGATTTGCTTATGATGCTGTTTGTCTTATTTCCGCTATTATTATGATTGTGATTGTCCCAGATATGCTTCCGCTTGTGTATAATAAAATATAATAATGAATGGGATGTCACATGAATGACCCCGAGGTAGGGGCGTTACATTCTTCATCACTTTCCTATTTGCTTCATTAACTATTCATTCATTCGCCCACTTTATCAAACCTCTCACTATCTAAACCATGTTTTTTCTTCGTATTGTGAGTGAGTGAAAACAATAAGAATGCACAACTCTAAGGCATTGGTTAAATATACTTTCCTAAGCTTTTTGCTTAATATCATGTAAATGCAAAGAAAATTGAATGTATATAACAATAAATAATAATATGGTTGAATTAAAGTATTTCCTTATTTTGTGATGGAGTTTGAATGTAGTAATTGAAATATGACCGTGGAAAATGGTAGAAAGAGAAAAAGGGGATGAAGAACTGAGTTGAGAAAGAAAAGGTGATAGATGAGAATAAATAGGTGGGAGAAAGTTATTTGATTGAATAGAGGACAAAGATACTGTTGGATATATTATTAATATAGTCCAAATAATATATTCACATACAAGCCCAATAGGTTTAAAGTATAGTTATTTTGGGCCCATATAGGCTGGAGGCCAATAGCTTTCATATGAACTCTAGGGTTTACCTACTTGGGAGGTAACACTATTGAGCGTTCAAACTTAATGTCTCTTGGTGTAATACTTCAAGCAAAATACTATCTACTCTCTGAAACCCATAACCTTTAACAATCTCAAGTATTAGATTCGTGTATTGGATTTGAGCAAGAAAGGTGTCTACTTGAAGATCTCGTCGAGACGAACTCACAGGTATTATTTATTTTCGATTTTGACGGTGGAATCAACCGAAATCTTTGATTCCCCAGAAATTATAGCTAATTTCAGAGGGTGAAACCACTTGGGTCTTGTTCTACTCATCAATATGAGTGTTTTGAGTGGTCACTCGCATTGAATAGAGGTTGGACGGTTGAGATACAACAAAATGTAAGTCCGGGGTTTTTCAACTTCCAGCGAATTTCCGGCAACTTCTCGACTTCGGCAACAAGAGTAGTTCATCTTAAGGTTTTTGACACTCCAGATTTGTTTTTGGGGTTTGTTTTGGCAAACTCCACCTCTACAGAGCGGTTTGACCAAGGTTAAGGGCTTTATTCGACTTTGTGAGCTCCGCGGACTTCAAGGTGCACTCTTTCTACGTCTTTGCTATGATTAAAATGGCAAAACATAGTTCCTATGATATTATCAAGTTGCAATCATTTGATGTCACTAAATTTCATGGTTGGAAATTGCATGTTCAATTTGGCATGAAAGAACATGAAATATTCTACACTATCTTGAAAGTGATTTTGCATCTACCACTGAAGATGTTGATGAATATCAATGGAATTAAAAGATGAAGAAGATTTTTGTAGAGATTACTTGTTGAACATTTTAAATTATCGTCTAGCTATGACTTATAGTGAGTTTAAGACAGCGAAAGAGATATGGGATCACTTGAACGCTTAGTTCCAAAGACAAGAGGGGCTCTCCAAAATTCTTCTAGTGGAGAAGTTCTTTGACTTTAAACTCAATACGAATTCGAGTATCATCTCTCAATTAATTGAACTTGAGAACATGAGAAACAGGTTGAAAGAGGATAACTCTAATATGTCCGATAATCTCTTTGTTAGTCTTGTGTTGAGTAAACTACACTGCTGAATGGAGTTCTTTCAAGACTGAAACGCATATACAAAAAGAACAAATGAGATTGGATGAATTAAAAAGGTATATTCACATTGAAGATCAAAACATATCTAGGAAGAGTTTGGAACAAGAAGGACAATAAAAGTCAGTTGCCAACTTAGTTTCACATTTCAATAAACCTCGGAAAAGGTTCAAATCATCAAAAGGTGAATCCGCTTCATAGTTAGAGGCCAAAAAGACTATCTTCAAAAGGAAGAAGAAGGGCAAGTGCTATAACTGTGGAAAGTGGGGTCACCGGATAGCATAGTGTAAGCTATAAATGAAGCCAAAGAATGACATACCACAAACTGCGACTAATATGTTAATTAGTAAATCGAGCCTCAAGCCTTCATTGGAATGATGAAGAATGGACAGGCCAGCATCTCCTCCTCGAGTGGTGGTTAAATAGTGGCGCTTCTTGTCGGTACAAATGACAAGAACTCACTCAACGAGGACATAGAAGTGAAAGACACCGTGAAAATTATAATGGTGGTGAGGCAGAGGTGACTCATGCTGGAACTACAAATTTGGTACTTTTTCAGGTAAATTACTAACTCTCAAAACATGTTAAAGTAGTACCTTTACTTAAAAAGAATTTGATATCAATGAGTTTACTTGAAAAAGCCGGTATGTCCTTTTTAACTATGAATGGTAGAGTAACTTTATCTATTAACTCATGTTATTTCAATTGTGCATTCATGGTTAATGGTATGTATAGGTTAAGTTTAGATCTTGATAGCATCAACCATATGAATTCTACTTTGATTGATCCAAAGTTATTATACAATAGACTTGGACATGTGGATTATAGGAAAATGCAACATCTAGCTAAAACTCACAACATTCCATTGGATATTTCTATTCGATTTGACAAATGTGAAGTGTGTGCATAGGCTAAGATCACTAGAAAACCTTTTAAGTCGGTTTGTAAAAGCGCACAACTTCTTGAGCTAATACATTTTGACCTTTGTAACTTCAGAAATTACGTTACTAGAGGTGGTCGAAAGTATCTATTAACATTCATAGACGATTTTTCTCGATATTGTTATTTTTATTTGTTGAAATCGAAAGATGAGGTTTTTTGAAAAGTTTAAGATTTTTAAGTCTAGAGTAGAAAATCAACTCAACTTGAAAATTAAGAGGTTTAGAAGTGATAGAGGAGGAGAATATATAATGACGGGGTTCAAGGACTTTTGTGCTTCAAAGGGCATAATATTTGAAACCACTTTGCTCCTTACTCACCCCAAAGTGTTAACTGAAATGTTAAATTCCATATTACTTACGGCTGGCATGCCTTCCTCCTATTGGGGAGAAGTAGTTCTAATCGCTAATCACATCCCAAAACAGGATGCCGTACTCTAAGTTGTCTGTGATACCATATGAGATATGGCATAAGTGTCCTTGTAGATATGATACTCTTAAGACTTAGGGCTGTGTTGCTTATGTAAGAA
The DNA here is from genome assembly GCA_024733475.1 of Syzygium grande. Classification (NCBI taxonomy): domain Eukaryota; kingdom Viridiplantae; phylum Streptophyta; class Magnoliopsida; order Myrtales; family Myrtaceae; genus Syzygium; species Syzygium grande. Next base: position 20,760,890 of record JAMXDD010000001.1, read on the forward strand.
TACATGATCCTAAAAGACCTAAAGTGGGGCCCTAGAACCATTACTTGCGTATATCTAGGTTGTCTTGGGAAGATAGTGCTGCAAATAGATTTTTAGATCTATCTACTAATACAGTGATAGAATCTAAAGATGCAGAATTTTTTTAGAACAAGTTTCTTAGAGATCATGGCTTGAATGTCTCTGGATCTACAAATATGATTTCAGAGTTTCTGTGGAATTTAAAGTAAGCTCTTCCGACATTAATTCCCCATAGCTGACTAGAGTTCCATTTAGAGTATCTACAAGAGATAGAGTTCCCAAAAGTTTTGGTGAGGACTTTGTTACTTACCATCTAGAGGATGATCTATTCTCCTATCGGGAAGCAATGAGATCTAAGGAATCCCCTCTTGTGGCGTAGAAGCCATAGATGATGAAATGAGCTCTCTTTGCGCGAACCACACTTGGCAGCTAGTCCATTTGTCGAAAGGGGCTAAGGCTAGACCCAGAAGTGGGTATTGAAGAAGAAACTTAATAGTGATGGATCAATAACCAGATACTAAGCACGTTTAGTAGCTAAAGGCTATAAACAATTGAGTAGAATAGACTATTTAGATGTCTATTCACATGTGTGTCATCTATCAACTATAAGAATTCTTCTTGCTTTGACATCTATTGAACACTTTGTAGTGCATCAAAAGGATGTAAAAACAGCTTTCTTAAATGGAGAGTTAAATGAGGAAATCTACATGGAACAACCGAATGGTATGTCATGAAAGATCTTGAGGACAAAGTTTGTAAATTGAACAAATCTTTGTATGGTCTTAAACAAGCACCTAAGATGTGGCATCTTAAATTTGACAAAGTGGTAAAGAGTTATGGCTTTCAATCTAATTATTCAGATAAATGCCTTTACCATCGTTCTATGTCAAATAAGATAGTCATCATTTGTGTGTATATTGATGACATGTTAATTCTTGGTTCCGATCATTTTGTAGTGAGTGGCGTGAAAGCTACTTTTGCTAAAGAATTTGACATGAAAGATCTTGGTATTGTTAATACCATTCTTGGTATGAAAGTAAGCTTTGAAAGGCAAGTCATCTCCCTCGAGTTAGACTCATTATATGGAGCAACTACTTTCTACCCGTGGATATAGTGAGTGTAAACTGAGTGCGACACCATGTGATTATAATAAAAGACTGAGTCCTAATGAAGGGACCAGTGTCGATCAGTTAAAGTACTCGAAACTGATTGGTAGTCTTATGTATGCTATGAGTTGCACTAGACCTGACATAGCCTTTATAGTTGGCATGCTGAGTCGTTTCACTAGTAATCCTAGTAAAGAGCATTGGGATGCCCTCAGTAGGCTGATGAGATACCTTAAAGGTACTAAAGATTATGCTCTATGTTATTCTGGTTATGCTCCAACTGTGGATGGATATTCTAATGTCTCATGGTGCTCAAAAATTGGAAATAGTAAGTCCACTAGTGGATATGTATTCACTTTGGGTGGAGCTGCTATTACTTAGAAATCCAAAAGATAGACTTGTATTGCATTGTCATCTATGGAATTAGAACTTTTTCTTTAGCCTTAGCCGCGAAGAGGCGGAGGGATAAAGAATCTGATTATGGATATTCCTTTGATTCAACTAAAGATTAATTCTTTAAACTTGTTCTGTGATAATCAAGCCGTTGTCCAAGTCGTCAAGAATGCTCACTTTAATTCAAAGAGAAGGCATGTGAGACTGAGACATGTGTTGTTGAATTATTTGCGTGAACAAGGAGTTATCACCTTAATCGATGTGCGATTGACGGATAACATGGCCAATGCTCTCACGAAGGGTATGCATACAGATCGATTATTCAAAACAGTGGGGGAATGGGATTAAAGACTATGTAGGTACATCTTAATTACCATTTACTTACCTTCTAATTGTCTGTTTTGCATTATTGAATTTTCCTTTGTTGGCCACAATGATAAGCGCAGTTTATGTGTTTCATTGATGTTCATGATTATTGATTAATTTGAAAAGGGTGAATTGTCTTATTCCAAACTTGATGAAGATGACGTTAACCTAATTCAAAGGTTCTATATGAGGAGCTTGTGTCATTCCAAACTTGATGATGCAATCTAACTAGGTTGGACTATCCTTTTGGTTAAATGATATCATTCCAAACTTGATGCTAGATTATTTGACTTTAAGGAATTAGTAATTGTGACATTCCAAATTGAAATATAGAGATGGTTGTTTGCATAAGAAGTTTGTTGGTCATTGTAAGTGACATGACTATTGGTCCTATTATTTGAAACTAGATAATGGTTATTCACTTACAAATAAATCGAAATTGATAGCTCTTTGTAATTCAAACTGTTTAGGCCTTGTTCATAATTTATGAAACTGGCTTGATGCTTATGAACATGATATTATGATGCTTTATGACATTAATATATGTTCTTCTCTGCATGATTGAATTCATGATAATATGAAATTCATATTTGACATTCTACTGAGGGATGGCAGAGATGAAGGAGAGCTTATTAGGTGGGATCCCCGACCAAGATGATCTACTAGATGAATGAATATATCATTTAGAGTATGTAGGGACTTGACAAGTCATCTGCTATTGCCCATTTTGATGGAGTCCATTTACTTGAGACTTCCATTTTGCTATCTCTATTTTGTGAACATTATTGTGCTTGGTTCTTGTATTTATAAGGCTTTGGACTATTTTGGATGGCTTATTATAATTGATTGGTTGTGAACTGATTAAAGATTTATTTTGGATATTAGGATTTGGATGAGTTTAGATTGAATCTAAAACTCTTCATATTTAATTTTATGTGCTGATCTCAGAATAGATTCATAATAAGGATGATTCACTTATTTAGATTGCAAATTATGATTGAGTTTAATATTTAGTGCTAAAACTCTTTGACCGATCCAAGTTGATTGTCTTGGACTGAATGTGGATGATTCATATTTGTTTGAACATTACACCGACCATTATATTGGATTATATGCTGTATGGTGAATATAGGAATTATTGGATATATTATTAATATAGTCTAAATAATATGTTCACATACAAGCCCAATAGATTTAAAGCATACTTATTTTGGGCCCATATGGGCTGGAGCCCAATAAATTTCATATAAACTCTAGGGTTTATCTACGTTGGAGGTAACACTTTTGTTGGCGCTCCGAACTCGACGTTTCTTGGTGTAATACTTCAAGCAAAACACTATCTACTTTCTCAAACCCATAACCTTTAACAGATACTTGGACAACAGAGAAATAGCTATTTGATTGATCAAAGAGAGGTGACTTTCAACAGTTAGAAAATGTTGGAAACAACTCACTATTGTAAACACTCCTGCATTTTTCTAAAGAGGTTAGCCTGATTATACGGTGTCAACAATGATAAATTTCAATAAGCTAATTAATGGAAGGCTGACAATTGAACATTTTAAAGTAATTCAAGAAGCAACATTGCGCACTGAAGAGAAGTCGAGGGACCTAATTACATCAATTGTAAATTCAGAGATTGATATTGCACATGGAACAAAAATTTAGAAACTATCAGTATTATTATCCCTTGAAAAAAATCATCTTGCTAGCTGATAACATCATCCCCGCAACTGATTTTATGGTCCAACAACAGCCAGTTACTGCTTCCTTGTTTACCCTTTTTTTCGTTCTTCATCTTGTTTTGGTAGAAAGTTCCTTAATTTGAAGCGTTGCTGTTGCTTAAGAGTAGAAATATGTTGGGAAAAAATATGTGAAAATTTCGTCTCTTTAGGAAAAGAAATGCGAGAACTTTTCAAAAGGAAGAAGGATTAAACTCAACAAAACATATGACGTAGATTTGAATTTAAATTATCATTCACTCGAACAATATAAATGAGTGTTTATGGATTTTATTTGAAAACGCTTGGAATAAAACTATGTTTTAGATTAGATGTAATCTATAGAAATATTTGAATAACCTCAAACCAAGAGGGAATTGTATTTTGCCAACCATCACAGAGGAATAGTCATTCAAGAAAATAAAAAGGTGCGATAAGATTTGTGAAATAACATGTTGAAAGATGTAGTTAGATTTTGGTAATTCTAACCAAAAAGGAAAATGAATCCCCAAAAGTTGTCTTTCCTCTTTCACATGAGAAAGGACCCGCCTCGTGATTTGAGGAATAAATTCATCAAGAAGTTGCACACCAGACAAATTGATCATTCAATCTGCGAAGAAGTAATGGCGAATTGGGAAGAACTACCCTAAGAGATACTAGAACTCATCGCTCGTCGACTGGGCATAGGAGACTTTTTAGCTGTTCGACGGGTAAGCACCTCATGACGGTCTGCTGCCGCCAAAGAGACATACAAGACGAAGTCAAAAGCCCCGTGGCTCAAGATTAATGTGTGCAACCCAATAACTGAGTTCTTCAGCTCCTCTAGAGGGAGAACATACCGAGTGCAGTTTCCAGAATATCGATTTGAGACCTTGTCTCCATGAGGATGGATACTTGTGTCAAAGTGTGGACTCCCCGCCTTGGAGAAGCTTTGCCACGAGTCACGACTCAGTGTGGGACTCGATGGGCTGGAAAGGCTCCGGTGCAGTCCCCTAGGGTCGACATGATCGCGTTGTCCTCGAGTCCTTCTTTATCCAGGTGCCACACAGTCATGATCTTTTTTATCAAGGGTTATGGACCACGAGGGTTTGCCTTTCACAGATCAGGAGAAGATGGGTCGATGATAGTGAGTCCACCAACGCATCAGCCTCGATCCATCGTCCTTCAAATGGTTTGTTACGATGGGCTATTTGTGGCCATGGATGGGCATAAGCAAATGATGAATTCTTAACGAGAGAAAGCACCCCACGGAATCGCGACTAGTTCTAGGGCTGAATTGTTTTGAAGGTCATCCGTATCTAGTCGAATGTTTAGGCTCATTACTGGTGGCTTGGATAATAAGGAACAAAGGGTATGGACCCGTAACAAAGATCCGAGTTTTCGAAGTTGATTTGGAGAAGGAAACTCAGGAAGAGGTCAAGAGCTTGGGAAACGCTCTCCCTTCTTGAATGACAACTCTTCGTTCTCAGTGGAGTTCAACGCCGAGTCTTGCCTTCCCGGGATCAAGCCAAACCTCGTCTATTTCCCCGAGTACGAAGATCAGAAGATGAAGAGTTATAGCATGGAGGACGGAAAATTTGATGCAACTAGCAGTCACATCTACGATGCCCAATGGTTCCAACCTGATTTTTGAGCTTAATATTTGAGTTTTTCTCTTCCTCAATATGGAGATTTTGATGTCAAACCCGGGTCCACTGGAATGGCCCATCTTCACCTTGATCGCAAGAGACCTGCACGTGTGACCCACGGGATCAACAATTCGTACAAAAAATTCCTCATTTACTGTTTTCAGTGATAGAACATATGTTAGTTGTGGGTGGTAGCTTAGATTTTAACTTTTGATTGACTAATTTCTTGTCACGACATGGATAATGCTTTTAGCGGGAGATTATGGATATAAATCTCAAAATCAACTATATAAAATAGCATAATTAAAATGAGAGATTAGTTAGGTAATCGCCTAGAGATATCAAATTTTAGTTATTAATTGATATCTAACACTCTTTTTACTTTTATATAGTGAGATATATAAGGGCACTTTGATCATTGAAAATTGGTTATATATAGTAGAGATAGATATAGATAACAACAGATTAAGAGAACTTTGCAATCCGCTGAAAAATTTGCAACGCTCATCTAATTTTTCTAATTAATTCTAGAAGGAAATGTAAAATATTCGTTGAACATAGGTAATTAGACTACATGGAAAGATAGTTAGAAACCTTATATATCTAACTTGGTGTTTGGTTGATTCAAATCGTCAATTGTAATTAAAAAAGAAAACTACTAAATGGACCTAATTACCTTTTCAAGTCACAATAAAAAATAAAAAGGCTGTATCGATTTTTGCTTGTGTCTCACACTCGTAATTCATATCTTAATTGAATTATCGCCATAAATACAAATATTATTCACTTGATAGTCGATAGATACCATTAACAGGTTCAAATCTGTAACAGCCCGAAATTTTGATCCGTTATCGAGTCCAATAAAGCGTATGTGAATTCTCGTGTAATTTTAATAAGTCTCGCCGGAATTGATCACTCACGGGATACTAACCAAAAAGGAAAGGCTAAATAGGATCGATTCACGTGGACCGAGAACTCGACCGCGATTGAGCCCCGATTTCAAATCGAACGTCCGAGGAAATATTTTGAACCAATATAGGCCGATCTTAGGAAAAAGGACGGGTTGATATTTTCAGCGACGATGATCGGATCGCGAGTGATTTCGCACATCCGAAAAGTACGCGATAAATGACCCCGATTTTAATCCAAACGATCGCGACCCCGGTACTAGTGATAATTCCTCTCGTTGTTCGAAATTGAGGCCATCATGACTCGGACAGTCTTAGGTCGATACGCGTAATACCTAAACAGCCACCTGTTAGCGAGAGACCCTAAAACTGCAAAACGAGCTATTGTGATCGCGATATTGGGCACGAACTTCGACATCAAAATATCAAGGGTAATTACGACTATTTCGCAAGACGGACGTCAATTTAGAGTGGCCATTCATGTTTGGGACTGACGCGGTCGAAAACTGAAAATCCGACAGAAATTGAGAAAAAGACGGTTTTGCCCCTGTGGACACCGAGACCCGATTCGGACGCCGATCGAGGTTATTTTTCGCGGCCAAGGTCATTTTGGGGTGGCCACACGCATTTAGAGCGGTTTTGGCCAAAAAGTTGAATTTCGACAAAAAATTGGAAAATAATATTATTTTATTCCCGGGATTTCGCGGACGATTTCCGAGGGCTTAGAAATTTCATTTCGCGAATCCGACGCCATATTATGTTGGCCACGCACGTATGGAACGCGTATGTGCGAAAATTGGAATTTCGGTCCGGGACCGGAAAATTACGAAAATGCCCCTAGGTTGTATTATTTAATTCCGAATTTTAATTGATTTTTGGGGGTCTAACTAGGGTTAGTGGGGATAAACCAGATCTGGTTAGGCCTTGGTTAGGGGGAAATTGACCATTTTGCCCTTGCTTTTTTGGATAAGTTTGAATTTGGGCCCTTGGATTGAAGGGTAAAGTGTCCTAGCCCTTCCACCGCCCCGTGCCGTCCAGCCGACCCTCACCTCACCCTCACCCCCCCCTCTCCACCATCCGCCTAACCAACTCTCCCTATTTTGGCGTGAGGTAGCCGTGAGCCTCACCCGGCGCCGCCCTCCCGCCGGCTTACCGCGAGCGCTTGTTGATCGATTACTTTTTCATATCGAATTTGTAGCCGCTCTCATCGCCTCGCGTCCTTAATAGGCGAGTAAAATACCTAATCCTTGAATTAGCCTAATGGTGCGAATTAGGGATTTAATTAAGGTGATTAGGCTAGATTAAGGCCTAATTGAGTGGAATTATGCATGAGTTGATTAGGGGACCTAATTGGGAGTTAATGGTGTAATTTGAGGATGATATGGAGGCTAATTGGTGGCTGTTTAGGAGAGGTTCATTATAGAACCGAATTTACATTAATTATCTAATGTGGCCATTATGTGGATTAATGACTATTGACTTGAAATTAGACATGTTAGAGGCCAATTAGGACTTGTCGGAATATTGTGGAATGTTGCCATGTCTGCGAATTTAATAGTTGAGACTAGTTGGCCGTGTCAAGTCCTAAGTGGACTGAAATTTTATAAGGCTGAATTGTACATTGAGTACCAAATGTCAATGGAATGAATTTGATGGGTTGATAATGTATTTTATGCGATTTAAATCTGTGATGACCATTGGGTCATGGCCTTCGGGTCGATTTAAACTGTGAGGACCATTGGGTCATGGCCTTCGGGTCGATTTAAACTGTGAGGACCATTGGGTCATGGCCTTCGGTCGATTTAACCAAGATGAGTTATAATGGTATTGAAAGCCCAACTTGTTATCGAGAATTGGAATTGGGCTGTGAACCCATGTGAACTTATCATGATTTATTTACTGGTTCAGTAATTCGTGCGTTTTTATTTACCTCTGGAGATGCACTTTAGCCTAGTTTAGGATTAGGGTTTATTACTTGCTGAGTTTATCTCACGGTTGTGGCAAAACCGACATTTCGGATCCTCGGCCATGAATTTTGACGACGCCGTTACGCTTTTGGGATCCCCACTCGCATCGAGCCCACAGTGACGGTTCATCCAGTGGGGAATGACGAGGTGTACATACGACATTATACGTTAGTCTGGGTAGATGTGGGTTTAGCACATGAGGAGACCCACGAATATCTAGCTTGGTGTTTTCGGACCGCTTTTGGAGACGAGTTCGGTCCCATTAGGTCTGCCGATGTCCCATTTTGTTTGGAGGGTCAGCTTGACCGGGCAAGGTCCAGCACCGCTGATGTTGTGAATATTGATATGGAGGATAGTTTGGATTCTCGTGTCGAGTATGAGATTGTAGATGACGAGGAGGAACACGAGGAGCTGGGGGACTAGCTTTTGAGCGGGAGGTAGTGGATCCATCCCCGAGCAGTGAATGTTGAGGCCCCCGAGCCTATGGATGTAGATGAGCATGTGCAGCAGGACCCGAGCCGCAGACCGAGTCGGAGGCTATGAGTTCTCGAGGAGAAGCCGAGCAGTTCGAGAGTTCCTCTCGAGTCCTCGAGTTCGATCCGTTTGGGAACCCTAGGATAGGTCCCAAAGCTAAGAATAGAAGCTAACCCCTTTTGATGTAACTTCCTCTACCAATAGTTAGATGTTATACCCAGGCCCATAGATCCCTTTTTGTTTCATGGCCCAAATGATGTATCTTTTTTGTGTGTAAATGAATAATATATATATGCGAGTAAAGGACGTATATTTGGCTTATTCTTCTATAGCTGATTATCTATGCTTCTCATGGTTACTAAGTATTTAGTTTGGGTGTATATATATCATATACGTTGTTTCCGCTTGAGGTTTGTTTATTCTCTGATTTGGGTTTACGGGTCGGTGACGCAATCCTGGGAGCGTCGCACCTCTTTTCGACCTTAGCGCGGATGTTCATGCTTCGTGGGGTACGGGGCGTGACATCCCCGTTCAAATTGGTATCAGAGCGAGGACAGCTCGGTCCAATCTAGTTGAGCCTTGGAGTGATAAGGAGAAATGACCATGGGTAGCTATAGGGTGACCTAGCGTGCTAGGTGTGTCTCCAGAGTGTATATGTTTGAATGTTGTGATGATTGATTGAACCAGTATTATGCAGGTGCGTCAGGACCCAAGGTGAGTTTGTAAGTCCTTGGGTGAAAATTATGTGCTGTTGTGTCAGCCGCATGCTGAGTGCTTAAATGCTTTTGTATTGATACCTGCCTAGGACTTAGACCCCAGTTAGTTGGTTTAGGTCACTAATTCCCGGATGGAATTATATCAGGTAGTTGAACACTCAGAGTATTAGGATGAGCAGTGAAAGAGGACGAGTGGGAAGAGTCCCAAGGAGGGGCACCGGAAGAGGAGCTCGAAGTGGAGGTCGTGCTAGAGCGAGAGCGATAGAAAACATCGGTGCGGGTGCTAGAGAGGGAGAGAACCCTAGAGTTGGTGTTGGGGCTGCAGTAGACCCCAGAGCTGATGTTAGACATGCGGAAGATCCGCGCATGGAAGGAGTTCTCAGAGCATTAGAAAGGATTAGTAATGTGATGGATAGGCAAACACAGGAAAGAGAGAATGCGATCAGGCTGCTGAGGCTGCAGCAGTTGCTGCCGTCCATGAGAATCAAGCCCAAGCACAGCCAGTGCAAGCGCAACCAATGGTGGCACCGAGACCAATGCACCAGTTGGTGGAGCAGTTCCTTAAGCTGAAACCGCCCAAGTTCACGGGCAGGTGACCTAAACCGCCTGCTGGAAGAGTTAGAAAAGCATTTGACCGCTGGAGTGTACCGATAGAGAGAAGATTTCTTTTACATCGTATCAACCGCAGGATAATGCCCACGATTGGTGGAAGGCGTTAAGATAGAGTGTTTCCCGAGTTTATGGAATGACTGCTTATATTTGTTGAGCATTTCTATGGGCAGTTTTTCCCGTAGAGTGCCTGTGAGAAGAAGATGGCGAGTTTATGAGGCTTCGCCAGGGTCGATGATGCTGGTACAATATGAGGCGTAGTTTATCGATTATCCAGATTTGCCCCAAGGATGGTTGAGAACTCCCCGGATAAGGCTCGAAGATTTCGGGATGGATTGAAACCGGAACTTCGCACTCAGATGCTTTTGTTGAATATCAGAGATTATCGAGAACTGTATGAGCGAGCCCAAACTATGGAGCGAGATCGAGCAGAAAGGACAACAAAGCATCGGGTTCGAGGTTTATTCCGAATTGGGACAATCGTCGCTTTGGAAAGAGACCAATGGCCAGCAATAGACGGTTTGTTCCGCCCCCGAGAAGGATTATAGGAAGCCTAATCAGGCGCCAAATAGAATTGGAGCTTGTTTTCGTTGCGGAAGTTTGGGACACCAGATAAAGAATTGCCCCCAAAGAACGACTTTCGACTCCTGTGACCACAAAGCAAACCGTAGCAGGAAATCAGGTCGGAATCCCCACCGGCTATTCAGTATGCATCACCGCTGCGCAAGGACGAGTATACGCTATGGCGCGAAAGGATGCCGAGGACGCGCCACGGGAGTGGTCATGTGTACCGCTTTCTCTCTCGATCATGCGGCTTATGCGTTATTTGATCCCGGGGCAACCCATTCATTTATTTCCGAATAGTTTGTTAGATTGGTTGGTCTGGAGCCTGTTTTACTTGAAATCATGTTATGTGTGACGACCCCACTGCATGATAGGGTGTTAGTATCATTGGGTTGCTTGGGCTGTAAAATTGTGATCGGGAATGTTGAGGAAAGGATTGATTTAGCTGTGTTAGCCATGTATGACTTGATGTGATCATTGGTATGGATTGGGTGACTAAATGTAAAAGCCGTTATGGATTGGGCGGTGGGGCGATCCAATTTAACCAGATTGGACGTCCTAGATTTGAATTTCGGGAAATCGAGGAGGAACCTCGATCCCTTGGATTTCCTCGAGAGAGGTAACGCGAGATGCTCAAGAAGGTTGTGAGGATATTTGGTTAATGTTAAGGATCCGACATTGGTGGAACCTAAGTTGGAAGAAATTCTCATAGTGTGCAATTTCCCGAGGTTTTTCCTCAAGAATTACCGGGTTTGCCGCCAAAACGGAAGTGGAATTGTAATAGAATTGGCCCCGTGAACCGAGCCAATTTCTAAGGCCCCGTGTCGGATGTCTTTGCCGGAACTGAAAGAGTTGAAAGTCCAGATGCAAGAGTTATTAGACAAAGGATTTATTCGTCCTAGTGCGTCTCCATGGGGAGCACCGGTCCTGTTTGTGAGGAAAAAGGACGGGACGTTGAGATTATGTATAGACTACCGGCAGTTGAATCAGGTGACTATAAAGAACAAGTATCCACTGCCAAGGATCGACGACTTGTTCGATCAGTTGCAAGGGGCGTCAGTGTTTTCCAAGATTGATCTACGGACAGGGTATCATCAGTTAAGGATTCGGAAAGAGGATATACCCAAGACTGCATTTAGGACGAGGTATGGGCATTATGAGTTTACAGTCATGCCCTTCGGTTTAACGAATGCCCCTGCAGCTTTCATGGATCTGATGAACAGAGTTTTTAAGAAATTTCTGGATCAGTTCGTCATCGTGTTCATTGATGATATTCTGGTTTACTCGAAGAGTCAGGAAGAACACGGAGTGCATTTGACTGAAGTACTACGGACATTAAGGGAGCATGCGCTCTATGCGAAGTTCAGTAAATGCGAGTTCTGGCTTAGCAAGGTAGCATTCCTTGGACATATTGTATCGGGAGAAGGGATATCTGTGGATCCGACTAAGATTGAAGCAGTGCTTAAGTGGCCCAGGCCGACATCAGTGACGGAGATCAGAAGTTTTTGGGATTGGCTGGCTATTATCGACGATTTGTGGAAGGATTCTCGTCGATAGCCACACCCTTGACACGATTACTGAAAAAGGAGGCTAAGTTTGAATGGGACGACAAGTGTGAACGAAGTTTTCAGGAGCTTAAGCATAGATTGACAACAGCTCCAGTCTTAACTATCCCCTCTGGACCTGGTGGATTCGAGGTATACAGTGATGCTTCGCTCAAAGGGCTTGGTTGTGTGTTAATGCAACATGGGAAAGTAGTTGCATATGGCGCCACGCCGGTTGAGGCCACACGAGTTGAATTATCCGACGATGACCTAGAGTTGGCTGCCATTGTTTTTGCACTCAAAATCTGGAGACATTATTTATGTGGGGAAAAGTTTCAGATTTATACGGATCATCAGAGCCTCAAATACCTGTTCTCACAGAAAGAGTTGAATATGAGGCAGCGTAGATGGATGGAACTTTTAAAAGATTATGATTGCGACATCATGTACCACCCTGGAAAAGCGAATCGAGTGGCGGATGCGCTAAGTCGCAAATCGAGTATGGCACACTTGATGATCAAGGAATGGACGTTATTGGAAAAGCTACGAGATTCAGAATTTAAATTTGAATTAAGCCATGTGTCGAATCTGCTGGCTACTTTGAGAATCGAGCCGAGATTCAGACCAAGATTAAGGCTCTGCAGTCCACGGATCAGGAGATTCAGAAAATTCGTGGAAATGGATGCCACTACAAGGAAACCAGATTTCCAAGTATCAGAGGATGGAATCCTGAAATTTAGAGGACGATGGTGTGTACCTGATGATACTGAGCTTAAGGAAGAAATATTAAGAGAAGCTCATCGCAGCAATTACAGTATCCACCCTGGCAGCACGAAAATGTATCAGAATCTACGGCAACATTATTGGTGGAACGGAATGAAAACGGATGTGGCAGTACATGTGGCTAAGTGTTTGACGGTCGCAAGTAAAGGCACAACACTGTAAACCTGGAGGACTGCTGCGACCGTTGGAAATTCCTGAGTGGAAATGGGAACATATCACCATGGACTTCGTAACGGGATTACCGAGAAGCCAGAGAGGGCATGATTCTATTTGGGTGATAGTGGATAGACTGACTAAGTCAGCGCATTTTCTGGCAGTGCGCAAGGATTTTGAGTTAGAAAGGTATGCAGAATTGTATGTAAGGCAGATTGTCAGACTGCATGGAGTGCCAGTGACGATTACATCAGATCGTGACCCAAGATTTAAATTTCTGGAAAAGTCTGCAGACGGCCTTAGGGACAAAAGTGCAGTTTAGTACAGCTTACCATCCGCAGACTGATGGCCAATCAGAAAGAACTATCCAGACTCTCGAGGATATGTTGCGAGCTTGTGTACTGGATTTTCAGGGTAAATGGGAAGAACAGCTGCATTTGGTAGAGTTTGCATATAATAACAGTTATCAACAGAGTATCCAGATGGCCCCATTTGAAGCTTTGTATGGCAGAGCGTGTAGGACTCCGTGTCTTTGGGATGAAGTGGGAGAACGAAGTATTACGGGCCCAGAGTTGGTACAGCAAACAGTGGAAGCTGTTGAGATTATTCGAGAGAGGTTAAAGACAGCACAGAGTCGACAGAAGAGCTATGCCGATCGGAGACGACGACGTTTGGAATTTCAAATTGGGGACCATGTATTTTTTAAAGGTGTCGCCTATGAAAGGGTTATCCCGATTTGGCAAGAAAGGAAAGCTGAGTCCGAGGTTTGTTGGACCATTTGAGATTTTGGAAAAGATTGGCGATATATGGCGATAGGCTGGCCTTGCCACCAAATTTGTCCTGTACATAATGTCTTCCACGTGTCAATGTTAAGGAAGTATGAACCAGACCCGACACACGCTCTAAGATACAAGGAAATAGATGTGGACGATGGGGTGTCGTGCGTGGAGAGACAGTCAAGATTGAAGATCGGAAGGATCGAGTACTTGGAATAAGACCATCCCGATGGTTAAGGTAGTTTGGGAGCACCATGGGACGAAGGCGCTACTTGGGAAAGCGAAGAAGCCATGCGACGTCAACACCCCGGTTGTTCGTGGAGCAAGTTTGAAGTGCAAATTTCAAGGACGAAATTTTTTGTAAGGGGAAGAATTGTAACAGTTTCGAAATTTTGATCCGTTATCGAGTCCAATAAAGCGTATGTGAATTCTCGTGTAATTTTAATAAGTCTCGCCCGAATTGATCACTCACGGGATACTAACAAAAAGGAAAGGCTAAATAGGATCGATTCGTGGACCGAGAACTCGATTGCGATTGAGCGCCGATTTCAACGAACGTCCGAGGAAATATTTTGAACCAATATAGGCCGATCTTAGGAAAAAGGACGGGTTGATATTTTCAGCGACGTATGATCGGATCGCGAGTGATTTCGCACATCCGAAAGTCGCTGATAAATGATCCCGATTTTAATCCAAACGATCGCGACCCGGTACTAGTGATAATTCCTCTCGTTGTTTGAAATTGAGGCCATCATGACTCGGACGGTCTTAGGTCGATCGCTGTAATACCTAAACAGCCACCCGTTAGCGAAAGACCCTAAAGCGCAAAACGAGCTATTGTGATCGCGATATTGGGCACGAACTTCGACATCAAAATATCAAGGGTAATTACGACTATTTCGCAAGACGGACGTCAATTTAGAGTGGCCATTCATGTTTGGGACCGACGCGGCGAAAACCCAAAAATCCGACGAAATTGAGAAAAAACGCGGTTTTGCCCTGTGGACACCGAGACCCGATTCGGACGCCGATCGAGGTTATTTTTCACGACCAAGGTCATTTTGGGGTGGCCACGCCGCATTTAGAGCGGTTTTTAGCCAAAAAGTTGAATTCGACAAAAATGGAAAATGATATTATTTTATTCCGGGATTTCATGGACGATTTCCGAGGGTTTAGAAATTTCATTTCGCGAATCCGACGCCATATTATGTTGGCCACGCGTATAGAACGCGTATGTGCGAAAATTGGAATTTCGGTCCGGGACCGGAAAATTACGAAAATGCCCCTAGGTTGTATTATTTAATTCCGAATTTTAATTGATTTTTGGGGGTCTAACTAGGGTTAGTGGGGATAAACCAGATCTGGTTAGGCCTTGGTTAGGGGGAGATTGACCATTTTGCCCTTGCTTTTTTGGATAAGTTTGAATTTGGGCATTTAATTAAGGTGATTATGCTAGATTAAGGCCTAATTGAGTGGAATTATGCATGAGTTGATTAGGGGACCTAATTGGGAGTTAATGGTGTAATTTGAGGATGATATGGAGGCTAATTGGTGGCTGTTTAGGAGAGGTTCATTATAGAACCGAATTTACATTAATTATCTAATGTGGCCATTATGTGGATTAATGACTATTGACTTGAAATTAGACATGTTAGAGGCCAATTAGGACTTGTCGGAATATTGTGGAATGTTGCCATGTCTGCGAATTTAATAGTTGAGACTAGTTGGCCGTGTCAAGTCCTAAGTGGACTGAAATTTTATAAGGCTGAATTGTACATTGAGTACCAAATGTCAATGGAATGAATTTGATGGGTTGATAATGTATTTTATGCGATTTAAACTGTGATGACCATTGGGTCATGGCCTTCGGGTCGATTTAAACTGTGAGGACCATTGGGTCATGGCCTTCGGGTCGATTTAAACTGTGATGACCATTGGGTCATGGCCTTCGGGTCGATTTAAACTGTGATGACCATTGGGTCATGGCCTTCGGGTCGATTTAAACTGTGATGACCATTGGGTCATGGCCTTCGGGTCGATTTAACTGCTGATGAGTTATAATGGTATTGAAAGCCTAACCTGCAGGGCTGGAGAATTGGAATTGGGCTGTGAACCCATGTGAACTTATCATGATTTATTTACTGGTTCAGTAATTCGTGCGTTTTTATTTACCTCTGGAGATGCACTTTAGCCTAGTTTAGGATTAGGGTTTATTACTTGCTGAGTTTATCTCACGGTTGTGGTAAAACCGACATTTGATTCTCGGCCATGAATTTTGACGACGCGCCGTTACGTTTTGGGATCCCCACTCGCCGAGCCCACGGTGACGGTTCATCCAGATGGGGGGAATGACGAGGTGTACATACGACATTATACGTTAGTTTGGGTAGATGTGGGCTTAGCACATGAGGAGACCCACGAATATCTAGCTTGGTATTTTCGGGACCGTTTTGGAGACGAGTTTGGTCCCATTAGGTCTGCCGATGTCCCATTTGTCGGAGAGGGTCGGTTGGACCGGCGGTGTCCAGACCATGATGTTGTGAATATTGATATGGAGGATAGTTTGGATTACGGTGTCGAGTATGAGATTGTAGATGACGAGGAGGAACACGAGGAGCCTGGGCGGACTAGCTTTTGAGCCGGAGGTAGTGGATCCCATCCCTGAGCAGGTGGATGCTGAGGCCCCTGAGCCTATGGATGTAGATGAGCATGTGCAGCAGGACCCAGAGCCAGAGACCGAGTCGGAGGCTATGAGTTCTGAGGAGGAGCCGGGCTTGATCGAGAGTTCCTCTGAGTCCTCGAGTTCCGATCCAGATTGGGAACCCTAGGATAGGTCCCAGTGCTAAGAATAGAAGCTAACCCCTTTTGATGTAACTTCCTCTTACCAATAGTTAGATGTTATACCCAGGCCATAGATCCCTTTTTGTTTCGTGGCCCAGCTGATGTATCTTTTTGTGTGTAAATGAATAATATATATATATATGCGAGTAAAGGGCGATATTTGGCTTATTCTTCTATAGCTGATTATCTATGCTTCTCATGGTTACTAAGTATTTAGTTTGGGTGTATATATATCATATACGTTGTTTCCGCTTGAGGTTTGTTTATTCTCTGATTTGGGTTTACGGGTCGGTGACGCAATCCTGGGAGCGTCGCACCTCTTTTCGACCTTAGCGCGGATGTTCATGCTTCGTGGGGTGCGGGCGTGACGAAATCTAATTTGCATGTGGATCACAACAAGCCAACCAACTGAGATTAGAGAGTGTTATCCCTAATATTGTTGGAAATTTCTAAACACAACCTAGAATGGGAGTTTGATACACTCTCCGAGTTTTAAGAACGAACAATTGATCTGACTTGATTGGCATATCGATTCAATATATCATGCACATGCTATGATATGATAAAATTTCATAAGTGCATGAATCCATCTAAATTAATATCTAGTTTTTAGTTTTTATTTGATCTAAATCTTGCTTCACATTCATTTGACTTTTTTCTAGCTTGAAACATTTGAATATGCAACTGTTGGCATATGTAGATTCATATGCAAGCTCTTTATAGTTTTTGAAACTTGATTAATACTTTTTCAATTTTATCTCAAACCCACTAGAAAGGGGTACAGAATAAACCAGACCATTTCTAAGGAGCCTTGGTTCGAGCCCACCATTTTAAAGCTCTCCAAGACATCCTAGTCATATTGAAAGAATCTAGAATCCCATCACTCATTCTAAATCATTTGTGCATAAAAATTGGCATTAATTAGTAAATTCACAAAATTATAACAAGATGCGATACATTTATTTATTATAAATAGAATAAACGGATAAAATTATGTATTATCGCTATCAAAAGTTGCATGTTGAGTATAATTTTCACTTTTTCTTTATTCTCTACTTTGCTGAGGTTGTCAAAATAATTTGGCCTAGCCTTCTTTAAATATATGCTTCCCTAAGTCATTGGCCAAACAAGTTTCGGCAATAATAGTCGAAAGTCAAAATAGACAAAGACACTGAAATTTTCAATTTTTTTTTTTTTAAGTAGCCTTGGTGAATACTCACACATGATTGCAGATGATTCGACAAAAATAAATAATTCAAGAAAGTCAGTGTTTGGCCTTGAGTAATGGGACATCGAAATTGATTAAAAGTGAATTTCGTGATAAAATTCGGAGACATGAGCATAAAGACCGAGCTATTTAGAGGACCATAAATTATCTTGCAACCTTTAAGAAGCCATAAAATCTAGATCTTGGGCTTATGTAGGTGGCACTCATCCTGAGTAGTTAAAACATAGTTGATAAGACTTAAGAAACCTTACTTGCCCCTCTCCTCTCTAGGGTTGTCTCCTTTCTCACTCATCTTCACCCAACGGTCTTCTTCGATATCCTTGGAGGGGAGGGTTTGAGCTAGATTTGCCCCCACCACCGCTGCTTTTCTTTTTTTTTTTGGCTGATTTGGTCCTTTGCTTTCTTTTTCTTGCTTTCTCCCTGTTTTGTGGAGTTTATCTCTATCCCATTTCGGGAGGTTTCTACATCGATCTAGTCTAGATTTTGGGATTTTGCAAGTATGATAGCTTCCCTCATATTTCGTTGGTGTACAAGTCTAGTTTCAAAGAACATCGGAGAAGTTTTGTATAAGTTTTGCTCTCATGGATGCCAGATCTGTGCTCATTCAACCCATATTAGAGCCGGTTCAAAATTGAATCACCCGGAAATTGGCTTGGTCTGTTTGGTTCTTAGATAAAACAAATGGATTGAAGGCTCAACCTTGAGACTAATCGAACAGGGTCAGTTCGCAAGTTTTGAACTCGTGAACCTACTTGGTCCTCCCTAGAACCGCCTTGAATCGGACCGGCAAGGACTATTCATGATAGTTCCGGTAGAGCCTGAACTGTTGCTCCCCTTAGATTAACTTATATTCATTTTAACCAATTTTTTGTAGTCTGTTTTCCATTCATCTGCTCTTCATTTCATCGTACCATACATGCAATTGACCTTTAAAAACCATCATAGGATGGACCACTAGGAGAAATTTTCTTATTGTACTGAGAGATCAAGATATCAAACATGTGAGCAGTCAAAGGTTACCAAATATACACCAATTACATCCTTTCTACTTAAAAAAATTCCCCGACAAAATCCACAATTTAGACTGAAAGCCAGAAAGCTCTTATAGTGTCTCAAATACTCTGTAAGCGTTTCTTTGAACTTGATTTGCAAATATCCTAACAGCATTTTAAACGGGAGAGAAAAAGGGCTCTAACAAGTCTCTCTCTTCTCTTGGAAGAGCTTCCTTTACCAATCGGGGTAGCTTGGAAAAAGGTAACCCTAACCGCAAAACCTCCATCTCAACTCGCTTGTGAAGGCTTCCTTTTACCTGAAGCAAGTTCAGTTAAGGTAAACCCTAAATGTTCCTCTCTCACTTCCCTCTTCTGGCTGTTTCACTTTGAGTCAATAACTGTTTCTCGGCAGCCCCTCCGAGTCGAAATCTATATACCCACCCACAACCCCTCAACTTGTTTACTCATAAAGATCCAAACATGCAAATCCAACCCTAAGAACTCTCACTGTAGTTGGAATCCCTTGGTGAAGGCGAGAGATCCTAGTCTCGTCCAGTTCGGGGCTTCATAACTGTGGCGGGTTTTGTACACTCCAATGGAGTCGGATGATGACGCAAACCAGAGGCTTGCCCTGCTCTGCAAACGATTAGAAAGATTGTGGTCAGACAAAGTTACTAAGAACGTGGAAGGTATTCTGGCATTAGCAAAAGGTAAGGATGGTAGACTGACGCTGATAGGGCAACTACTAAAAAATCCAAAAATCAACTTTCAAGCTCTCCAAAACACAATGAGGAGAGCGTGGAGAGTGGAAAGTGCAGTATTCACACCTTTAGAGCAGGGTATTTTTGCTATAACCTTTGATTCCCTAGCTGTGAGGAATAAAGTGATGGACCTTGGTCCTTGGTCTTTCATGAATAATCTCTTGATCTTGAAACCATAGGAAGCAAACACCTCTTCTTTGAGTTATAGATTTGATTCATGTGACTTCTGGGTTCATATTCTGGGACTCCCTTTCGAGTGGCTTTTTGTGGAAGTTGTTCGCGAGGTAGTTGGAAATATAGGCCAAGTACAAGAAGTTAAAATTGAAACAAGAGGAATGGTGTCTTATGGAAGGGCACGAGTGACATTGGATGTCACGCCCCTAACCCCCATCGAGCTCGCGACATCCCCTGCTCCGGTCGAATTTGTGCGACGTCCCGTGAAATGTCGCCGACCCAACCCAAACATCGAGCCACATGCGGAAGCGAATAACAAAACCCGGACAAATAATGACGACAACGGTAGAATAGCGAGAACCATCCAAGAACCACATATTCATACAACACCAAATATACAAATATCATATTACGTACATGTACAGCAAACCAACATCTGAAATCACCGTCATAACAAAAAGATCGGGTCTGGTTAACTTAACTTCCCTAAAGGTCAACCCGATTTACATAACCCTAAAATACCCTAGGGAAAAACCTAAGGATCGCCCTTCTCCATTCTGCCCCTAATTCATCCGGCTCAATCCTCCGGAGATCTCTTGGGCATCGCTTGCGAATCCACCGGCACCATGGGCAGCTCTTTGTACTTTTCGGGTTTACGGCTGGGGTCTGAAAGTGGCGGTTATACAACCGTGAGACGAATCTCAATAAGTGTACAACCCCAAACCCCACGTAGGCACTCACGTACCGCCAGACGAAGACACACATAACACACAACGATCAACCAAGCTAACAGACACATACGAACCTACCTGGAACTCATCATGCGCATCCCTGCACGTTAGTCAACCACACAGCCAGTATACCACAAAAATACATCACAGCCGCGCGCGTGCCCCGATTATAGAGCAAAACCCACTTGGGCACGTCCCATACCATGCCTAGTAGTTTTTACCCCATAATTGAGCATCACACCACGCGATACAAATACACTCACACACGAACTCACACCATCGTCACTTTCTCAAACCTTGCATCTCAAGCCAATTCCGCTTATTCTCAACTTGTCCACCATTACCGCGCCCGTGTAAAGCGCATCAAGCCAGCGGTCTTCTGACCTCGTCGAACATCGTCACCCGTCGGGCGGGCATCGTCACCTCGTCGGGGCGGCATCGTCCTGCGTAAACATACACGCCTCAGGACGGATCCTTTCCAACCAATTCCACATTTCCATACCCTCGTTCCACTCAAGCCACACTTACACACGGTCAACAGTCGCACGACCAAACATACACACCTCACACGCATTCATAGCCACGCACCAATTCACATCTCACGTACACTTCACAAACACACGTTCTCGTCATACGAATACACCATAGACCATACACATTTAACACGCTTGAATTCAATGCGCATTCACGCTACCACATCGCCACACCTCACGGCCACATACACACGGCACACAGCCATGCCATATTCAGCCCAACACATAATCCCGATCCAGCCAACAAATCACAAACAACACAATTGATCAATTAAGCACAATTAAGCCATAACAATTCCACTCAATCACATAAATGAATCGATCGATCCACAATATCACTGCCCTATCCAAATCTACTAAACCTCAATTTTTTTTCATTGCCAAATCAGTCCGTAACCAACAAATATCCAGCCTCTAATTCAGTCTCCAAACAGTCACAATAATTCCAATCTATTATACAAATTAACTGCGATCGCTCCACACATCACGGCCATCATCGAGCCTATAAATCCTCACCAATTTCTTCGCCAAATCAGCCCACGACAACCAAATACCAGCCTTCATCTCAGCCCCCAAAACAGCCACATAAACCCCTAAACCGAACCCTAAACAGTGACCGAAATCCCATCAAAATAAATAGTAAACGAACTCAAAAATTCTAAAATTTGGACACGTTATGTAAAACATCTTTCTAAACATTTTCCATGAAGAACTCGAAACTCAGTTCCAACTAGAAACACCTCTTTTGGTCACTTGAAGTCAGACGAAAATCAACTCACTCCAACAGACCGTTTTGTCCTCAAAATATATTTATTTCAACACCCAAATCACCTTGAAAAGCTTTGAAATTTTATATGTTATAGCCACAAATGTCCCCAAAAATTTTTATGAAGGAAGTATTTCGAAAATAGGCCTGGAAAAATTTATAAAAATTCAACAGACCCGAAGGTCGGATGAACAATCGTCGGGCAGTTTTATTTCGGTCCAAAGATGGACTTCCGAATGGCATCAAATGACTTCCCAAAATTTTCAAATTAAAATATGTTATACTTCAAGATGTTGGGAACAACTTTGAGACACTTCCTCAAATTCGCACCACACAAGTCACGGTAAAAATAACAAAACCAGCAACGCAGCAGCAACCTAACCTGGAATCAACCAACATGCACCACCGAGCACATCCAACCACAAAATTCACCCCTAAACCGAGCCCTAAACGAGCCCTAACAATACCCGAGGTCCTAGGCAGCATTTGGGGAGGTCACTTACCTCACGAAAGGTGAGAAGAACGGGCTGAAACGGGCGGAACAGCAGCAGCAACAACAAAGATCAATGAAGAGAATGAGAAAGAGGGAGAGACAGAGAAAGATGCAGAAAATGGGAGAGGGCTAGACGTGGGGAGATCTGGCCAAAATGAGAGGTGAGGAGAGAGAGAGAGATCGACCAGTCAAAAAAAGTGGGCTGGTGGGGACACGTGTCGCGATCCTATGCGATTTCCTATTTTGCCCTTGATCCGACGGCCCTTATTTGTGTCTATCCAATAATTGAAGGGCAAAAATGTCCAAAGTCCAATAATTGAGCTGATTTTTCAGACCTGATCAATCCCAAAATTATCCCAAAATTTTTCAAAATTCGGAATTCTCAATCTGTGGTCTAGGGGCAAATGGTAATTTTCCGTCCCGGGCGAAATTCAATTTTTCGCATATCGCATTCCATATATGCGTGGCCAACATAATATGGCGTCGGAATCGCGAAATTCACTTTCTAAGTCCTCGAAAATCGACTGCGAAGTTTCGGGAATAAAATAATATTATTTTTTCAATTTTTGTCGAAATTCCCGTTTTTGTCCAAAACCACTCTAAATGTGCGTGGCCACCCCAAAATGACCTTGGCCGCGAAAAATAACCTCAAACGGCCTTCGAATCCAGCCCCGGTACCCACGAGACAAAACTGCAATTTTTTCCGGCCCCGGACCCGAAATCCATTTTTTGTAGAAATGGGTGGCCCCAAGGTTAGCTAAGCCAAAAATGTCATCGGCAGCCCAAAATTGTCACTTTCAAAATTCTCGATTCCCCGGCCCGAATTCCAAGAAATGACTAAAATTGACCAATCGCGACTTTAGCTTATCTCGGCTAATGGATGGCTCATTAGGATTCTGGCGCTCTCGACCCGTGACCGACACTAAGTCAAATCATGTTTAAGTTTGCTCGAACCAAGGCGACCTCGATTGTCATATAATTGCGAGGGTCAGTCACTAGTGCCCTTCGGACACGATCAATCAAATAGATCGGTCTCGGTTGGCTCAAAACATTCTCTCGTCAATCGATATGGTCGAAGATCGAACCAAGGTCAAGTTCTTTGGTCGTGCGAACTCAATCCCGTACTGGCCTTACCCCTAAGGTTAGCATCCCGAGAATGCGCGGGTCCCGGTGAGATCTCACTATAGTGCATTGATCAATTTCATTTCTTAAATCCCGGGAAAAGGATCGAAAATTCAGACTCTTACATTGGATCTCAACTTACCCCTTCAATCGGACATGCTTATTGATAATGAAGGAAAGAAAATTTGGCTGGATTTTAAATATGAGAGGCTCCCTTACTTTTGTTTCTCCTATGGAAAAATAGGACACTATGCCTCGGATCGTGAGGAGTTGCCATTTAGTGTCGAGGATGTGAACATAGAGGAGGACAAACTTTTTCGCCCTTGGTCAAGGTGAAGTCAGCAGCAATAGTCCGTTTTGGAAGTTATTTCACGGCAAAGACTTGGTACAACCGATGGAAGAGGAGAGAATTCCGAACACACCAACCCACTCTGGACAAATAGTTATCTATGGAAAGAGCAACTCGACCCACATCCAGCAAATTCCTCAAATAAAGGAGGATAACGCAAAAACTAAACTCACTGGAAGGAGCAGTTTAGAAGATCAAAGTGAGCAACAGGTTAAATTTCCCGAGTTCTTGGTAGGTGACCAAGGACTTCCCAAGGAACCGAACTCCATCATGGCATAAGCTTGCTCTAACAAAAAGAAGCTAAGTGGCAAGAAAACTCCTGTGTGGAAGAAGACTAGAAGGTTCAGCCCATATGACTCTCAAGGGGATAAACCGTCACTATTAGATGAAGATC